>BMAV01000373.1:165275-320286 GCA_019973955.1 Trichonephila inaurata madagascariensis
CATTGGTAAAACACAAATTTTTGATATGGCTCTTTTACATGTACTATACTGAGTTTTAATTTTAACAACGCGAACTTTTTTTTTTATCTTCGCCATAATACAGTTCTGCGATTCTACCTAATACCCATTTATAGGTTGATAAATTTTCTTCAATTATTAAAACCAAGTCTCCAATTTTAACGTTATTTTTTTCTAACATCCATTTTCCTCGCTGTTGTAATTGATTTAGGTAATTACGACTCCAAAATTTCCACATTAATTGAACTATCTTAGTTATTTTTTTCCACCTTTTGAGTTTACTCTCTTTACATTTTGTCAAATTAGGCTCTTCTAGCGAATTTAAAGACCTATTAATTAAAAAATGGGCTGGTGTAAGCACTTGGAAATCATCATCATTGTTTGATAAGGGGCAACGCGGTCGAGAATTTAAAATTCCCTCAATTTGTTCATTAACAGAGTTTTTCAGTTCTGAATTATATTCATCTAGTTTCTCTCTACAGTTTATAGTTCGATTGGGATAGTCATCACCTGAAAGAAATGTTGGTCCATTAAACCATAATTTTTGTTGCAAAAGTTTATCAGGATCGACTCCTCGGGAGACTAAGTCTGCGGGATTTTGATCAGATGGTACGTGTCTCCATAGCTAAATAGGATAGAGTTCTTGTATCTTGGCAACCCTATTTTGAATAAAGGTCTTTAAGTCCATCGGTTCCTTTCGAAGCCATGCCAAGACGATCATCGGATCCATCCAAAGATATATTTCAGTAGTTCCTAGTTGTAAAGCAGCTACAACTCTTTTCACAAGTTTTGCCAATAACACTGCAGCACATAATTCAAGTCTGGGAATTGTCAGGTTTTTAATAGGTGCTGCTCTCAATTTGCTTGTGATTAACCGAACTAAAGTTTCACTCTTTAAATTTTTAGATTTGCAGTAGACGGCTGCACCGTAGCACCGCTCTGAGGCTTCGGCAAATCTATGAATCTCAATAGCTTCTAGAAAAGCGACAAGAATATGTCTTGGTATCTCTATATTGTTGATATTCTCTAAGGAAACTAGGAATTGATGCCATTCTCGATATTCTTCAGCTGGCAGGAGATCATTCCATTCCAATTTGCTTCTCCACAAACGCTGGAGGAAAATCTTTGCTTTTGAAATTACTGGTGCCATCAGTCCAACAGGATCAAAGATCTTGGTACTAGTAGATAAGACGTCTCTTTTAGTATAAGAGCTGTCCAAACAGACTTTCACTTTAATCAAAAAGCAATCTAGGATCGGCTTCCATGACATTCCTAACATTTTTGTCTCTGTTAAAGTTGCAAAATTGTAATTCTGTTCGGGATCTGGTGACAATTTCTCGTGATTGGCACACAGTTTATGCATCTCCATTCCAGCACTTTTCAAAATTCCTTTTACTTGTTGTCTGAGGACAATTGTCTCATCTAACGTTGCAGCACCACAAAGGACATTGTCCATATATAAGTTGTTCCATAAAACGGAAGCTGCTATAGGAAAGTTGGCCTCTTCGTCCATCGACAACTGGGTTAAAGTTCTCTGTGCTAAGTAGGGAGCACTTACAATTCCATATGTAACAGTCGAAAGTTCGCAAATTTTGGGTGATTCATTTTCACTTTCACACCAAACAATTCTCTGCAGATTACGCTGTTCAGGGTTAATTAATATAGTTCGATACATCATTTTAATGCCTGCTGTAAATGCATACGTGTAAGTTCTGAACCTGAGCATTTGCGCATACCACACAACCCTCTTGTATCACTCCTCCATTATATTGAATGTCATTTAAAGATATGTCATTATTAGTTAACGAAGAACAATTAAAGACAACTCTAAGTTTTGTTGTGGACTTTTCTGGACGATAAATTCCATGATGGGTAGCGTAATATGTGATTTCGGGTTCAATTTCGTTAGTCACTTTCTTCATATGACCTAGTTTCTCATAATCTCTTAAAAATTCACGGTATAAATTTAAGTAATTTTTTTCATCTCTAGCTAAAGCGATTCCACAGCGATCCGAATCGTTTGAAGGCTATGTCTTTCGAATTACCCAAACATGAGGGCTTCTCTTTTAAGGGCATAAATACTACATATTTACCATCCTTAGTTCTAAAATGAGTATTCGCGTAATGTTCCTCACAAATTAGCCTTTCTTTATTTTTAACTCTATTGGTTCCTCTACCTCCTCTACTTTCCAAAAATTTTCTAAAGTTTTATTTAAGTCCTCGTCACGAATCAAACCGCAGTGAATCTTAAATTCATTTATTGAATCTAAATTACCTGTTACTATGTAACCAAATACGCTGTTGATTAACAGTAATTGCAAATTTTTATTTTAATTCTTTCCAGTTTCAATAACTCATAAAATATATTTGCACCTAATAATAAATCAATTTTGCCGGGAATATTAAAATTAGAATCCACTAATTCCACAAAATTAGAAAAATCAGAATTCTTTGGAATAAAATCAGTGATTTTTTTAACTACGAGCATATCCAACTCCCTTTCGAAAGATTTATTTTTATTAGAAATCGCCACTTTAACACGCCCATTGACAACCATAGAGGCATCATTTAAACACGAGATTAATGTATTTATTCTTTCGGTCTTAAGTTGTAATTTATTCGCGCATTCGTTTGAAACTAGACATGTTTTACTTCCCGAGTCTAACAAGGCCCTAAATGTCTGCCATTCTGAATCTTTATCTTTCACGAGAATTAAAGCAGTACTCAAAAAGCACTTGTTTTTTTAAGACATGCTGTCGCTACGATTTGTGTTTTGTCTACTTTCGGAACGAAAGATTTAACACTACACTCAAGGCGAATTGTGATTCATTCCGGCTAACCTCTGGCGTCGCGCGCGCGCGTCTCCAGGGGGGGAAAAGAATTATTTTTCATTTCTCTGGGATAATGTAATAATTTATTATGTGGTTTAGAGCAGAAACAATTTTTTGATCGACATCTTCTAACGCTACATTGAGGTGAAAAACTTTTAAAACAAAGTCTATTATTTTTAACAAATTCTACTCTTTCGTTTACCGAAAACATTTTAAACTGTGGACAAAATTGGTCAAGTATGAGCTTCATTATTTTTACACAATACACTTTTATCATTTTTTAACTCAGATAAAAATACATTCAATGTATCTCGCGGTATTTTCGCATTAAATTTGTTTTGTTTATTATAACTAAAACGCTTGGCATTTTCACATAAGGACTTAGAAAACGTCTCATTTTTATTTTTGCCTTTCGATGACAAATATATATCGCACTCCCGCCCTAATTCATGTGGTTTAAAATATTTATCTCCTTGTTTTATGGTCATATGAGACATTAATTTTCTATCGAGCGTGCTAATTATTTTTTCCGATACAATTAACTCACACAATGATTTAAAATCATTTACATTGCGCAGCTGACAATAATACTCAAATGTCGCGCATAATCTTGATGCAAGTTGTACATAACTCTCTGAACTTATTTTTTGCCCTTTTTGAAATCTCTATTATACCATTCTTGCGGTGTGGGGGGAAATTCTTTTAAGACTACATCTTTAAGCTTACTATAATTATTTAATTCTTCTTCGGAAACACTAACAAGTAAATTATTGACTCTTTCACCTTGAATATTTAAAAGAATTTCGCCTTTAAATTGTTCGGTAACCTCTTTTATTTTTTGAATGCTTTTTCAAGCGACTGGAAAAATAAATTATATGACTCCACTCTTGAAGGTACGGGTATTGTTACAGTATTCACAGACTTTAACAAAGCCTCAATATTAATATTGGCAGCAGTTGCCAGCTCACTCTGATTTCGAATATTGGAATTTTGAGGTAAATTCTTCTGAATATTTGCAAACTCTAATTGTTTTTGCAATTGTGCTAATTTAATTCGTTCAAAAATTCTAACTTAGTTTCACTATCCAACCTATTAATTTTAACTTCCTCCAAAGCATAATCGATTTCGGATTGAACTAACTCTTTATCCTTTTTGTAAACGTCACTATTTTCAATTAAGCTTTTTAATTCAGCGATTTTTGCATCTTCTGGTGCATTTAGATTTCTCTTCTGCAGCGATTTTTAACTCGTCTTTAATTTATTTAAAGACATATTTATGAATTAAGGCCACTAATAGAAGGATCATATGCACCTACTTCCTCAGATCGCTGTTTCACACCTTTAGCTTGAGTTTCGGTTTCGGTTTAGAAATCGGTCTCTATTCACACTTTAGCCATCACACTTTTTTCACCGAATATTTGATAATCCAACGGCTGCACAAATACACATATCCATTAGATCGCTTATCTCCGGCTCGACGGACCATGTTTTTACTCAACACAAAAAACACACACTAGCAGGGATTGGACTGTTACGATTTACTTTGTCTTACTCCATACACTACCTCTCTCGAGGTTATTGTTGCACACACGGAAGTTTATTTTACAATCAACTAGAGGGGGATGTTCTTTAATAGCTAACTGACATATAATACATTTCCTTCATGAAAGCAGCAGTAAAATAGAATACCAGACAGGACCTATTCTAGAGCGTTGGCCATCCGCGTCCAAAGACCAAATATGACGCCCTTTAAAAGAATTGTTCATATTTAGATTAATACTTAACGTTGACGTTATAAATCTACCTGTACTAGAGTAAAAAGTAAAGTATTAATAAAAGTGCGAATAGACAAAAAATAACTTCTTTCCTCTGTTTTGTTTTTCTAAATTGTAAGGCTATTGTTAAATGGAAAACTTTTAATATACCCAAATGCATATTAAAATTAAACACATTCAGGATACTTATTTGACTTATTATAAGTTTTATCTTGAGAAATTCTGAAAAAAATTACTGATTGATAGAATTGCATGCAGCCACGTGCGGTGCATGCGCTGCACACCTCCTGGAATAGGCCCTGATACCAGACATATTTAATTATATTACGTACATATATAATAATGCGGAAATTTAACAGAACAAGCTACTTACATCAGTGAAGTACACGAGGTGGAGGTTAGTTGTTTAAAACCCTCGTATATATAGAGAGAGAGACCAACCCTCATTTACCATAGAGATTATCCCTCGGTGTTTTTGTCTGAGTATTTTCTTAGACTGTAACACCTTCTCTATTTGAGAGGTCTGTGTGCACCATTGGTACGTTGTATTCCATCGATCAATTTTGTCACATCAAAAATCGTCAACAAATTCCATGATACGCAGCCAATAGCAAAAAACATGCCTGCGCATGTTCAAACACAATAATATTTTTCAAATTTTCTTTTGATGTCAAAATCGGTCGATGGTATAATAAAATCTGTACTAATTATTTATTATCTTAGAAAGTTTTTACTTTTGACTATTAAATAGTAATATTTTCCCAAAAAATATTTCTTTTATATAATATCAAAATAAGAATAAAAATCTTCATTTCGCAGTGAAAACAAAAGTTAATGGTCAATCTAATATTTTACTTCTTCATGAAAGAACATTTATTAAGCTTCAATAGCTTTCTACTATTTCCTCCGTGGTTTAATAAATAGACGACCATTTGGATGAGATTATGTACTGATTTATTTAATTGATATATGATAAGAGGATTAAAATAAAAATTATTGGTTCAAATCAAAGCAATTTTTCATGAAATATTAGGTAGCTGAACATAGTGAAAACGGCATTTACTAAGTATTTGAGATTATACATTTTTTAAGCGGTTATATGGTTTTAAATGGTATAACTTTCCATCTTTATTTACATATTTATTAATTAATTGTTTTAATAATGTAACACCATAAAAGCTATTGATAATATTTATATGTACATTTAATTTTATGAATATAAGAAGAATCAATAGTTTTTTGTTTGATGTATGTCAATTGTAGCATGTATTTAAATCCAAGATTTCGAAAAGAAATCACACAAACACAGTTTTTAATTGAATATCATGCAGATAAGAATCTGGGCATATTCAATGCAAATAAATAAACAGCAGTCGAGAAGAAATGTAACATTTGGCATTGTGTTCGAAGAAGCCACTCTTATTAGTGATAGAACGGTTTGACTCTGCAACCCTGTAGAATTTGATCCTCAGTAACTTTACCCTTTCCTCTCAGAGAGAGATCACGCTCTCTTTAACCATTTTAACCGCTTGTTGATGTTGTGTTGCATAGACAATTACAGTTAATTCTATGAAAAGGTTCAGAATTTTGTTTTATTTTTAGATGAAATATTTAGAAAAACTATTTTTCAATGATAAATAGTAAAACTGAATAGAAAAAAAATCACTTAGTAACTAGTACATTCATAACGTGTCATTATCTTAGTAAAATTAATAAATTATTTTAATATATATTGTTCTTAACGTTCTTTGTCTTTTTCAAAAAAAGACTAATAGTAATGGCAACGATTATTCGATTTAAATGTTTAATTCTGGTTTTGATTCAAGAGTTGTGTGTATTGAAATATTTTAAAATTATTATTTAATTAAAAAAAAGAGATCATAGGTTTTCTTAAGGATTTCTACAACATGAATTATGTTTATGAAATAATATTAGTTTTGAATATAGGGTTCTTATCAATTATAATTTGAACTCAAAACAATAGTAGTAAAAATCGAATTGTACATAAGCATTTTTGGTTACCGATTAATTATTTTTTAGAATTATAAATCAGAATAAAAGTAATTATTCAAGCATGGCACCATCAAGTAAGATTTAAGAATGAATTTTTTTGAACATTTGAATGAACATATATAGCTTACATGGCATTTTGTTTTACTCAGTTGAACTTATTTTTGAGAATTTCTTTTATTCTTATGTGATCGAGTAAACAGATTTTTAAAATACAGATAATTTCTGAAAGTATGATATGTGAGAAGTATTTTTTAAAGTTTTATTGATGTATGGTCAAAAGATATGCTATGGGAATATTATAAGTGGGCGTTTACCGAAAAGTGTTTGTTTACTTTTCCAATCCGTGTAAATCCGATTATTGCAGGGTTCATTTTAAACTAATAATTTTTCTCTAGTTTTGGTTAACTTATCACACTTACACAAAAAGATATTTCTACCAAAATAATTTGTATTTTAGGAATCTGTAAAAGTGGTATAGACCTAGAGATATGATCCAACATGAATAAGCTGTGGGCTTCATGGATCATTTTTTTTTCTCTTTAAATGTGAATTGGTATATAGTTAAGGGATAGCATAGAATAATTTAATGATTGAATTTTCCTTTTCATGTTAGTGAGGAAATTCATCCATCAAGAGAGTTTTTTTTTATTTTTTATTTTTAGGGAAATGTATCTGGGAGGATCTGAGAAAAACAACTCTCAAGCTAAGTTACTGTCTTTATTAGAAAAAAATATATTAATAGAGCACATTTAGACAGAACCTGACACTAAATTTATCTTAAGAAAGCTGTAAAATAATTTTACAAAATGCAAAATTAGAAACATTAAAATATGTTCATATTTCTGGCTATATTAAAACATCAATAGATAAATATTACTGGAAAATTCACAAATAATATTAAAATTCTGACAACTATTTTTACCAAATCAGGAAAATTTTATTAGATAATATATTTACACAATTGGGCCTCTATTAAATAAAGTCGCAAAATTGCGGAAAAAACTTCTTTATGTGGAAAACTTGTTGGAGATTCATTGTTCAATAATAAAATGTTCTTGAAATAGAGAAATTTGAAAAATAGGTTTGTAAGATGGAGGTCCAACTGTATACATATCCTGTGTTTTTTTGTGTGAATATTGTATTCAAATTAGCGACAATTTGGCTGGAATCGCGTCATCTTTATGGTCTGATATATTACATTTGTGCACCTTTCATTCCCCCCATCAAGAATAAAGGAGTTCTATGATAGAGGAGCTTTTTGAAGAAAATTAAGACAAATTTGATTACAATCCGGATGCTTAGACAAAATTTCTTTGATTATAAGATTAAATATTTACTGAATGTATGTTACATATTTATAGATGCAAAAAATCATAAGAATTAAAGCTTGTATTGAAATTGTAAATTTCAATTAAAATTTACATTTAAAATAGCTGTCCAATGAAATTTTTGTGATCTCTGAAATTTTAGAGTTCTTTACTAATAGGATTGGGGCCTTGCATTTTATATCATCGACCTATTTCCCCAGTTCTTAAAGGCGTTACCAAATGCTGCACTTATTATTATAGTGTTTGAACATGTGTGGGAATAGTTGTTGTTCTACTATTGGCTGCATACCGCAATATTTGTTGTTTCTTAATTTGACTAAATTGGGTCACAGTATAAATATGTTTGTTGCCAGGATTGTGATAATGCACAAGCATTGATAATACTACTTTAAGAGAGATAATTTTAATTAAAATTGAAGTTTTAATATTTTACTGTTAAAAAAATTTGAGAGAATTGGAAAAAAATGAGGTATTTACATATTATATCATCTAATTAGCCAAATTAAATGCTGTGATACGTTGCCAATAGTAGAAATCCTTCCTGTGCATGTACAAATGCAATAATCTTATTCAATGACAGAGCATTTTGGCTGTGTCTTTTGATTTGGCAAAATTGGTTGATAGAATGTGTACTAAAAATGATTGAATTATATTTTCTACATAAAACATTTGAAGAATGTAAAAAATGACAGAATGGCATTTTAAAGTAAAATTTTAATTTAGACATAACTTAGAGCATTCAAATATTATTAAAGCTTGAAGCAATATAATATATTAAATTAATGTAGCAACCCACTACAATTGCTTTGTTAAAATAAACAACCAGTTTAAAAAAAAAATTTTTAAATTTTTTAAATATATTATTACATTACCCTTTGCTTTGATAAATGTTAACAGTTTTTTACTATGCTATTAATATGACTTAGGATCACATCCAGATCAAATTAAGTCCTTTCCACGATTAATGAAAAAAATTTGACAAGTGTTCATATTTCTTTTTTGCTTGTGTTTCTATGTGTTCCAAATTATTTTGATGACAAAGATCCGGTAAATTTTGTAAGCCATGTAATGTGGAACATCCATCTCATGTTCATCAACTGAATTTTGGCTTGATGCAGTATAGTAATCTTGAAACTGTGAATTTATAATTTGCCTTCCATCTCTTAAAAGTAGGAAATATGATAATACCTAATTGCGTTTAACAATTTCATCAAGTTATCAGCTTTTAGATGATTAAATACTTACATGCTTTTACATGATTAAGTATTTCAATTAAAGGTTTAATTCCAATTATAGAAATGGGCTCATAAGACATATCCTGCTTCCTTTCTCTGAACAACTCTTTGGACACATCCAGGTTTGAAAGCTTTCCCAGTTTTACATGAGACTCCAAAACAACTATTGGAATATAAGCAAAATCTAGATTCATCAGATTGTATTATTCATTTCTAATACTCAGTAGTGCAGTGACAATGCTCTTTTGTCCATTTTAAATGATTTTTTTAATGATTTTAATCTTGGGCATTTCTAGGAGCATGGTTAAATATCCTCAATCCATTTAGTTTGCTTGATAGTTTTTTCTGAAATAGATTGAATAGTCACACGTTGTACATCTGAAATATTTCTTGATATGTTTGGTACCAATTATTAGTTGCCACTCATTTTAAACATCTGAAATTCTTGTTTGTCATAATTTCTTTTTGCCTACAGTTCTTCTATTGAGATTGCTTTGTCCAAACTTTTTTCATTTGTAAATGGACACAAATGACTGTGGAAGAAGGTACTCTAACAAATTCTACAAATTTTCTTTAATTTGCCCATCTCTTAGCTATAAGCAATTGTAAACTTTTGCCATTTGATACAAATATAAATTATATGTCAATTTGATATTTTATTAAAAGCTTAGAAATTTACAATGTAAATTTAAAAAATTCATCGTAACTGATGTACATTTCCTTTTATGTAACTTATTTTGAACATAAGCAGCTTTTTCCAATTAATTCCATACTTTCTTGTCCAGTGTGTCCAAGATTATTGAATTAGTATCTTTAGTATGAAATTTTCACCAAATTTATTTTAGTAAATGTGTCTGTGTGATGTTTTTTTTTAAACTCCAAAGTAGCAAATTTTAACCTTATTACTCTGCATGAAATTTTGTTGCGCTTTTTAAAATTTTTAAATTTTTATCATTTGGTATGATTATTGCAATTATTATTTACACTTTATCATTCAGGCATTTTTCAGTACTTACATATTATACCATCGACCAATTTCGCCAAATCGAAAGATATCACTGAATGCTATCATTGAAAGAGGAACTTGTATGTGTTTGTTCATGGGTGGGAACAGTTTTCCACTACTGCTTACATATTATGGCGTTTGAAGGTAACTTTTTGTTTTACAAATTGGTCAATGGTGTAATACGTAAGTATCCATTTTTCTTACTTTCATAAAATGATTGTATTTTTTAAATTTTTTTAAAGCATCTGATATGAATCAAATTGAAAGTGAAGCAGAAGCCACGGCTGCTAAACATGTTGCAAATATGTTACAAAGGCCAGACCAATTGGAAAAAGTGGACAAATATATGCAACGAGAACTGCGTAAAAAGGTAAACTTAAAATATTTTGATTTATTTATGTGAGGGAAATTTTGTTAGATGTTCATGCAATTTGTATTTTACTTAAATTGTATTTTAAAATCATTTAAGGGATCTGGTAAGCTTGAAACATTTCTTTATCATAAAATTAAGTTTTTAATTTTTAAAATAAAAGCTTTTGATTTTTATTATAATTTTCATGATTTAATTTTGATTTTAAATTGTGTTTAAGTGTATATATGAAAAGATATTCAGAAATTAAATGAATTTGTATGATTAATAAATTGACAAATATCTTCTCATAAATACAGTGGTGGCCAAAATTGTGGACACTTTTTTTAAATTATGTTTTTTAAGTTCTGTATGCTTATAGAAAATTTTACGTTGCACAAAATGCTAAGTATTTATATCATTTTAAAGAGAATTTAATTTTAAATTCAATTCAAAAACAAAAAATTAAATATTTACAAAGCACAAAAAGTTATGCTGCAATAACTGTCGATAAACATAAGATACTGATAACAGTGATTTATCCAAGCTTAGTGAGGTTGCATTTATTCTTTGTTACAGCTTCACATCAAAGTTTTATTGAGCTGAAAATAATTTTAAGCTCTTCCATTGTTATTACTTGATACCAGGAAACAATTATATCCTCAATTAGCTCCTTTTTATTTCATGTGTACCTCATTGGACGAGTTTTCAAACGGTGCCGCTAGTTTTTGATAGGATCAAGGTCAGGACTGTTTCCTAGCCAGTACAACAACACAATGATCTTAGAATGGTACCAGTCTTTCAATTACTTTACTGTGTGACAAAGAGCAGAATCTTGCTAAAAAATAAATGAAGCATTGTTGATAAATAGATCCCTGTTGGAAAACCAAAATTTGGGTTCTAGTATGGTGTCAATGTATTTTAACTATGTGGGTACTTCACAGTTGCCTGGATGCAGTCAGGATGTAGCATTTCTGCTATTCTATGTCTTACATATTTTAGACTATAGCTACTTAATAATGATATTTCAGTTTTGTTCCTCTATATAACTTGTGACCAATAATCATTTGTCCAATTAATGTGTTCCATTGCCCCCTGTAGTCCCTTTTAGTGCTGCTGTAAATTGAGATAGGGCTTTTTTCGTGGAATTCTACCTTTTAGTCTTACATCTACTAATCTACTCCTGGTTGTTTTTGAACTGACATAAACAACAGCACCACTCATATCACTTCTGATGGATGTCCATGAAATTCTTTTATCTCTGAAACATAGTACTCTTGTTCTTCTGTCATCAACAGATGTGGTGCACCTTTTTCGGTCTTTTCCTGCTTTTTTATTAAATTTGTCTCCTGACATCTTAAACAAAACCTTCAGTCTCCAAATGTGGTCACTGAACTACCTAACTACTATTTAATTTTAACAAAGGAAACACCACTTTCGCCACACATGTGTTTAATCTGCTCTTTTATTTGATGTCATTGCTTTTTGACTAAATATCATTGTTACCCTGGCCAGGAAACAGTCCTGACCTCAATCCTATCAAAACTTGTGGCACCGTTTGAAAATTCTTGTCCGAATGAGGTACCCATTAAATAAAAAAGAACTAATTGAGGGTATAATTGTTTCCTGGCATCATGTAATAACGAAGGAAGAGCTTAAAACTATTTTCAGCTCAATGAAACATTGGTGTGAAGCTGTAATAAAGAATAAATGCAACCTCACTAAGTTCTGATAACTCATTGCTATCATCTGTATCTAATGTATATTGACAGTTATTGCTGCATAACTTTTTTTATGTTGTGAATATTTGAATTTTTGTTTTTGTATTAAATTCAGTATTAAATTCTCTTTAAAATGATATAAAATATTAAGAATTTTGTGCAATGAAAATTTTTTTTTATAGGCATACAAACTTAAAAAACATAATTTAAAAGTGTCCACAGTTTTGGCCACCACTGTATAGGCTTTTAATTGCAGTTTGTATTTATTTTAGTGAATATTCTGTTATTGAACGAATTTTTTTATTTCAAGTTATGTACTTTCCTTAACTTATGATATTTATTTGTTAGTGTGCATTTTTTTCTGAAAGTTTTGGTTTTTACATGAATATCCTATAGGCTTCTGTTGATGGTGTTCTCAAAACTGCTATGCAAACTCAGTTAGATGGTGTTCAGACTGGCTTATGTCAATTAGAAGCAGCATTGAGTGAAATTAAAGAGATCAACAAAGAGTAGGAATCTGTTTTGTATTATTAATTTTCATTAGTTAAATTACTCATATATATTTGAGTCAGATTTGAATAATGAGTATTTTAAGTTCTTAAAAAATTATATTTGAAACAAATGAAATAATTGCTAATTACTTTTTTGAAGTCTTAAGATGTGTTTACATGAATGCAGAACTATTAAGTTAAAATAAAGATTTTCCTTCTTTTTTGGTAGAATAACTTTTAAGATGTATTTAGGGATCAACAGATGGCTCTGTCACGCTTTTTTAGTGGCCACATCAAATCTCTTAATTTTGAACAGGGCCTGAAAGTCTTTCCAGAGTGTCATAGGTGCGAGTCTGATCAGGCCTCCCCCAGTCATCTTCTTAATTGTTTGAATTTTACTTTTGATGAGGTTCTAAGAAATCCTATTTCATTTCTGGATTTCTTGGTGGTTTTTGGTTTTATGGGGATAAGAAACAACAACTACAACAGGATTATTTATGATTGAGTCCAGATGACCTGAACCTACTCATGTGGTTATCTTTTATCAAATTTCATACTATTTTAGTGATTTTCTTCTAAAATGTGTATATATTTACATCTCTATTCACAATATTTTTATATGCTATATTTCTAAAAATATTCAGCTTAACTGTTCAATAACTTTTTGAGGATCTACTGATTACTGATTAATTTCTTAAAAATATTTGTTTTATGATCTTTTTACTATGGTTGTTAAAATATAAACTTATGATTCTTTAATCAACCCACTTTGATTTCTTATATTTCTGGAAGTATTTATCTACACTTGTATACTTTTTATGAAAAAAACTTATTTACTAACTACTGGTAAAGCTGCTGTGAAAAGATATACTTAAAAGGACGTGAAAAACTACATAAAAAAATTATGTAGAAATTCAGTAAATATAACTAACAGAGAAATATATATATATAAAAGCAATCATCTATATTTTATTTTATGGTGTAAAAATGTTGCCTATTCATCTAATTATGAATGCATAAGAAAAGCATAGTACAATACACATGAATGCTTTTAACAGTTTATTGAAGTTACTTAATTTAATCAACATAAATTTTATTAATGTAAATTGTTTTTTGTACAATAGTTTTTTTTTTTTGCTTGGAGGTACTCTCTCTGTTAATTTAAAATTGCCTTTATTATGGATGTAAACAATTATTTTCAAAAATGTCATTGATTGGTAATCAGTGGATTAATTATGTTTATCAAAATAGAAATAATTTATTTTTTATTGTAATGAGTATTATGTAAGTTTTTTTAAAAAATTTAAATATGCTTATTTATTTCTTATCACATTAGGAGGTAGTTGAATTTATCCAGTTTTTTCTTATATCTAATTTTATTCACAATTTATTTCCCTTTACTATTTTAAAAAATGCAATTCAATGTTAAATATAATAAGGTTCTAAACTCATTTTTGAAAACATTTTCTGAATAGTATGAAATAACTGTTCTTTTTTCAATTGATTTTTTAATACAAATTTATACAGTAAACATATCCGAAATTGTTTATGAACTATATGAATTTCTATAGTATTCAAGAAATTACGGATTCTTTAAAAATGGTGCCAGAATTGGTTGAAAATTTGTATGCCCTTAAAATTGAAAGCAAAGAACATAGTCAGGTAAGAAGATCTTTAAACAATTTTTCTTTTCTTTATTAGTAGGATATGGGTTTATTTGTGGAAGAATTGCTAAGTTGAAAGGCTTTATAGCATACATACTATAAAGTAATATAACTTACTGTATGTATTATGTGTTGTGGCAATCAGTGTGTTTTATTAATGTGAATTACTACTAAACAGATTAGATATCATTAATACATAATTAATTTTGATTAATATTGAATTTGTACTTTGTTTCCGCTGAACTAGTAGAAATTAAAGAACTCAGTTTTAAGAACTCTACTAAATTAATTTTTTGATTTATTTTAGTATCCTTATCATTTTCGGTGTTTGACATTAATTGATTATATATAAATGTGATATACCCACACATTAAGCTAAAATTACAAAATTTTTAAAATTTGTTTTTTTTCTGTGTAATTTAATAGCAGATTTTGATTTTGGTATTAAGCCATAGACTGTTTTCAACCAATTTACTTAATGTAGTTGAGAAATATAAATTTATATTATAAAGTATTTAATTAGATTTTTGAAATGTTGAAAAAACATTTTTAGGTAGAAAAACTTGATGCACTATTATGTGATTATAACTTAGTTCAACAAAAAGAAAGCTTTATTAGCTGTAGACCAATAAAGTATTTAATGAAAATTGGGTTAAAAAAAGTAAAACAGATAAAGTTTATTTTTTTGTGCAGAAATTTGTGCTTAAATGTACAGTACATTTCTGATACATGTGAAATAGGAAGCAAGTGGTATGAAAAAAATAAAAAGATGTTATTTACACAATAATGTAAAAAAGATTTATTTAAGGTTTAAATTTAACTCTGTTGGTATTTATGATTTGTAATAAAATGAAATCCAATGAAGGAAACAGAATAAAGAAGTAAAATTAAAATAATATTTTTGGGGGGTGGGGGTTCAAAAATATTAACCCATTTATGCCAGTGGTTAAAATATAAACCAACTTTCACAATCTCTTTGCAGGCAAATATCTGCAAGAGTGACTAACTGAATGTTTTAAAGGGAATTGCTATGCCCCATGAAGCAGGTTAAAATCACAAATCCAACCACAAACGCAATCTTGAACTTCTAAACTCAAAAATTTTTCACTCACTGCTGTTCCAAAATTGGAACACTAGGCATAAATGGGTTAACAAAAAATTATTTTTTTATGGTGTTTAATTTTTCAAGTTATTAGTTTTTATCCTTATGATTAAACAGAATTTTTGTTTAAAACTTTTCCTTAAAAACTTTTTTCCTCTACAGTGTTCAGCTGCATTAGAAAATCTTGAGCATATTCTCAATATACCTAAGAGTGTTCAAGATGCATTGGATATGATCAATGAAGGAAAATTGCTAGCTGCTCATCAGAGGTAGGATTGATTCTTTATGTTTTCGATTTATTGTTCATTTATTTATTTGGAAATGTACCTTAAAATATTTTTAAAAGTTAAAGAATTTTTTTTATAAAAGTTTCAATGCATTGATCATGGAATAATTAAATATGCTTATAAAATAGGGATATCATCTTAAATAATCACAAGGAGTGGGCTTTTCTAGATTATGAAATACACACTTAAGCCAAACTATATGTAAAATATTAAATATTGTTTCACAAGGTAATCTGCAAATTAGTTTTATTTTCCTTTTCTTAAATGTTTTCACTTGCTTATTTTTGTCTGAATGTTTTTGAATATTTTCTTTCTACATTGCTGCATTTCTTAAGTTTTATTAAACCTTTCAAGAATGAAAATGTTCTCATATTAAGTTGTTGTAACTGAAGAGAAATCATCAATTTCTTTTCATGCTAACCAATTACAATATTTCTAGATTAATTTGTCTCTTCTTGAATTGATTATAACATATATATTTTTTTTAAAATTTGTACTGAAGAGACAAATTTGCTGCTGCAGATTTGAGTCTTAATATGGCTAGTTATATTTGAAGCCTATATTAAGCACACAGTAGTTAAGAATGTACCTGACACATATGGTTACACTTATTTTAAAGTTTTTTTCCCTCTGTTTATTTTAAGACTTTAATGCTTAGCTTTCTTTATTTGTAAAATGTTTTATATAAAATGTAAGGAATGCATTTAGTATTTCATTGTGTTCAAATGATTAATGTTGAGTTACTTATTTCATCAGAATTAATTTTTTAAGATAATTGTACTGCAAACTAACTGATTTACAGAGTATCAGTTATAAAAAACCAAATTCAAGCATTTTGGAAAATGTGGCAATAAAAAGTGATTGAAGATTTTAAAAATTATGAAATAGTAATTTATAAATTTATTTTATAATCATCAGATATTAATAGTCATAAATCATAGTATAACTAATCATATTTATATTTTCTAGCTTGGCAATATTGGAACATTCTAGAGATGACCTTTTGTATGAAATGCATAAGTTGGCCAATCAAAGTCCCACTGACAAAAACGTTAGTATAAAAATCTAAGAATGAAATATTTGTGCATTTTAAAATAATTCATTTTTAATACTTATAGCAATTTAATAAAATACTTTTTTACTATATTTGATATAATTCCTAAAATTATATTTAAGCAGATTAAAAAATTTATTAATATGTTTGTCTATCAGAGTGATATTTTTTATTAGATACAAATATGTGTGTGTTTTAAGTATTACTGTTCAATTTTTTACAATTTTTTCACTTTGTAAATTTTATTTCAGACTTATTGATTTAAATCAATATGCCCTCACAAAGAAAACGTTTTAAACAAAAAAATTTTTTTTACCCCCTTTTTTTGATGTTATCAAATTTATGATAAAAACTTATTTTTAAAAAAAAAATTAATTAAAATTTAAAAGTTTGTTTATTATTTATGTTTCAAAAATCAGACTGTTTGATGCGTCCTTAAAAAAATTATTTAATGATAACTATTTTATTCTTATAGATGCTGAAACATTTTTTTTGGATGGAAAAACCAAAAAAAATAGTAAACAACTATGGTTGTTTTTTTAAAAACTTTAAATTCGTCTTAAAAGAGCCAAAGATTATTGTAAGTGCCCTTAGGATTATTGAAAGAGAAGAAAGTGAAGATTCTAATGCTGTTGATTTATTTAAAAGAACAGGTTATATGCCAATAGGTAGACCTAAGAAGGGGCTTTTGAAGTTTTGCAACTGTTTTGGGTATTTTTTTTTTATGTTTTTTATAATAGCTTTGATTTTGAGCTGTTTATATTAACTATGTTTTTTTCCACACATTACATTTGTCTTATATTTCCGAATTAATTGAATGTATGAAATGCTCCCCTTTTTTACTTAATTAAGATATCTTCTACTTAAAGGTAATTTTACAATGTGTTCTGGTTTTGTCAAATTTTGAATTCTTCTGTTGATATTTTAACAAACAACTCTTGATATATTCTTATTTATTGGTTTAAGGTACATTAAAATAATGTATAAAAATTTGTTATATTTTTTGCTTTTTAACCCTAAAGAATTGTTGAGTTTAGTTACATCTTTATTTAAATTATTTTATTTCTCACTTTTTATTTTATTTTTTCATCGTTCTAAAACACTTACATAGTGCAAAATTGTATGAAACTATCAGTTATTTCCATGAAATCATTATGGAAATAAGCAATACTCATTCCACTTTAATGTGGTCGGAAATTCTGTTAGTATTTGTCTTGCTAGGTCAATAATGATGTATCTTGATGTTGAACATTGCGTCTCCCCAATTTCTGTGTACTTTAAAGCAGTTATAGTGTATCTTGTATGTTGGTTTTGATATATTAAGATTTATTTTTTTTATAAATAATGTAATAAAAGAAATTCAATGCAAGAAAGTAATCAAATAACATACTCTTGTTAGAATTGAAGGAAACCAATTTGAAGATAGATCTGCACATAAAATGTGGCTGGTAACCCATCTTGAAATGTCAAGGCAAATTATTGTTGAAGATTTGAGAGTTGTGAAAGTAAGCTCTGAACTTCTTCTTAACTGAATTATTACTTCTATCCATGTGTAATTTTTTTTTTTGAATTATACAAATTTTATTTCATATTATATGTTTACTCATTGCAATTATATATTAGGATTATTCATATAAATGTTTGAAGTTTCTTTATTTCTTGAAAAATGTTTGAAATGGTCAGAGGTTTATTTTTAGCCATGTTGAAAATGTTTAATTTGTATGTTTTTGCATAGAGAAATGTTTGAAAAAATTTTTTTTAGAGCAGGGTATATTATAAATTAATATAATTTGATCTGTCTGCTAAATATCCTTTAATGTGAATATAAGTGGTTTTTTACTTGAAAATTTCATAAACCTTTGAAATTTTATTTTGATTAGTGTACATCAAACATTAATTTAAAACAATTTTAACAAAAAGCAAATTGTTTTGTGTTTTATCTATATGTAATGGAGAACGAAAAGCTTAAAATAACCCTTCTCTCTTTTTTTTAATTAACCATATGTATAAATGAACTAGGATGTTTCTTCTAGGAGAAAAACTTAACCTTACAATACTCTGCAAAAATTTGATAATATTCAAATTCTTGGAGATTATTTTGCAATTTGAGTTTTATGAAGTTTCAATTTGTAACTTTTGAAAAGAATCAAATCTGAATAAAAAACCATGATTATAAATAGACTTTCAGATATCTCCAAGGGATATTTACTTTTATCACCAGTTTAAATATTCTATTTTGCATTATTAAAATGGATTTATTTTGTTTTATTAAGAAATTTAATCATACATTACTCAAAGTTATAGACGTGAAGGTTTAAGAAACAAGCATGTAGAAACACATGATGTAGATGATGGAAAGTATTCATTAAAATATTCAAAATCAGTGGAAGAAAATATTGATTTAAGTACTATAATATATAGCTACTGTAGAAGTAATGCTGTTTTACTACATGAAATAAATTTTTATTTAATGTTATTTTTAGAGTGCTTGTGTACCATGTTTCCCTCCCAAATATCAAATATTTGAAGAATATGTGAAAATGTACCATGATTGTCTTTCCGGGCATGTAAGTACAAAAAACAAACAAATCTTTTCCTGTGTTACTCATGGGTAAATTTAAATAAATGAGATTATATATAAATAATAGATATAATTAGCTTCAAAATAATAAATACAACCTTCTGACAGTTTTTTCATGAATATCCTAAAAATAAAATTAAATAAAAAAAAAAAGTTGCCTTACGTCCCAAAAATTGTCATCCCATAACTATGCACTGCGGGAGATCTGCTATACATTTGGGGAAATTTTGAAGAAGTCTCTTTTGGGGATAAAATTTTAAAAGTTTCCCCGTTTTTGGGAGCGGGAATATCGAAAACCTTTTTCCTTTTCAAAGGGGTTATGAGTCGAGGAATGGGAAAGGGTCGGGAGGATTGATCGGCAGTAGGGGGGTTCAATTTGCCCCCCTTTTTTTCGCCAAACGTTTGACAATATTAGCTGTGTAAAGGGCATTATGGTGACAAAAACCGAATCTTGTGGGGATTCTTGATTTTTCAGAAACGGTCAAAATTTCAATTTTGCAGCATTCATTTGCATTAATCTTTCCCCTCAGGTAGAAGTTCCATGGATAATCCTTTTGACTATCAAAAAGATCCCAGTCTTCCCGCTAGGTGGGTCAGAAACCCCTTTATCAGCCTTCTTGAAACGGGCGAACCACTTGTAAAAATACTATGGACAGTGCTTGACCTTCATAAACAGGTACCAGCTTTGCATGTTTTTTTTGGATTTCCCGCAAAACAAAACTTTAAATTGACTTTGTTTGTTCATTTTCCGTTCTCGAAGAACCAAACACTAAACAAGCATTTTTTAAAAAAGTTTTACACAGAACAAAACGGTGCTCAACTGAACATCGGGGGCAGATGCTCAACACCTGCAGCACGCATGAAAAGATTTTTGTTTCCAGTTTTCCATATTCCATTTTTTACACCAATTTTATTATCAGAAGTTGTTTTTGTTTTCAATTCTAAATTTATACAGGGTTTATCCAAAATATTTTGTATACATTTTTTTGAAATTTTATCATTTTAATTTCACCTTCCCTTTTTTAAATTTTGGGCCCCTTTAGGCAAACTTCCCCAAAAGCGCCAGTTATAAAAAAAAATTGTTTCCGGTTCCCCATTTAAAAAAGGGGCGTTATAGTCAATTCCCCGGACCAAAGGGGGTGATCCACCCCACAAAACCAAACGGGGACTTGAAAATTAATGCAAGGGAGTGAGTTTAACGTTCGGGATTTTGCATCCTCAGAGAATCTTACTAATTCATTCTGAATAAATCATGACTAGTAATATGAAAATGATTCAGCCATATATGTCAACTAGATCTGCTGTCTCAACTTGAGATTGCATATAGTGCCAATGGAAAACATTACAAATGATGCTTAAATGTACTAGGAATGTATTAATTGTAGTAATGGCTAAAAAAAAAACCAATCTTCTGTAGGTATCACTTAGAATGTTCACCAACAGCAAAAACTGCTCCTTTCCTAAGGTCTCAAACAGTGCTTAACGATAGGTCTGAGTAAGAATTGCTTTTCATCCGAATTGTTCAATGCATGCAGGGCATGGTTAGTGGATTGGTAGTTGATGGTTCAAATAAAACGCCCAAGCTGAGTGTATTTTAATTCTTCTGAAATTTTTGTGTGCTTTGCAATTTTATTACATTATTTGTTCTATACTCTTAATATTTAAAGTTTTGTGTACATATAGTTTTCTAAAATCATTCAATTTCCAGAAATATTAGTCGTGAAACATTTTTATTTGATTATACCATTTTTATGACAGATCTCAAACATATTGATCTAAATTGAATGAATAAAAGTATTCTATTTATTTTCTGATTTTCAATATGAATAGTAATTTTTCTCCATTTTAAAATCACACCTAACATTTTATTTTTTTAATTAAGAATGGATTATTCGCATAATTTTCAAAACTAGATATAGGCATAAATAGAATGGATTTTATTATTTAATTATAACCTTAAAAAGTGTCTTTTCTAAGATTGTTAATGTAAGATTGTTAAGATGTCTCTTTTCTAAGATTGTTAATGTGTTATATTGAATTTAAACAGCATATCAAATTACTTTTTATTCTATTTATATCATTATCACTGTTTGGAAATGTAAAGCTACTGTAAAACCAGTACTGAAGCAAAAAGTTTGATGATATCCTTATGTAGATATTTCTTTAGTAATTATTTTTAAAATTTATAACTTTAGAAGTAGGATTACTGATATTAACTATATCTTAAAACATTTTACAGATTATGTTATAGGAAGGATCTAGATTGATTTTGTTAGAAAGATGCTTTTTATTTTGTAAATTATTATTTTTGTGCATTTTTTATTGGAATTTATAATACTTGGGTTTTTTTCTATTTATAGACTTTGGGATACTATTTTCATCATTTTTCAACAAATATAATTTATGTAAAATGATCATATGAATAGTACTATTTTAAATTTAAAGGAGAAATATACAGTGAACAATCTGATGATTCAAGCCTGCTTCATAAAATTTTTCTGGAATATATATATTTTTCTCATAACTATTACATCATATATTATATTTTTAATTTAATCATTCTTCAAAATCTAGTAAACATTTTTAGAGTGCCTTTCAAAAAAATTTGGAGAATTAGTTTTTAAATTACATATACATAATGGTTAAAATTGTATTGAATTTATTTTCAGTTACAAGATCTTATTGGGAACAGTTTAGAAGATAATGAATATATTAGCTTATTGACTTGGATAAGTGGATATGGGTAAGTATTTTTATAATATATTACTGTTAAAGTATTTAAACTCATTTTTTCTGAATTAAATACTAATTTTTTATTTCTATTTCTGTGTAAATGCTTACTTAGTATAACCTCCAAAGCTGACCAATGCTTAAAATTGTCATTATTTTTTTTTATCCCAGCATTTAACATTTATAAGCACTTGAAGATTAATTTCTTTATATTTGATCAACTTTTGTAATTTGTGTAAAGATTATTGATATGAGATAAAGAAATATTTTGTCACTCATTTAACTCATACACAGTGTGGCAAATAAGTTTTAAGACTTGTCCCAGAGTGCAGGCAGTAATGATGCCATGTGTGCAAATGCACATGTGCCATAATTTCCGTGGTCTGCTGGCACATTACCAACAAGTTGTGTGCAGTAACAAGTGTGTGCAACAAGTAGTTAAGAGAGGACAAGTGTTTATTACAGAAGTGAATTTTTTTAGCATTGATATTTAAGATGGAACAAAGAGCTGTAATCAAATTTCATGTTAAACTTGGTAAAAGGGCTTTGGAAACATACCAATGCAAGAAAAAAGTTTACGAGGACTGTTTAAGTAGATCAAACGTTTTTTGTATGGAAGAAATACGGTAGAAGATGATCTGAGTAGTGAAAGACCAATTTCATCTAGAACACCTGAAATTATTGAGAAAGTACGAAATTTTGTAGCAAGCGATAGCTATACGTTATTAAGAATAATGGCACACTCTTTAAACATCAAGAAAGAAACAATTTGAACAATTCTTCATGAAGATGTGGGCAAAACAAAAGTGTGTACTAAATTTGTTCCACACACTTTATCCCCTGATCAAAACGCAATGAGTAGTGTACATTACAGAGGCATCATTTTAGCCACTGAAAACTATCCAAACTTCTTGAAGTCCATTGTTATAGGTGATGAAATCTGGTGTTTCTGATATGATCCTGAAACAAAGCGACAAAGTGCAGAATGGAAGTAAGAAAATTCAGCACAAGTCAAAAAACAAGGAAAATTCAATCCAAAATCAAATCAATGCTTATTACATTCTTCGATGCTAAGGGTATTATCCAAAAAGAATTTGTTACAACTGGACATACAATTACAGGTCAGTACTACTTAGCTGTTTTAAAGCATTTGATGGCTAAAATTTGTCATGAAATATCAGACAGAAAGCAGTTGGTGTTTGTTACATGATAATGCACCCAGTCATACCTCCCTTGTTTATCAATTTTTGGCAAAAAATAATGTCTTGTGTTGAACCATCCACCAAAATTCATCTGATTCATCACTTTGTGACTACTCCTTGTTCCCAAAAAATGAAATTAAAAGGGTGTTATTTTGAGGATATTTTTATCTTACAAGTACCTTAAATACATGCTTTGCAGGGCATTCCACACAAGTGATTTACAACAGATTCCTTCATAAATCGCTGTAAGAAGTGCATTGAAGCTGGAGGATTCTATTTTGAATAAAAAACCAAAGCAGGAATTAATTTCTTGTATACATTGATTTTTATGGACGCAGTCTTAAAACTTATTTGCAGCACTTTGTTATAACCATTTGAATCTAATTTGCAAGAAGCAACAGTTTTGTTTTTGCAACATGTTAAATTGTTTTGACATCCTTTTGTTCAGCATGAGATGGAGATTTTTCTTGGATGAAGTACTTGTTTAAATTGTAGGCCTATCAGTGCTAAAAATGTGCAATTAAAGAAAAAAATAAATAAATAGAATATATTGAAATGAACCTTATTTAAATTTAAAAATTCAAATTTGATTAAAAAATCTTTTTTTATATATTAGTCATTCACTATGAGAAAATTTTTAGGTGTATGAAGTGGTATTGTTATAGTTGAAAGGGCTTTTCCCTCTTTTACCTTTGTAATAAGAGTACCATATTTTCCTGTATATAATCCGTGGATTATGTATGTGTTAAAAGTTTCAAATTTCGTTGTGTGTATTATACACCACTGCGGATTATCTGAGAAAAATTATTCTATATCAGAAAAGCTAACAATAAAGTTTTGAAAGAAATGCCATTTATGTTTTATAAAAAAAAATAATAGTTTGGGCCATGACTCGCGGGTTTAATTCAGCCATAACTATTTTTTGTCCAATTACATTCAAAAACAAATCAGTTCTCGGAAGGAAAAACAGTCACTATAGTACTGGCCCATTTCCAATTTTCTTAAAACCCATTTGCCCTTTTGAAAGTTTCACATGTTGAAGTTTTCCCGGAAATTACACTGAAAATTTTCAATTTAAAAAAGTTAGAGAAGGCTACCAAAGAGGAAATTGGGAAGCGCAAGGTTTTTCAATGTTGAGGAATTGTTTTTTTTTGGGAGGCAAAACCCAACTTCAAAAAATTGTGATACGAAAAGAGCTGATCATTGTGAAAACCTCACTTAGTTAGGGAAGAAATAAAAAAATGGTTTTTAAAAGAGGAAAGGGGAAAGAGTCTCGACTTAATTTTGTGTTAACTTCTAAATTAAAAAAAAGAATTTTTTTGTGTGCAATTTTTTGTTAACCTAAAATTTTTAAAAAAGCAGAAAAAAAAATTTTTTTTTTTTTGAAAAAAAATTTATCATACATATTTAAAATGATGTTTCATAATAAATTTTTTTTTTCTGTAAAATTTCTTACTTTTTTTAATTATATTGTGTTTTTTTATTTATGTGACATTCATTATCATAGTTTATTTTTTGGGATTATTGCTGTAAAACTGTTTAAATTTAAGGGTGCGCGTTAATAAATGTTTTTTTTTTTTAAAAAGACTTACGGATAATATGCCCAATTAATTATATACAGGAAAATACAGTAATGCATTCCCCCTTCTTTCTTTCAAAATAAACAAAAATCATAGGCTTTAGTAAATGATTTTTTTGTGATATTAAAAGGGAAATATGAGGCATTAATATTTTTTTTTGTGTTTTTTTGGGCTAAATAGAAGTGTAGAGAGAAAGTTATGAATTTGTACATTATACTTACTCAGTTCCATATGTTAGGTTCTAATCTTTTAGGTTGATCCTCTGGGATTGATCACTAATGTATATTGATGATTCCATAAAATTACCTGATTTTTATATCTTCGAGTTATATATACATATTTACACATACTAATTTTTTTTTTTTTTTTGTTGAGAAAAAAATTTTTTTTTTTTATAATTAGTTGTTTGCTAGTATATTTTTGCTTTGTTTTAATTTACCATTAATTGAACTTCAATGAGAGTTTATCACAACTCCATTCTTTTTCAAAATGTGGAGATCAATGCATTTTACACTTAAATTGTTTTGGTTCATTTTTTTAATCATAAGTTTCCCTCTCTGTTTTAATATTGCCAAAATTATTACCAAACAAACATTAGATACTTACCTAAACTGAAGTCATACCTTATAATTACTGAAAGTATCCCCAGACAAAAAAAAAATATCCAAATTTATATGAAATATTTAGTTAATTATTTAATGAATTGTTGGTTTTTTTTGAATTTTGTGGGGTTTTATTTTTTACTATTTCCTTTTTTGGAGGCGAAATGCTTGGTTCCAGATCTTAAATTTAAAGTCCAAATTATTTTACTGGAAAAACTGTTATTCAAAAAACCCCCGTTTCAGTAAGTATTTTTTTTTTATTTTATTTTGTTGGGTTTAAAATGTAGATTTTAAAATCAAAATTTTAAAATAAAAAAATGTTTTCAAAGTATGATATAGTTTTTTTTTATTGTTACTTACTTATGAATAATGTTCTTTTTTGCTTGAGGTTGAATTATTGCAATGAATTCGCTACATAGTTCTTGTTTTCATATCATTCTTATATAAAGTATAAAATAATACAATAATTAACATGACTCGGTGAAAATATCGATTAATTCTTTTTACACTAGCATCAAATTTTTAAATAGAATTATATTCTTATTTAATTTTGGTTATCTAAAAGTGGCTATATTTAAATATTTTATATGCACTGTAATCAACTTATAAAATTCATGTAGATATTAATTATAGTATGTAATTATATCCTTTTTAAAACTGTGATTATTTATGCATTGGGTATATTTCAAATTCAAATTGTAAATAAGAATTTCCTTGTTTAGTATTTTTTCAATTTACATGCATGAATTTGAATTAGCTTGTTGTAAATATTTTAGTTATAAAATAAATTAAGTATTCAAATTGATTTTACTTTATGAAAAATCAAGGAAGTATCTTCATTTTTCAGTTATTAATGTTTATACTTTATATTATTTATGTAAAACGCGATTTTAAGCGACTTTCTTGTTGAAATGAAGTTATTACTTTTAAGATTATAAAATAAAATATTTTTTATAATTAAAAAATACGTTATTTATCAATATCATGAACTGTCCGTTTAATTTATTTTGTGTTTATTTTTGTATAGGTATCTATATAATGTGAAAAAGAATTATCGAGACTGGATGAAGAATGCCCTTTCAACAGATGTTAAAGTAATAATAATTACAACTTTTGTCATCGATCATTTTAAACATTTTATTTGATTAAATTTTAACTCCGTAGATAATTTTTGGAGCATTTTTTTCTGTTTGCATGCATTTTACAATTCTTGCACAAAAATTCCTTATGAGTGATAGTTTAAAAATTCATATAAAATTATTACTTAGCTTAAAGTTGCACTCTCTTTTTTCTTTTTTTTACTAGTCAAATAAGCTTCTATTAAACTATAAACAAGTGGTGTATTATACTTAAAATCTTGATTCTTTTAATAATATAAAATGAATGATTGAGTGATGAAATCGAAATAAAATACTTAGACTACTTTCTTAATATTGGTTGAAATGATTTAAGAATTAGATTTATCTCTATTGTGAGTTATATTTCTGGAAAAAAGTTTCGTGTAATTATGTTTCTGTGAGCCTATTTGAAAGTTGTTTTATTTTTTAATTTAATTTATTGCTTTTTAAAATGTTATGTAGGATGATGTAAAATTTCATGATTCTATTATTCACTGTTTTATCTTTTTCATAACAGATATTTTTTTTATTTAAAAAAAGAAGTGACTTATAACAAAAATGTTTGCAAACTATATTTTCAGGATTGGAATCATCATGAAGGACCTGATGAAGATGAAAGTGGATATTTTCATACACAGTTACCACTTATTATGTATAATATGTTAGATCAACATGTAAGTAAAAAATTTAAATAATTATTAAAATACATTTTATATACTTTTATTATTTTTTGAATTTCTTATAAAATTTGATTTTTATTGTATTTATACATGATTAAATTTAATAAGAATAGTTTTAAACTGTTAAATTTCTTTATTATGCTTTTAGTTTTTTTACTACATTTTCAATTAATTGTCATTCTTATAATTGAAAACTGAACTATACTTTTTTGAGATATTGGGGCTGCTTTTAAAATTTGATGTCACATTATTTTAACTGTTGAAAGAAATTAATTCTGAGACATTTGCTAAGGAAAAGGAATTAAATATAAATTCTTCAGAATTTGTGAATATTTAATTCATATATAAGTTTAATGATTGTATTATTTATTTTTTGTTGCTGTTATTTAAATGGGGGAAGTGAGAAATATTTTTAAAGGGTTTTTACACGCCATATAAATAGTAAAATAATGAAAAAAAGGTTAAAATATTTTTAATTTACAGCATTATAAAATATTAAAAAGAATTACAAATTATTTAAATTTTAAAACATGGAAATTGAAAAAGGGGGAAAACGCCTTTCTGGGGGGAGTCAAAAGAAAAGTTAAAAGCAAAAGTGTCCGTTCTTATCAAGTTTCACTTCCCCCCTTTGCCCGGGTTGGTTCAGTTAAGAGGTTGGTGGGTCCCGGGGGCCCGCCACAGTATTTCCCAAAAAACCCAAGGGAACAAAAGTCTTAGATTTTTTCATATAATAAAAAGCCCTTTTGATTAAAGCCCCCGGAAAATTCACAAGTACGGGGGTTTCCGACCTTTCTACCGGGAGGGAAGTGGCTGGAAAGGGCACATTTTGACCCAAGTCTAGGAGGAGGTAAAACCCGGGATGGTTACTTTTCGTACTGGGAAGGGCCCCTTTGTTGAGTCTGTGTCATTCAACACAAAAAAAGCTGGCTTCCCCCATCAATGCAGAGCGGGGAAGGTCCTTTTCATTTTTTTTTGATTGTAAAGTGCTTGTCGGTCCTACTCAAAACTTAAAATTTGGTCCTTGATAGGGTGCTGTAAATGATGGTTTCAATCCTCGACCCTAAAAAAGGGACTTTGAGATCGGGTTTTTTGAGGGCTGTGTGCACAAAACATGAGGAATGAATGACAGGAAGCAGGAATTGGCTTAAAAAAGTCGGGAATGTTTTTTCAGCCTTAAGAGAAACTCTGGGGGGATCAGTTGGGGTCTGACTTGAAGGTTCAAAAAATTCTCCGGGAAGCACAAGGGTTTTTCCAAAAATTTCAGCACAGGATGCATTGAGGTCCTCCTTGATGCCCGCCCAGCCCCGAGAACCACGGGAAGCGACTCTGCCCAAATTTAAGAAATCATGACCCCGGGTAAGCTTGCTTGAGGGTACTTTTAAAGTTTTTAACCATACCATTCGAAAAAGGGTGGAAAGGGTGGGGTTTGAATTCGTTGTTTTTAACATTTGTTTCAGGCTGTAGAAAGACAAGAGGGGAACTGGCCCTTTTTGGTTTTTGGGTTATGATGGCGGGGCCCAAAACCCAATCGCGAATCCAGTTAGCAAAGTTTTTTGCCATGGCTTCGGGGGGGAAAAATATCCCCCAGGGGGAAATTTGCCCCTCCGGCCATCAGGTGAAGCATAAATGATGTCCAGGAAGGTGAAGCCATCAGTTTGGGGGGAAAAATGGTCCAACTAGATCGATAGGGGCGGCTGAAATCCCCAGCATTTGGGAGAAAAAGGTTTATGGTGCCCCAAGTATGCCTCGGGCCCCTTTTTGCATCATTGGCATGGAATGCAGCATTGTGTCCTTTTGCAATGTCCTTCAACATGGACAGCCGGGCGAAGGGGTCTTGGGTGGGGGCGGGCACAAATGCCGGGAGGGGGAAGATTAGGGAGAGAGAAAAATACTTCAAAGCAAGTTCCTCTGGTACATAAGGCCGACTTTTTCTACTGACATACAGAAGATTTAAAAAGCATTTCCCTTTTAAAAAGGGTTTTTTTAATTTAATGGATAAGTCTTTGGGAAGAAATTAAGGTTTTAAGCTCCTCGCCTTTTTTTGACTATCCAAAATGTTGGAGATCAGTGGTTGAAAGTTTAAAGGGCATTAATTTTTGGGAGAGGGACTGCCCGGAGTTATCAGACCCCCGAAACATGTCTGATATCTGTGCTAAACTGCTTATATGAAAATCAAGATCCCCAAGGA
This sequence comes from Trichonephila inaurata madagascariensis, assembly GCA_019973955.1. Classification (NCBI taxonomy): domain Eukaryota; kingdom Metazoa; phylum Arthropoda; class Arachnida; order Araneae; family Nephilidae; genus Trichonephila; species Trichonephila inaurata. Next base: position 194,830 of record BMAV01000373.1, read on the forward strand.
AACCCGGGGAGAAACAAACCAAATTTTTATTAAATGAAAAAAATTTAAAGGGGCGATGATTTTGGAATATTATAAAACTATGTCCTTCCAGCTGGTGCCTAAAATGTTTTTTTTTAAGTATAAAACCAAAAATTTTTCCGTCATACGTGCGTTTTTTGTTTCTGTTGCACTCAGTTTACGGGGAAAAAAAAACGCGATGGGTTTGGGAGGACCTTTTCCCCGTTAAAATTTTAAATGCCCCTCCAACTGGGGGGTTGGCCCGGGCCAAACCAGTAAACAGAGCTGTTGTTTGGGGGGTAGGATAGTTTAGTGTTCCCAAAGTTAGCCAATGAGGATTTGCATTGCATAAATGCAGTCTCTCCCCGTTCCAAGGGGACGTTTATCTTTTTTTTACAATTATTTGGCAAACTTTAAGAGGGTTTCCCTTTTTACTGCATGGGGAAAAAAACATCAAAAAAATTTAAAAAGGGGCCCAAAAAACGCCTTAGTTGGGGGAAAAAAGTATCGGGCCCGGGAAAAAATTTGCAAGGGCCCGGGGACTTTTGGGGAAGTGGTTTAAACCCCCCAGGTTTTAAATGAGACAACTGGGAAATTTTACAGATGTTTTGCCAAAAAAATGCATTTATCGGGGTTTTTAACGGAATAATCTTTTAAAACGAAAAAGATTTGTTTTAAATGGTCAAGGTGGGGGGTCCCCCCGGAGGAAGATGCTATGAGTAAGTCATCAAAATAGGGTCAAAATTCTAGATGAGCTAAGACTTGATGCATGTGTTCGGGAAATGTTTGCCCGGGGTTTAAGTCCAAAAGGGGATAGCAGTATACCCAAAAAGACCAAAAAGGGGGGAGGGTTTTGGCTGTTTTAGGAATATCGGGTTTGGGTTTATTGCTATTTGATGATCCCGGGGCCCAAAACCCAAAATAGTGAATATAGTTTTTTCCCTACAGATTTTGAGTGCAGTCTTGTATGTGGGGGACTGGGTAGCGACGGAAGTTTAAATGAAAAGTCTATGGTAATCACCCACAGGGTCGAAAACCTCCATTAGATTTTTTAACAACATGCAGTGGGGTTGCCCCGGGGCCCCTTTGACGGGCAATTATACCTTGGGGCCCCTAAAAAGGGATTAACTCTTTCAGCTTTTAAAAAAAATTTAGTGCGAGGAAACCAGGTTTTGGGAAAAAACTGGAAGGCCTTTAGTTTCTATGTGATGATAAACCCTTTTTTCAAAGTATCAACATTTATGGTTGTGAAGGATTAATTAATTGGGGTATTGTTTTAAAACCTTTCGAACTTAGTATTGCCGACAAATAAGCTAGGTTAGATGCTACGGGGGAATTTTTAAGTTTACGTTAAGAAAGTTTAGTGTTAGAACAACTCTGATGTTTAGCTTACAAGCCCAAAATTTAAAAAGTTTTAGGAAATCAAAACCCCAAAGATTGGTTGGCGTACATCTCGCTTACAAAGGGCCAGGTAAATTGGCCCTTAAACCTAAATCAAGTAAAATTTGTTTTTTGCCATAAGTCTGTAAAATTTTTTTGGGTTGCCCCCCGCTAAAAAATTAATCTTGTTGAACTTTTTGCATGAGGCGCCCAAAAATTTCGAGATAACCAAAAAATATTCTCCTGTATCGACCCAAAAATTTTTCTTTGAGGAATAATTGGCCAATAAAATGCAGTTAATAAGGGGGACGCCAATGAGGCCAGGGGGATGATGGGCCCTTCTAGTTTTTTCCCCAAAAGAAAAAAGCATGGGGGCACACTTTTTTCCCTTTTTTGCCAAAAAATTTTTATGGTAAAAAAAAAATATCCATTTGTGGGTTTTTTTGGTACCTTTTAAAATGGTTTTCTTTAAATTTCGCGATTTGGGAAAAAGTTTTGAGTTGGGGGCTGGGCTGGGAACGGGTTAAAAATAGTTAGTTCCACTTGCCGCGAAATTGGCCCAAATTGTTGTTCTAAAATTTTGCAGTTTTTTTTCGATGTTGCTGCAACTGAATTAAAATTCCTTTTTAAAAAAAATCAGGTCTTTTATTTTTTCAGCAACAGTAGTTAGCCGACCAAATTTTTTTTATTGGGGCACAAAATTGTTTTCGTTTTGTTAGGCAAACCCCAAAGCCACAGCCATTTCAAAAGGGTGCCGGGCCCAAAATTTCGCCTGTGGTGGCGCATGCGCCCAAAAGGGAAATGTATGGCCCCTTTGGGCCCCCAATTTAAACCCTGGAGGAGAGTTCGAATTTTAGGGAAACCCCACTTTCTGAATGCACCCGGGGTTTAAAAAGGGTTTTTAAAGCTTATACTTTCCGTTTTCAGGTGGTTTCAGAACCAAGTTCTAACAAATTTAAAAAAGTCTGACCCCAACAGCAGACAGAACATAATTAAATTTAGTGGTATCATTTAAAATTTTGCCTAAATCGAACTGTGCCCCTAATTGCACAAACCATAGTGCAAAGGGTTTTGTTTCCAAAAAAAGGGGGTGGTTTGACTGCCACTTGGGGTATCTGGTTACTATCACATTCATTGGGGTTTTGTTTGGGAAAGGGAAAAATTTAAAAACTTTTTACATAAGTAGATTTTTCGCTGAAAAAAAAACGTTTGGGAAAAAGAAATTATATTTGCATAAAAAAATGAATACAGGATTAAAAAAAACTTACATGCATGCATACACAAAAAATTTTTTCTTAAAAAAATGGGCAAAAAAGGTTTTGAAAAAAAATTTTTAAATGTTAAAATATTTTTAATTTACAACATTATAAAAATTACTAATTACTTAGGTTGAAACACATGGAAATTGGAAAAGGGAAAAACACGCCTTTTTCCCAATTTTGGGGGTCAGAGAGAGAAGGTTTGAGTTAGTGTCTGTTCAAAATCAGTTCACTTCTCCTGCTCGCCGGTTTGTTCCAGTTAAGAGGAATTAGGTGGGTGCCGAGGCTCACCACATTACTTATCCCCCATCTGGTCAGACAAAGTCAGTCCAGATCAGTGAAACTGTTGACTTTAATGAAGTTTGATACTAGAAGTAGACTATTATGGATATCTTTCCAGACCAGTCCAAGGCAGTCAAAGATGTGCTGAGGTGAAGATTGTTCTAGCTAACATTTAGGGCAAATAGGAAACCTCTAATTGCCCCTAGAAAAAATGTTCCCCCTGGGGAAGTCAGGACAGACAAGTGTTGGGCTTTTTTGTCCGGGGAAAGAAAAAAAACCCTTTATCTTTTTTCCTTTATACCATTTATGAAACTGAGTTTTTAACTGTTTTTTTTTATTTTGGGGGCCCCTTTTTCCTTGGGGAATAATTCTAAATATGTGAGCTCTGAGTTGGGAGCGACAGGATGATATAGTCCCTCCTTTGCAAGAGTGTCAGACAATTCATTTCCGTAAATATTGACTTGGGAAAGGATCCATTGAAAATGTACTTTGTGATAGTGGGAAGTGAGCTTAACTTTTTGTAGGATGGATAAACTGATTTTATCTCCTATGTAGGCCCAGTTATTGAGGTGTTGAATCAAACTGCGACTGTCAGTTAGAATCCAGAGGTCTTTGTAATTATTTTCGCTCATGATTTTCTATAGTCCCATGTCAATTGTAATTAATCACCTTGAAAATTGGAACAGAAATCTGGGTTACTTTGTTTTACGGAGTGTTTCTCTTGAGGTGTTTGAATATAAGTTCCACTGCTAGCCTGTACATCTATTTTACTGCTATCGGTAAAGATTGTGGTGTCATTTGGAGGAATTTTATTGATGATCTCAAGGGCCAATTTTGATTAAGAAGGTCCGAAACACAGTCTTTTTTAGAAAGTGTGGTAAAGAGGCCCCCTCATGAAAATCAAACTTGGAGAGCTCTTCACAAGTATTAGGATTACAATGAAAATATTACAGTTCTACATTTTTTTTTTTTTTTTGTAATTAACTGCATTGATTTAATCTGACTGAAAATGCTGTTTTTCTTTAGTCTTTGATTGCATGTCCAGTTATTTAGGTAACTAGCAGTTTTGTTACCTTGGTCCATGCTGGAAAGTTTGTTGAAAACTAAACTAGCCCACCTGATAGAAAAAAGTTGTAAATCTGCCTCATAGAGGACAATCTCTGAAGGACTGCTGCATTTCAAACCAGTGATAACGCAGGTGGCACTCAGCTGGACTTTTTAATTTGTTCAAGTTAGTTTCAGAAGCACTGCAATGGATTGAAAAGCCATATTCTAGTATGGGTGTAATGAGTGCCTGATAGAAAAATTTTGCGAAAAAATTTCGACCCCCCCCCACCGTATACTTAATAATATTTAAGCATTTCCTGACATTCAGGGAAATATAATCTGTATGTTTACTGGTTGATTCAAAATTAGTGTGACCAATTTTAAAAGTATATCACTATGAATGGTAAATTTTTATCACTTTACTGACAGTTATATTTTAAAAATAAAACATTTAAATTACAAATCTAATTATTTTTATTAGTGGGAGTAATTTATGGCTGCGAAATTAAATTCTCAAACACGAAACAAAATTTTAATGCTTTTGAAGTATGTTTGCTTAAATTTGTTATAAATAAAGCACATTCAAAAATTGGAAAAGACATTTTGCTAATGGATTACTATCTAAGCTTTGAAAAGAAATAAAATTTAGCTGGCAATCAAAAGCTCCAGGGAAAAAAAATGTGAACAAAAGGAATCCCTTAAGAAAAAAAAAAGCTGAAAAGACTTATCGCTGTAGAAAATCTTCTGCCTCTAAGAACTTCAGCAAAGAAACCATAAGTATTGAAATTGACAAGAAGATTGGCTATAAAAAAGTGAATAAACCAACCTGCCTTCAAATATCTGTTAAGACCTTAGGAAAACGTTCTTGATCTCTGTATTTAATGTTATGCAAAGGTAGATACAATGCATGGATAACTTCGGATGAAGCACTGTTTCATCTGTCATTCACAACTGGCAAAACGAAGATACAATACATTTAACGCCAAAAACGTCGAAAAGACGCAGCTGTTTTGCAAAATGCAAGTTGGCCATCAGGTATTATGGTATGGATGGAAATGTCCTCTTGAGGCTTAACAAAACCACTTTTTGTAGAACCAAAGGCTAAAATTGATGCTAAATACTATCAGAATAAAGTTTTAAAACATTTGATCAAAAAAAGTAAATGTCTTTACCCTCAAGGACACTGTCTTGCACCATGATTCTGCACCAAGTCATACTGTAAAATCAACTATAAAATGCTGAAAGATTAAAAAATAAATTTTCTGCCTCCTGAGAAAGGGCTACAACCATCCCCTGACTGTTCATTGCAATTATTTTTTAATGAGGATACTAAAAAAAAACAATTAAACAGACTAAAAGTAAGAACTCTCCAAGGACTTCAAAAAGTAATAAAAGATGAAACTGGAAAAATACCCCAATGGTCAAAAAGCCTTTTTGGCTTGGCAAAATGTACTATACCAAAGGAAACCACATTGAAAATTTCATGTAAATAACTTAATTCGAAAAAAAAATCATGATGCTTTGAAATAAGTCACTATTTTTGAATCAACCAATAATACTCAATATAAATTTCGCATCCCCTGAACATGTTGACAAATGTATATACATTATCTTATTACATATATATTTAAAGAGAGGTTTTTAATTTATTATTACTGATTCTATAACATGTTTATATAAAATAATTTATCTTGGATTTTTCAAAAAGTAATTAATGGATTTAGTAGTTAATTAATTGAGTCTTGAAATTTAATTGATGTTTCATTTATTTATTTTTTTTTATTTAATAGTGACTTGTTTTTGCAGTTACAAGTTGCTCAAACAGTTAACAAGGAATTGGTTAATAGTATGATGTTGTTGAGTTTTGAAGAAGTATTGGAATTTACTCGTCTTTTTGAAGGTTTGTATCATTTATTTAGTTTGAATTTGATTGAATTTTGATTTATTAAGTTTTAGTTTGTTTGTATATCTAACATTTTTCTCTTCATTTGTGTAGAAGCCATTATGACTTACAGGAATAAGCATTTTGAAGATAGAAGTGTTGTGAAATTTTTCACTTCATATATGGTAAAAATATGTTTAAAATTTTTAATTTTATTTTATGGATACTGGTAACTTCTATATATAGATTTGTCCAAAAATGAAGCAAAATGGTTAATTTTTAGCAAGGTGTAAAATAATAAGCAGAATTAAATGAAATGGAGCATACTCAGTATGGAAATTGTTTCAAATAAAGGGAACAATTGAAGTCATAAAAATAAATGTATTGCATGATTTATGCAAATTGTGGAGATAAAACAAGAAATTATTGAAATAATTTTGTTATTTTTGGTTGAAAAATGTTTATAATATCTATTAGATATGATGTATTACTGTATCCATTTTGCTATGAACTATACTGTCTTGCTATAATCCTACATATTTAGTGTGAAGTTAGATTATATACATATATCACAATTTATAGTATTTGATTATATTTCCATAAAAAAGTGATTTTCATAAAAGTGATAACAAAACAGATTTTCTTTCCATAACCAATAGTCAACAAATAATTACAATTATAATTAAAAAATATACTAAATGCTTAATTTTTTTTAAACAAAAAATAGAGGACATGAAAGTTTCTCTGAAGTCAGTTAAAATTCTGTATTAGAAATGTAAAACTTAAGTTTATGAATTCATTTTTTTTACAATATATTTTTGCATAATGGAATAAATTCACGTGACATAATTATATGATAAAGACAGTGATGTATTTCCACCAGCCAGTTCATGTGCCTCACTGTTGCCAACTTATGCTTTTTAATGAAACTTTCTTTTAAAAAGTACATGTTTGTTAACAATAACAATGAACGTAGGTAAACAAAATGAACTTGATTTAAGAGTACGCATATAAGAATTTTTTAATAAACTTTTTAAGGAGCTTTGATGTTTAAACATTTTAACCCAATTATAAAATTTGAAATTGCTTCTGAATTAAACAAGAGGAACAATAAGTATAAGTCTAACGTTAGTCTTGAATTTAATGGAGAAACCTGATTACATTGATCATCTGACCATAATGAATGAAGCCCTTTGTGATTGTCATGCAAAATACATACTCTGAGAATGAATAACACTTTTAATTCTGAAGGTTTTGTCCCCTAGTGTTTGAATTAAAAATCTAATTATTGTAATAAAAACAAAAATGTTTTTTTTTATAAAAATGTAGTGATTATAAATGCAATAGTGATTGATTTTATTTATATTCAAATTTTGATTGTATTTGTATAAAATGAAAAAGAGGAAATGATTGCTTTGTTACAGGTTCATCCATTTTTATGTTAAGATGTTCTCAAATATTAGAAGCTGTGTTATTGAGATTAGCTTAAATGTATAAAAAGGAAAATGTAAAATTATGCATTATTTCCTCTTTATGTTTTAAAGAGGAAATACTGCATTAATTCAAATAATTTTTCTATCACTTTTTCTTTTTAATGATAAAATTCTTTCGTACTTCATTTACCGTATTTTCCTGTATATAATCCGCGGATTATGTGTTAAAAAAGTTTCAAATTTTGTTCTGCATATTATACGCCACTGCGGATTATCTGAGAAAAAACATTCTGTATCAGAAAAGCTAGCAATAAAGTTTTGAAAGAAATGCCGTTTATGTTTTATAAAATAAATAAAAGATGGTGCTTTCATGACTTCGTGGCGTATTTCAGCCATAACTATTTTTTGTCAAATTACTTTTCAAAACGAATTGGTTCCTTGGAAGGAAAAACAGTTACAAATTTAAGCTGGCATCTTTTCCCAATTTTCTCTTGACTAGAGCTATTATGTCCTTGGAAAGTTTTCATCATGTTGAGGCGAAAGCGTGTAAGTTACACTACAAACTTCAAATTAAAAGCTATAGAGAAGGCTACCGAAATCGGGAAGCTGCAAGGTTTTTCAACTTTGACAAATCGAATATTCGTTTGTGGTGGAAAAACAAGACCAACTTTGAAAATTGTGATCGACGTTAAAGAGCCGATCATCGTGGAAAACCTCACTGGCCAGAATTAGAGGAAGAAATAAATAAATGGATTTTCAAAGAAAAAGACAATGGGAAAGCTGTCTCGATCTTAATTTGTTTGCTGTTAACTTGCTAAATTAAAAAAAAGAAAGATTTTTTCCGTGTGCAATGTTTTGTTTAACAACTCAAAACATAGATGGCAGTAGCAAAGAATTTTTTTGTTTATTGAGATTATCGTAAAAAATATTATCATACATATTTAAAAAGATGTTTCATAATAAATTTTGTTTTCTGGACAATTTCTTACTTATTTTTAATTATATTGTGTATTTTTTATCTTATGTGACGCTCATATTAATTTATATTTTGGATTATTCGCCGTAAAGACTGCCACAGATTATAAGGCGCTGCGGATTCTACAATGTTTTTTTTATTTTACTCAAAAAAAAGGCTTTGTGGTTAATACACCGCTGTGGATTATATAAAGGAAAATACGGTACTAATTAACAGTTTGTTCTTTTCTATGCTTAAAATATTTAAATGATAAAAAACTTGATTATGTATTTCAGATTGCAACAGCAAATAATTGCCTTCAGTTTTGTGAATTTGCTGATAAACTAAGGATACGATACAGTAAAGATTTGACAGCTATTTCCAAAAATGCAGAAATAATTTTTTGTAGGACAATCGAGGCCTTTCTCAAATTGATATTAGTTGTGTAAGCAGAATTTCATTATAATTTAATAATTTTTTCTCTACTTAAAATATTCAACAAGTTAAAATTAATTTGGTACTGTATGTTTATTAAATATTTTTTAGTAATTTTCTTTCTTTTCTTTGTAGTTTAAAATGTTTGAGAGAAGAATTGTTCATGGATCTTAGCAGCAATTTAAATGAAGTTATGACTCGAACTTGGTAAGTTCTTGCTGAAATTTGATAAGGCTCAGAAATTTATTTTTATCATTAAAACATTCTAATGTTAGTTTTTAATAATTTACTATTTATATACACATTTTTTAGGTGTTTTGATGTGTAATTTAAGCTTTAATTCTATATTGACTTAGGATTATAATCAATACATGCTAATCTGCATTTTATAAAATATTTTGATTTTAAAGAGAAAAAACAATCATGTAAACAAATGATACATTTTTTTCCTTCAAATTTTATTAATAAGTATTAGCAAGATTTTATATCGTTTGTACTAGTATATTTAAAATTGAAGTCATTTTCAAAATCCCCAAAAATTCATCTTTCTGTTTCACTGGAATTCAAACCCAATGAATTAATGCTTTTTTTTAAAAAAAAGAACCGTGAAATTTGTTTTACACTTAAATGGTGTTTTTTATTATTACAGCATTTTTTATTACTTTACTCTAAAAAAATTAAATATGATGTTACTAAAATCACTTAGTAACTATGCATTTATTAAAATCATTATTTCTTTTAAAAAATCCTTTTTCTGTAAACTATTATATAAATTATAATTTTATAAAATTTAGAACATTTGTTTTTGTGTAGAAATGTTTCATTAAATATAAATAAGCTATTTTTGAACAAATGTTACACTCCACTTGTAAGAGAGTCTTAGGTATTGGTTCATTTTTATTTTTGTATTAGTATTTAATTATTTTCATGCTTTTTATCTGTTTTGAACAAATATAATATGTTAGAATTCTGTGTTCTAAAATATTACTTTCATCCAAAACAGGAAATGTTATATAGTAATGTATGGAAAAAACTCATTTTTCAAAAAAAGTTTTTACTAATTACAGAGTTTTATAATAACTTTATATACTTATAAGAATTCATTAATTATTGTGCTTAATTTGTTCTCACTAAGGTTCCTGTCTGGCAATCAAATTGTGGATACTATTCATGCTACTTTAGAAGATTATGGAAATGATTACACACATCTTCTTCCTGAAAATTTTAACCTCTTGATAACTGATGTTATGAACTGGATTGCAGTCAATTATATATATGCAGTTATGCAAAAGTACAGCAATTTTTATGAAATGACTTATAGTGTATATTATACTTCTGGTATTACAGTTTATTTCTAAATTAGAAATTACTCTCTTAAAATGTTATTTTTTTAAAATTATTGTGAACCACACAAAGCTGTGTGAAAACGTGTCATAAATAAATTGATCATTTGTTTTTATATCTTTTTATCATTTCATTTGATACAAATTTAAAATACGATACTTTGAAAAGAAATATTTTAGTTATAAAGAAGCTATTAATTTAGATTTAAAAAGTCAGTCACAGAAGAAAGAAAATAGATTTGTATAAGAGTTATCAAAGTTATTCTTCTGTAGAAAGTTTTTTTTTGTATTTAAACTATCTTGTAAGAAGAATTTAACTGTATCATTGCTCTTTTAATTTGTATTGATTTCATGTAAGCTAGCTCATAGCACTTAGATTAATGCACAGACTTAAATGTTGTAAAAGTGATGATAACTGCTGAAATTTTACAAAATAATGGAATTTTTACTCTAAAATTAGCCATGCAAAATACCTTTTACCTAGAGCTATTAATTTACTTTTTTTTCATATTGTATATATTAATGATTTGACCACAAAAATATTATAAAATGTATATTTTTGTAAACCCTTCTGAAAATCTTTTATGCAAATATTCAATTGAATAACCTATTTATTGAAATTATTTGTTTCATTAAATTAAATAGTACATTTGTTCTACTTTTAAATGAAAAGATCCTATATCCAAAATTGTTTAGTAATTTAGCTTTTGATCATAGTTCTGTTTATTTAAAAAAAGTAAAACTAATATGACATAAATTTTTTAAATGAAATCATAGAATAAAGTTATGTGTTATTGTGAAAAGTGATATGCAAAGTTTTCTAAGAAATTAAGTTTCAATACTTCCAAAATAACTCATTAGTTTCTGTGCAAGAAAACTTTCTTCTAAAACCAAACATGTGTACTAATGTTATTAATGTTTTTCATGAGACTTTTATTTTAGATTTTTAAAGGTATTTAATATCATGTGCACTACCTCTGTATAACAATATTTTTAATATTCCTAAATATGTAGGTTTTAATTTTCTCACTCGATACCTTCTAATAAACATTAAAAAATGTAAGGAAGATTCTTTTTTATGTTTTATAGTTGATAAAAAGATAACAAAAGTCAATTAATTTATATGATCTTTTTAAGATTGTTTTTGTTTGAAGTTTAATTTATAAATTGTGGAGGCATTCACATTAAAGTGTTCATAAAAACCATGATGTTTAAATTTTTAAAAATGAATTATAATAAATGACATTGGAAAATAAAACTAAATTTGTAAGCAATTGTAAAATACCAAATTATTAATGGTTTTTAGAGAGAGAAAAAAATTGTAAAATTAAGCTTGAAGAAATAATTATTTACTACATATTAATAACTGATTCAAAATATCTTTCAAATATAGTTTTTAAGGGTTCATATTTGTATATTTTGATTCAGGTTTTTAAAAATATTAATTTTCTTTTATATTTTTACACTCAGGAGAATGACTTTTAAAAGTTATGAAGAACGCAAGCAGGCTGCAGAAAAGATGTGTGAAGAAGGAAACATTCTTCAGCAGCTTTTTCAAAGAGCACCTTTCAATAAAAGAGTAATGTTAACACATTTATTTTAACATAATCTTATTTTTAATCTGTCCTGCAAAGTGGAGCTTAGTTTGATAGAACTTATCACTCTGCTTCAATATTTTCATTTCAAACTACACTGCTGGCCACCGTAAATGCAACACCAAGAAAGACAAGAGATAGCACAATAAAATTTATTTTGTAGATAACATGTTGATCAAGTATCAAATGATTAAATTTATAGACTTCTGTGAAGTGTGGTTCCTGCCAGAATCAGTAGCCAGAGTAGACGCCATTGTTGGAGATCACCGCTGCCACACGCCTCGACATTGATTCAAAGAGACTTTGGATGTGTTCTTGGGGTACAGCAGACCAAGCAGCTTCCACACATTACCAAAGTTGATCTGGTGTGGCAGCAGGAAGTGTAATCTGGGTCAATCGTTGAGTAACCATGGACCACATGTTTTCTATCAGCGAAAGATCAAGAGAGCGAGCCAGCCTGGGAAGTAATTCAATATGGTGATTGATGAAGAACCTTTGGACAATGCGTGCCACGTGTGGTCGCGCATTATCCTGTTGAAATATGGCTGTGGTCAAGCCCTGAAGGTAAGGAAGGAGAACTGGCTCCAACACCTGGGAGATGTAGAGCTGGCTGTTTAAAGTACTGGCAATGAGTACTAGAGGTGTGCGAGAGTGATATCCAATACCGCCCCATACCATAATACCCGGTGCAGGACCAGTGTGGCGGTGCATAACGCAGTTGTTCAGCATCCCCTCTCCACGGTGTCTCCAGACTCGAATCCGACCATCGTGTTGTTGCAGACAGATGCGTGACTCATCAGTAAAGACAACTTAATTCCATTCTGCCGCCTACATCCTTCTTTCATCGCACCATTGGCGGTGGAGACATCTGTGGTTCTGCGTCAAGGGTAGACCAAGCAACGGACGTCTTGCAGACTGACTACTCTGCTGTAAACGGCATCGAATGGTACACGCAGACACTGAATGATGTGTTACAGACGCAATGTGCTGTGCTATGGTTGGTGATGTGACTGAACGATCCATCACTGCCATGCGCACAATTTGCCTGTCCTCACCTGAAGTGGTGCACTGAGGTGGATGCGATCGACCACGTCGGTCCATCATACCCTCCTGCATCCAACAGTCACATATCCACATTATAGTTGTTTGGTTTCATCCAACATGACTACCAATTTCCCTGAAAGATAATTTACAATCTCGGTAGGCCACTATCCTTCCTCTGTCAAACTCGGATACTTGATCAAAAGCTGATCGCTGTTTTCTACGAGACATAACTGATACTTTTTTTGAAAAAACCACAAGAAAAACACAATTGCCGAACTTGAAATCATCAAAATCTCCAAGCCTTGAATAGCGCTTTGAGGTGTTGCCACAGGCACACATGATGTGTGTCTGCGCTGATATTCTAATCATTTGCATATGTCATCTGCGCTAATGCATGTTGTAAATTTCATGTTATTTGCATGCTTCCTTCAGGGTGTTGCATTTACGGTGGTCAGCAGTGTATTTGATTTATTGATGTGAAAGCAGTATTATAAGTAGTATGTTTGAATAGTCTTTCAAATTTTTTTAAAAAAAGAAATTGATGATAAAAGGTTTATAATTTGATAGGTATTGTATCTGACTGATAAATTGTTGCTAATTTCATAGCCTTTTATTGTTTGTTAATGGTATTACTTGCAGAATCACTCAAATTAATAGATGCAGTTTGTTAAGTAATGCCCCATTTTTAAAAAAAGGTAAAGTTCTTGAATGTATTGTTGAAATTTAAAAAATTTCATGATTGTGACTAATATTTCAGAAACTTATTCTATTATGAATTACTTTTATAACTATTGACAAAGATAATTATTCTGTGATTAATAAAAATTAATGGACCTAATTAATATTTTTATATGAAGCAGCATTTTTTCACTTACATATTAATTATTGTAGTTTCCAAATGAAATCTCTGTCTATTTTAGCTGTAAAAGTAATAAAAAAATTGTCGTAATGTATAAGCATAAAAATTTATTTCAAAGCACAACACACCTTCATTGTACTTTTGCAACCAGAAACATTTTTAAAATAAAAACATATATCTTAATTGTGATATCTTTTATTTATGTAAAATATTTTTAAAGATCTGTTTAACAAAGAATTATTCTACGTTAAAAATTAAAAATAAAGAAATTTTAAGTATTTTTCAAAATAAAATTTTACATCTTTGCAAATGCTGAAACCCATTCCATGGAAAATTCTACTTAGTTTTGATAATAGAAAAATTACACAATAACAGAGCATAATCATATTGCAAAATATGAAGCATATTTATCTTATAAGTAAAGTCCCAAGTTATACAGAATATATGAGTTTGTTGACTGATTTTTGTTTATTTTTTTAAATTCATTAAAGATTTTCACTTAGTTTTGCGATTCATGTATGATTGTTTAGTATAAAATCAGATTGTCTAAATTCTCTTTAATTTTACTTCAATATTTTCTGAATTATGGAAATAATCTGTTTTGTGTTTGTACTAAGGTATTCAACTATCTTAATATTGATAAGCAATTAATTATAAATTTTACTTTATTACAGCTCAATTCAATCGTAAAAAAGAGATCATATTATGATGGCAAAATAACATTAGAAAATATCCTGAAGAAATACAGCCCTATTCAAACAACCGTAAGTCACGGAATAATTCTGAAGGTTTTTTTTTCAATCTTATGTATAAGAAATCTTTTTATCTTCATTAAGAAATGGTACAGTGAAAATCTTCATCAATTTTTTTTTCTGCAGTTTTATTTTTTAAAATAACTACATACTTTTTTGTCATAATATATTGCTTATTTTCCTTGCCAATATTTGAGTATATATATTATAAGATGCATGGTAATTTTTCATTTTTAAAATTGATATGTGAGATATTTTGTTGAAGGGATTGAGTGTGCATATAATGTATCAAAAACTACACCAAGTTGGTACATCCTTTTTCTCTTTGAGTACCTTTCTTTTTTATATTTTTAAAAATTAATTACAAATAAATTATTTGAATGTAATTTTTTTAATTCATTAGGTTAGATTGTAATTGATATTATAAACAAAATTGTGTACTTCAAAATTTTTAGAAATGCAAATATTTAAAAAAAAAAAATGTTAACTTTTCTATATATATAAAGGTGAAAAAGGACTCAATCACTCATCACGATATCTCTGGAACTATTAAACCTACTGACTTGAAATGTGGTATGCATGTTCCTTTCATGAAGTAGAGATATGTTAAGAACAGATTTTACGAAAATCAACCCCCAAGGGGCGTTGCTGGGGATTAAGTGGTGTTATAGATAATTTTTTCATTTTTAAACTATTTGACATACAGTCTTGAAATTAGGTAATCAGATTCCTTTTATGGAACAGAGATTCACTACAAAAGGGTTTTAATGAAAATCAACCCCTAAGTAGCGTTGTGGGTGATTAAGGGGCTTTATAAATAATTATTTTCATTTTTAAACTATTAGACGAACAACTTTGAAAATTGGTAAGCGGATTCCTTTCATAGAGTAGAGATCTGCTACAAAATGGGTTTAGTGAAAATCAACCCTCTAGTGGTAACGGGTGGCACAATGGGTTTTGCAAAAATCAAATCATAAATGGGATTGTGCAGGGTGTTGGGATAAATATATTCCCGCTTGTGAATTATTCTACTGACTTGAAATTTGGTAGGCATATTCCTTTCATGAACTAGAGTTCTTTTAAGAAAGGGTTTCGCGAAAATCATCCCCCAAAGGGGGGGGGGTGAGAGAGGTTAAGGGGCATTATAGATTTAAAAAAAATTCCTGTTTTTGAAGTGTTAGATGCATATATTTAAAATTTAATAAGCATGGTTCTTTTGTAGTATAGAGATCTGCCAAGAACGGATTTTCGGAAATTGACTCCTATGGTGAAAGCAGGAAATACTGGGGTGTATTGATAAAAAAATATTCCTCTGTTTTTGAACTATACTAAACCTGCAATAATGAAATTTGATTGCATGTTTCGTTTGTTGAATTGAAACCTGCTAAAAATGGGTTGAATGGAAATTGGGGTTACGGGTTTATTTATAAAAAATATTTCCGTTTTAGAACTTTTAAATTTGGCAAGCATGTTTATTTAATTGAGTAAAGTTCCACTGAAAGTGGATTTTGCAAAATTCCACTTTGTGGGGGAGGGTTACTGGAGCTTAAAATGTAATTCCACTTCAGTTTTAGGTATTATTATTTAAAAGTCCTGTCCCTTTTTTTTAAATCAAGGGTGAAATCGTAATGTTTTTTAATACAATCAAACGGTTAATAGGATTTAGATATCAATAATTTATATATATATAAACAGTATATATTCATACAACATGAAATACCCAATGGAGGGTAACAGCTAGTAATCTTATGAAGTACATTAATATTTTTTTATTTTACTCTAGAAAACGTCACCTTTTGAAGCTGTACCTTTAATTGCAGAAGTCATTAAATTGAAAGATGTCAGCATGCTATCATTGGAAATTTCTGTAAGTAGCTATTATTATTTTATAGGTAATTTTTAATGCATTTTTCTTTTTAAAATATTTTCAAAATAATCTTTTATATTTTAATTTAATTTTAAATGTTTAAATTAAAATATAGTGTTAAAAATGTGGTAGTGATTCTCCAGTTCTATTCATATATCTGTATATGAAAAGGATATTGTTTTCTTTATGTAACCTGTAATTTATTTTTATGTATTTTAAATGGTAATTCTTTTTATCATTAATTTGGTACTGCTTTGATAAAACTGAGTTTTTGCATAGTTTGAAACACTTTTAACTCTGAAATTTCATGAAATAAATATATTGAAAGAGACAAAAAGCCATTACTGAAAATTAATTTTTTTTAAAATCATTTTTAAGAGTTTAGTAAAATATTTAAAATAATAAACATTTACCAGTATATATCTTATTATTCTGTAAAATTTACTATATTCTTTTAATTTTAATTAAAATCACACTTTGAAAATTAAACAACTTATTTCATAAATAGTTAATTAAGCACATTCAAAAGATCAATTGTTTGAATTTATTAAAATATTTGACACAATATTAATGTTGATTTTTTTTTTGTGAATGTTTTTCAAATATGCAAATACAATTCATAATTTTTTGTTGTTCAATTAGGGTGTGATACGACACTATCCCGATGTTACTCTCGAACAATTAGTTACATTAATTCTAGTTAGAGGTGATGTCAGCAAGAATGAAGCTAAGCAAGTAAGAATTAACTACATGTTTTAAAAAATAAATATATATGTACTGAAATAATTAGAATTATAAAATAAATTTATTTCATCTGAAAATTATTTTGACATACTTCAAGTAATTTTTTCTATTATGCTGCAATACTTACATTTAAAAAATGAATGAAATATATATTTGTGTACTAAGTTAATGTTTCTGCTTCCAAAGTTTAAATGTATTTTTGGATGAAATTACATTCATGTAACAATTCAGTACTATCCACTTTATATTTTCGTTACAAGGTATTTCTGTCATTTTTTTAAAGATTTAATTAATGATAAGATCTGTTATTTTGAAACATATTTTCAATGCTCTTCTTGCTAGTTCTATAAAATATTCAGAAAGCTAAATTTTGGTGACAGTTATTTTATTATAAGTTTTTTAAACATATCTATATTTTTAAACTATTTGTATGCTTTTACCGTCCCATTTTATACAGAAGAGTTTTTTGGAAAACTATGTAGGGGTATAGATTTCAATGCATAAAACTGTGTAAATTCAGTCATATTTCAGTGTAAATTAAAATCAATTTGTAATTGAAAAAATGTTAATTGGAATCTATTTTCGAATCTTCTAATCGTATTATTAATGCTTTTTCTGTTGTAATATCTGTTACATACGAAGCTGTGCTCATACTTTTAAAAGATCTACCTGCAACACTTTTTCTAATGGAGTCTTCATTTTTTCTTATTGTTAATGTGACTTCATTCATGGAATAAAATTAAGCAACATCTGTGTTTCTTTCTCTGTTATGTAGATGTACTAAAATTTTAATTTTTAAAAATTTCTTTTGCATAATAAAAACCCTAAATTTGTAATAAAATTATAAAAATGATATGAAGACTATAATTTTTTATCACTCACCAGTAAATATAAAATTTTACAAAATTCCAAATAGAAAATACAATGTACATCTTACTTTCGGCAGAATTAAAATCCTAAGTATGGTTTCGGATTGTGAAGAGCTCAGCTGCCTTCCCTCTGGGGAGGAAACTGGGCATCAAAATTTCCTGCAGCGATTGGTATCCGCCTATATGGTGCTGCATTAAAAAGAGGTACCAGGTTCCAGGGAAAGTACTAAGTCTCCAATGGTAAAACACCAATCTGCAGCCCCATTGGAAGTTTTTTTCTTTCTGCTGTAAAAAATTTCTGCACTAAATCAAATGAACAAAAAATATGTGTATGTACTATATGGAGAATCCCTATTTTAAGATTGGAATAAATGGTATTTAGAATAGAATGGAATTAATAAATGACTAGAAGTATAAGGATCAATATTACCAATTGAACAAAATTAAAATGATTGCAGGATTTTTTTTTTTTCAATCTCATATTTCAAAAACCATGTAAAAGTGAAATTGTGTAAAAATAAAATACCATATGTGTGTGAATCGGGAATAGATACGTTTCATTCTTTAGAAATGTTTTTACGTATATAAAATTCTAATTATATGTTTATTAAGTAAATCTAATATTCAAATGAGAATAATACGGAAACTTCATCTTGTTTGCAACAAAAAAAAAAATTTTTTATGAAACTTTATTTAAAATGTTTTGATTATGAGCTTAAATTTTGCAATTAAGTATACATTTGAAAGATATGTTGCCAAAGCTATTGTTATTTTTATTGTTGATGAAAAATATTAAACTAATTTTTTAATTTCAATTCAAGACTATTTTCTGTTTATATGTTTTAATGATCAGAAGTTTACCTTTGTGAAAACATATTAATGTTAAACAGTTATTACTAACTTTTTCAATTGTTAATGAAGTAAATAAAATCAATAAAATTGGCATTCCATATTTGCATGTGCTGTATGTAATCATTGAGTGTATTTTTATGTAGGATTTTTGTTTTATTAACTTGATTTATTTTTTTTTCCAGCTGGTTTCAGACATAATGGCAGAAATTGGTACTCAGAATAAGGAAAGAACTATATTTTCTGATATCACCATAACATTATAAAAGCTTGAATATATATATATATATTTTTTTATGAACCATAACATCAGATGAACAGTAGTAAATCAAATTTAGTTAAAAACAAATAAGTTGCAAATATTTTTATAGAAAATACATATTTTTCTGATTTTTGTTTAGAGATGATTATTGGAAAATGCTTAAAAATATTTTTTTCTGTTGGCTGTATTTATTTGTATATACATGTAAATATTCAATAAATTATCGTGTACTTTTTCTATCCTATTTAGATTTATAATTAATATTTTAGAATTAAAGAAGCATTTTTTTTAAAATAAATTTCCTAAATTTGAAGTTATCTTTTAAATGTACTCTGAAATTATTGCATTTTAAAATAAAATAAAATGCACAATTGTTACAATTTTGCCATATAAAAAAAAAAGAAAATATAAATATTTAAAAAGTCTTCACATAAATGTAACATTTAAGGAAAAATTACATAATCTGGGGCAGGGGGAAGTCAGTTTAAAATCTTTCATGGAACTCTTCAGCAATGCTATAAAATGATTTTTTTAAATAATAAAACTGCTAATAAAAAATGAGACTGAAGCATGTACATTTATGATACACCAATATTTTTGACTGTTTGTCTATGCTGATTTACCTAAAATTTTAATACAGACAAGAACTTTTACAGCATAATCGTTATTTAAAACCAAACAGAATCTATAGTAATAATTTAAGACTGTGGGAAAATGCTCATATTCTAAATATGAAAAGAGGTAAAAAAGTTGATCAAAAGGATATATCTTATATAAGCACGTTTTTGGCTCCAAAACAAATGAAATCTTAAAATGTTACTGAGTTTTACTTATACGAAGAATTTATTTGCCATTTCTTAACAAATTTATGGAAGAATATCAGAATTTCCTTGAATTAATAATTAACGAATGTGATCAAGTTGATGAGTTACTATTCCTAAGAATGAGAAAATTATCCTCTTGTCTTAGTGTGAATTTAAAACATAATTGAGAACTTACATTTGTAAGGTTTAATAATTAAATTGTGATATTGGAATTTTTAATTGAATGCATGAGAGTATACTTGACTAACACAGTCTGAATTGACCATTAATACAAAAATATAGTGCTAGTTGAGACCTAAAAGGTAATTGACCTATTAAAAAAGAACATTGCGGTTCTATAATGATAATCTACTTCCCATGTAAGCTTTGAGACTTGTCAAAAGTAGCAATTTTTATGATTTGACTGGTTTCTTCGATTTTTTTTAAGGGGAGATTTTTTGATGATGCAGTATAGAGCTTACTGTAATGTTGTAATGATATTTTCCAATCTATTTCATTTCATTCTACTTTTTTTAAGAAAAGTCTTTAAGAGCATGTTGCCTGTAATTTGTCAGTTATTAGTTATGCAATAAAAAAAACTATAAATGTAAATCAACGAGGTACAAAATGCATGTCTATTTCATTAATGAGTTTATACATGCAGTCGCAACACCTTAAGGAAATAATGCATTGTTAAAAAATTACATGGAATTCAATAAAAAAAGGATTATATAAAAATCTTTTATTTAAAAGCTTATTGTCTATGTACAAAGTAATATACGTTTCACAAAGTTTAAATATTATTTTAAAATCAGATGATTTGCATACATTTTTTCAAAGACAAATATGCATTTTAAAAACAAGTGATCAGGGAACAATGTATACCCTTAAAAACTTATTCAACTAAAGAAGCAATATGTGAAACATCTTATGCTAAAATTAAGAAATATATTTACAATATGAATGAATTTTCAGTAAAAAATTGAGCCATATACTTTGATAAAAAGTTAATAATGAATACAACCTGCTGTAAGTTTTTTTTAAATCTATAAGCAGTTCACTCCCCTAAAATCCTTCAAAGTTTTCATTTTTTGTCTAAAATTTTCTTAGTTAATGGAATTACAAATATAATTAATTTGAAAATGAATGTCAGTCCGCACTTTTTTGTCCATAATATCTCAACCTTTGACAACACCATTAATGACATACAAGTTTTAGTTTGTTCACTGAAATTTGAAAGGATAATCAAAAATGACACATATTAATATAAAGTATTTTAAATGACATTACCTGAAGAAATAAAGCCTTTTTATTTTTGTCATGTTTAATAAAAATTTCACAAAAAAAGTTTGATTTAATTTAAGTACAGTATTTTATATTTCATGAATGCAAAACGTTCACTCGTTTTTTAAAATGGTGTCTATTTGAGGTCATCAAAAGTGTAAATTTCTTTCATCTAATAATTTAAAAATGATCACATTATAAACTCAATTTAATAATTAAAAAAATAAAATGAGCATGTTAACATATACAATTGCTTCTCTAACCATTTAAATATAAATCCTTAACTATCCCTGTGTAATTGAAAAAATGGGAAAGTCCATTTTCAAAGGCTCTATCAATTCATGAGAAAATATTGGCCTTATTAACATATCTTTAAATTTAACAATGTTTTTATTGTTTCATAAATTGAATTACTTTATTTACAGTAATAATTACATAAAAATAATATATCTAAATTTCTTTTTTGAATTTTAATTTCTACATTGAAATCATGTTTACGCATTGAATTTGAACAGGATTTCCAACTCTTTACATAGCATGATTTGGAAGTTAGAAAAGTGAATACTAGTTTAAGGGTCATTCTCACCCTTTAATTATGACTCAAAATAAAATGTTTCAGCATTATTTATTGTAATTAACCAAACTAGGCATGCAAAAATCAATAAATAAATTGCATAATGCTGATGACCCCAATACTGCTCAAGATGTCAGTAAGTAGACCACAAAGCCCAAGAAAATTGCTCATGAAGCTTATTTGAATATTAAGCAATGTTTAAAACATAGAACTGCATCACCTGAAAGGCAGCATCAGTTTTTTAAAACCTCTTTTATAATGTATCATACACTCATTCATGTGTTATTCTAAAGATATTTACATCAGTGTTAATCAAAACATTGTTAAAAAACAGATGGTAACAAATCATTTATAGGTAAAGTATACTCATTCAATAACATCTTTTCTGTATTTTGAAATCTTAGATATTTTGTAAAAGGAATGAAATAAATTCTTTTTAACTTTTATGAAGTGTAATCCTTATAATTTACAAATAATATTAAACAGATTTTATTGTTAATTTTAATTTAAATACTGTATCATAAATGATATTTTATTAAAGTAATTAATGTATGTCTTCCATAAACAAAACGGAAAAATCTCAAATATTTACAGTACAGATAAATACAAAGATAGTGTTGTCTCTAAATTCAAAGGGCGTCACCCTATAAAAGTTTGTCTGTATAAATACTCAGATGGCACAGTTTTTATTGCATTTCTTAGAAAGATACAACATATCTTTCAAAGAATAATTTTAAAATAAGTATACCTAGATCAATACATTAGCTATAGGTTGTAAAAAAGATCATGTTGTCACATACAGCTTAAGCTCTCTAAATGTTTTACAATCCAGTTATTAAAAAAAGCAGACAATCAAATGAACTTGTAGTATGGATATTCTGAATTAGCAAATCAAGGACTTGAAAGAATACTCCAAATCCTAGTTGGTACGCCTGAATACCCTTGGTATAAAAATAATAAAACTATCTGCTTAACAAACATTACGAAAAATATATATTTAAAGACCAAATAATGGGGAAATGAATAACAAATCTAAATAAATTTGGATACTAATGAATATATCTAAATTAAGGCATGATGTATCTGAAATTTAAATCTGTATTGGCTACAATAAAATTACAATGTATTTTCAACATGAATTCAATTCATCCTACCTCTTTTCTTCATTGCATTTGAATGTAACATGCACTAAACTAAATAGCTTCAGTAATTCTATTGTTTCAAAAACCAACTTTGAGAAATAAATCTAGAAGCCGCAGAATTAACAATCTTTAATTAAGGTCTCTTTAAATGAAATAAAATTTAGTTCCAATACTCAGAACTATTTTTTTTTTTCTGATTATAGACGAAACCAGTGGGAAAAAAAAGCATTGAACAGAGAGAGAGAAATCTAATATTCACTTAGGGAATGAAAGGTATTCATATTGTTTAAAAGAAAGAAAAAAAACTGCTTTAAAAAACTCAGTGGTGCAACAGCCTATGAGGGCCATGACCTACTGTGCCTGTCTCAGTTTGTGCAGATGTTACAGTCAGTCTGATGCAAAACCCCCAATGTTTAGTTCCAGAGCAAGTTTGGTACTCATTTATCGGCCCACTGGAGGGATGAAAGGCTGAGTCGATCTTGTTCAGCCAGGGATTTGAACCCTGGACCTATGGTGAAGAAGCATGAAACTCAGCCACTGGGCTTTTTTATTGCTTTATTTTGACTATATATGCACAAAAATTACATAAAAATACCTTTCCCAGTCCATGTAACCTAAATATTAGAACAATATCAGAGTTCCTAAAAAGGCAAAGTTTTATCCAACACAATTAAGCTTGTCAATTTAAAACATTTATAGAATTTTTTTTATGTAGCTAGATATAAAGCCAAGCAAAATGTTATCTTTTGAAATAATGAAAAGATGGAATAAATCAAAAAACAGAGTAAACATTTCTATTACAGCACGTTAACTTATTTTAAAATCAATAATACATTACTAAACTTTTATCATACTGCAAAATAATATCAAAAGCCTTGATTCAAAAATGTTTGTGTATTGAAAGTGAAAGTAATTTAAAGATAATCAAGCAGAATAAACATTTTCATTGAATGTTATTTTTAGGTACTTGCATATTACTGCAAACATGTTGGTTATATTACATGAAATAAAGCACATGGTTGCCAAATGAGCACATACAACTCATGCAAAATTGGAGTTGGCAAATTATCTTAAACATTGGCATTGTTATGATAGTACGTAAGTACCTATTTTTAAAATAAAATTCTAGCTTTTGTTTCTACAAAAATAAAACACTATTAAAAATGTCCTCCAATATTTTAAACACATAACTTCTAGCTCAATAAAATATATACTATTCTATACAAAATTATATATTTCCAAAAAATATTTTATAAAAAATAAAGTTACTGTTATGAACTACAAATAAAAATATAAAATAATTCAATTACCAATATACAATTCAAATAATCTTTTTGACATATGTATCAAGATATTATAATTTCACACCAGGCTATTAAAATTTGATATGAATCCCTCAATAATTTTGTAACTTAATTACCAAACTATTTTAATTAAAAATTGTTCATAAAAAATAATTTTTTTATGATGCAGATTTTAATTTAATTACAAATGGTGATTTGTAATTATCTTTCTCAGTTATAACAGGTTCTGCATCAGAAGTGAACTTATTCACATTAAAAAGTTTATTATACTCCTGGTGATTTACAATAACACTTTCAGATCCTATATAACCAAGATGATCATCTAAAATAAGATTACTGTTTTTTTCCAAACTCAGATTAAGGACTTCATCATTTGAAGTTTCACTATCCAATTCCCCACATATGAAGTCTTTATATGAGATTAGTTCTTCATAAATATTAGGGTCAAATTCCTGTTGATTTGAAATTTCACCATCAGAATCAAATGAATTATTTTTTGTGAGGGTTGGAACAGCATCACTTTGTAAATCATGGGTCCTATAATGCATTTTTAATATACTTTTTGTTGTAAAGCCACTATTACATAATTCACAAACAAAAGGTCTTTCACCTGTATGTCGTCGAATATGTATTTTAAGATAGTAATAAGATGAAAATGCTTTCTCACAATACATACATATGCGGGATTTATCTTCTACTGTTTTGTGTATTTTGGTATGTTTGCCCAAATCTTGACTGTTGGCGAAACATTTTTCACAGGTTTTGCATTTATATTTTTCACCGGCTTTGACATGTGCGTTAAAATGTCTGGTTAGAGTAAACTCTGTTTTAAAAATTTTACCACACATACTACACTGAAGTGAGTCCCAGCCATCAGAATTAACAGAGCAATTTTGTGATGTATTTTTATCACATTGTGATACATCCTCATCGGATTCATTTTTAAAACTGTCTTCTCGTTTTGGATACAATAGATTAAAATTTTTTCTTAACTCTTCATGGAGAATATCGAGTTCATCTTCACTTACACCATAGCAGCATTGTCGAATCTGATTCCTTTCGCGCATGCATGCATGACAAACGTAACAATCATTGCATAATTTACAAGTATGGGGTTTTAAACCAGAAAGAATAAGTCGTTTAATTGCCTTAAACATTGTTGGTAAATAGGATGGTGATAGTACATTAAAAATTCTTTACAATAATTAGCAACTGCTATCGTCCAGACAACCATCTGTTTATTGAACACAGTCTAATTTTTTTTCATCGTTTTGTAGTTTAAACTTATTTTAAAATAAATTTTTCCCGTTATTCAATTTTACTATTTGATTTATGAATCCGATTACAAGAAGAAGTACTCTGTAAGGGAGAACTATCAACACCAAAAGTATTATCTGTCACAGCATGAACTAATAAAAATGATGCATTTTATTTTAATAAACATTACTTTCCTTTCCGAAGTGTGTATTGTAAACAAAAACGCTAATACCTTATTGCCAGATATCAAAACTCAACTAAATTCAGATTTAGAAAATATTGTTGCCAAATTTGTAACAGATTATTTTACATAAAATTATGTGAAAGCTACGTTTTTACTTTTAAATCAACGTTTTTTTTTGCTCACAAGAGAATTTAACCATAAGACGACTTTTTACAAACTGATTGAGAGTATTGTAATTTCTATACATTACACAGATAGCATTAATACAATAAGAAAAAAAAAATTAATTTGTAGATTGTCATTAGTATATCTAAATATTAACCAAATATATATATTACACACAATATTACATCATAACTGTTAGTCTAAAAAGAATTACCCAAGATAGTGCTATACATTATGAATTACCATATCATAACAATATAAAAGCATGAGTGTAGATATGGGTGTCACATTAGGCAATGTTTTCTAGATTTCATGGTGAGATTATTTAATTTTGGCAGATTTTTCAACACCCCAGATACAATGAAAAACAGACTTATTCCAATAAGATCACATGTTCTTCATACTTGATTGGTATTCATTATTTAAAATCAAATTATGTGTTTTTTATAAAACACAGAATTATTTTTGAATTAAACATTTCAGTGCTCTAGTTGAAAACTTATATTAAGATTTTGACTTTCATATTGGTAGTTAATTTATGTCACTTTTTTAGGGATGTGTGTGTGGGGGAGTTTGTTTTCACATTTGTTTTTTCCCCAGAATAGATATACAATTTATATTCCTTTTCTAAAATAATTTTTGGAATGTAATTGGAAAGTATCTGAGATACTAAGGTTTGATTTTAATTATTGAATTTTCGGCTTATGAAAACAAGCAATTCATCATTGAATTTATTTAGAAGCAGTGTAAGAGAGGAATGAAGTAGAATTATATTAGGAAGTCCACGAGAAAGAATATTTGAAGAAAGGGAATTACATATAACCCAGACTCTTTAATGAGAATTAAAAAAAGTACATTCCAAAAGACAACTGAATTTCATTTATTTTGAGGTTTAATTTTATTTTAAATTTCTGATTTCATATAGAAAAGAATATATTTCAAAAAAGATTAGTTATTTAATGAACGGTATTACATTTTTTTGAAATGATCTAAAAAAGTTTGTTTTTTCTCAGAAGAATTAAAATTCTAAAAGAAGGTAAGTCCTTTTTTTAGAAATATTTAAATTTTTATTCTTAATGTTAAGGTGTTTCATTAATTCATTTATACCAGCGAAACTCAACCTGCGGCCCACCGAGCCTTTTTATGTGGCCCGGTCAGGGCCATTGCTCTGAGAAATTCACTTATTTAAGAACATTGTATTAAAAATTTGGTGGGAAATTCTTTGTTAAAAAATCAAATATATCAATTTTGCTTTTTGTTGTTGGTGTCGTACCGGTACGAATTAAAGTCTGATAGATAAAAGGAACAAATAAGGCCAGACGTCTAATACTCGATTTCATTGGAGGCACCTATTCCTATTATTGCGGTGTTGGAGTTCAAACTCCTCTGTTTTATGGTTGCTAAATTTAGCTGTTTATGAATTATTGGCTACTTTCAAAATCATTACAATATAAAAGTGCGATAAATTATATTTTCACGATATACTTTGTTGAGAATAATGCTAATGTTTCAGTATGTGCTAATCTAATAACCTATTATAAATATTGTGCGTTTATTGTTTATAACTTTACTACTGAACAATTTCAATGTTTTTTCAATATTTATTTGAATTTTAAGATATAAATGTTTTTCATTATTTATTTATTGTATTCAAGTTCATTAGAAATATGGTACGTTTATAAAATAATATAAGATTAAATTTTAAATAACATTAAATGAAACTGGAAAAACAAATGTTGAACTGCAACTATATTGTGAAAAATAGATAAAAATTTTTAATTATTTGTTACTAAATAAGTGAGAAATGCCCATTCTAAAATATTCAAGCAAAGTAAAAAGTGCCATACTTGTGTGAGATGTTAATCAGCTTTATAGAATGACTAATGTTTAGGGCATATGAATAAGCATATAAATTATTGTGTCTTTAATTCATTTACTATAAATATAATTTTTAAAATTAAAAATAAAATTTATTTATCAAGGTTTATTAAATTATTAAATGATATTTTTATGTAATTATTTTTAGTATTTTATAAAGTAAAAAATTTACTGTAATTATTTATATAAAATATTAAATATTTATATTAATTTTATAAATTTATTTTATATTAATAAACAATTATTTATAATAAAATATATAAATGATATTTTTTATATGAAAATTACAAATAGTTTTATAATGTGAAATACAATATCCTATAAATAAAAAATTATATATAACATAAAATAATTTATAAAATATATTATTAAATAAATTGTTTTATAATTAATATAATAAAAAAATGTCTTTTTTATATATTATTAATTTAATTATTTTATAATTTTCTAAAATATTTAAAAAGTCCTTTTCAAATAAATTTATTTAAGTTTAATAAATTTATTAAAATAATTTTAGTAAGTTTATTTAAATAATTTTAAGAAATTAATTTAACTAATTTTAATAAAAATTAATAATAATTTCAATAATAAATAATAATTTTAATAATAAATTAATAATTTTAATATGTTTACTTAAATAATTTTAATAAATTTATTAATCTAATTTTATAAAAATTAATAATAATTTTAATAATAAATTAATGATTTTAATAAAAATGAATAATAATTTTAATAAAAATGAATAATACTTTTATTAAAAATGAATAATAATTTCAATAAAAATGAATAATAATTTTAATAATAAATGAATAATAATTTTAATAATAATGAATAATAATTTTAATAAGAAATGAATAATAATTTTAATAAGAAATGAATAATAATTTTAATAAGAAATTAATAATAATTTTTAATAATAATAAATTTATTAATTATAATAAATAGTAAGTAATAAATAAATTTCAATTGTTAATAATTTTTATTAATAATAAATTTATATTTATTATTAATAATAATTCTTAATAATAATAAATTAATTAATTATAATAAATAGTAATTAATTAATAAATTTTAATTATTAATAATTTGAATTAATAATAATTAATAATAATTTTAAATAACTTTACTAATAAATAATTTAAGTAATAAATTAATTTAATTTTTTTTACTTTATAAAATACAAAATAATTACATAAAATATCATTTAATATTTATTAAACCTTTCATAAATAAATTTATTTAATTTTAAAAAATAGTTAAATAAATTGAAGAAAAAAAGCTTATTGCGTGGAATCGAATCCTAACTTCGGGCATAATAAGCAGACGATTCACCTATCAGGCTACGAACTCGTTAGAGGAAAGTAAAACTTAATTGTATAAAAGCTAAGCACGAATTTCGAAGGCTATTTTCTCAGAATTGACTGGTCATTTGACGGAATTACATTGATGGGTGAACACCCTAAAGGAGTACTACTATTACACCATGGCTCGATCCCAAATGAATTTCCTTAGTCGTACCCTCCCCTTGTTAGATATGTAGAACTAAATGTGGAAAAGCTGAATACATATGCAATTTTCTCTCTTCAAACAATTAAATACCTCCAGCTATGACATTCAATAATTTACAAAAAATCTGTAAATTTACCTTTAGAGTTATCTTTAAAAATTTTTTTTCGTAATTCCTTAATTCACGAAATTCTGGAGATGTTCGTCAAATAAGATCTATTACAAATTTATGAAGTTCATTCAAAAATCGACAAATTTGTTGAGTAGTGCTGATTGCCACTGATAATTGTACCGTGGGCCATTGGTAGCCTACCCCTGCTTTAGACCATGACTCCTTCGCCAACACTACGACTTGCTTCTCCATTTTCATGCAGCATAGGAAAAAACCAATATTTTGCTGAATAAGTTTAAGTAAAATTGAGTATTTTGACACTCCCGAACAAATCACAATGTGCAACTGACAAATTCTGAGCCTGAAGTACGCGTTAAAAGTCTCGCGCAGAATATTCGAAACGAATCAGAGATGTATTTCATACTTTGCCGGTTTCTCATAAGGCATTCTATAGAATGCCTAGGCAATGTGTGAAATAAGAATCATTTCATACTTTGCCGGCTAGTTTTAGGCATTCTATAGGATGCCGGATTCCATACTTTACCGGTAACATATTCATATATTTTAGTAAGTAGTAAAATATTTTAGTATATTGATGTATTTTAGTTTGATAATAAAATAAAATAATTTTAATAAACAATGAAAGATTAATACAATATAAAATATATTCAATATCGTAATAATAGTAATCGCTTGATAATGAATCAACCTCACAGCATGAGAGAATGATATTTGTAAGTTCAGTGGGGCCAAACGATACACTTGGCGATTTTCGAAAATATGCCAAAAGTTTAACAGTAACCCATCTAGTTTGTAGATTATAGACAAGTGCCCCCAACAAAATTGAACATTACATGTCCGGTCATAAGGGTTCCTTTTATCTGTCAGTATCGTGAAGTAGCTGACATATGTATGCGACCCACCAGAAAAAAAAGGTTGAGTACCCCTGATCTATACTAATAAAAGAAAGAGTTTGTATGTTTGTGTGTTTCAGCTATTCCGGCTGAATCAAGAAACCTAGAAGTCTGAAACTTGGCTCGTAGAAGCAATAGGTCATTATGCTATTAACCTCTAAGAGTTTGTGGCGACATATTACAAAAACAATATTTGCACTACGGAGAAGGATAAAAACTACTTAACTTTTAATGTAACGATTATTGTGTTCTGTTTACATTTTTCCCGGCAGCTAGTCAGCCATTGATGTCCGCTCTCTATGTATGCAATACATCTGCTTACCAAAATTCATTTAACCTTAAGGGGACTTCCACATGTACTGAAAACGTAATAACACTTTAGCACAATGAAATCACATTATATAGGTGTAAAACTTTTGCTGAGAACGTAAATTCCTCATATAAATTCACCATGAAATGTAGAAATGTCATTTATTATCTAGAAAATTTTAAAATTGCGAAAAATACGTGTATCTTTGCTTCTAGAATTTTTTGACGCCATGTTTAGCAAGCTTTAATATAATGGCTGCAGATGGAGCCACGTGTATGCATTCTAAGCACAAAGTTAAAATAACTTTGTTTATAAGAAAATTAAGGCATAAGCTGTTTTGTGGCGTAATTTTTTAGTAGCTTTTTAATAATTAATTTTTAAAAAAAATAGTTATACTATTTTTATGAAATTAATTACGTCATTCTATTAAGAATAAGTTGCAGATATCATAAAAAAAATACAATTACAATATATTAATTTTTATTAGTCGAAAACATTAAATTTTATAAAAAAAGGGAACAAATAAGGCCAGACGTCTAATCGGTTTTTTGGGAGGCCCCTTTATTCCTATTATTGCGGGGGTTGGATTTTCAAACCCCCTCTTTTTTATGGTTCCCCCAAAAATTTTAAACTGTTTATAAATTATTGGCTACTTTCAAAATCATTAAAATAAAAGTGCGATAAATTATATTTTCTGATATACTTTGGAGAAAAATTTCTAATGTTTCAGTATGTCCCATCAAAAACCTATTAAAATATTTTAAAGTTTATTGTTTATAATTTTACTACTGAACAATTTCAATTTTTTTTCAATTTTTTTTAAAATTTTTAAAGATAAAAAAATGTTTTTTATTTATTTATTGTTTTCCCAAGTTCATTAGAAATATGGTACGTTTAAAAAATAATATAAGTTTAAAATTTTTAAATCTTTAAAAATGAAACGGGAAAAACAAATGTTGAACTGAAACTATTTGAAAGAAAAAAAATAGAAAAAAAAAAAAATATTTTTAATATATTTGTTCCCCAAAATTTGAAATCCGGCATTTTTATAGGAATGGGACGTTTTAAAGGAAAGTATGAAATAAGAGAATTATTTCATATTTTTGCCCTTGTATAAATTTTCCAGGCTTTTCTTAGAATGACTAAACTTTGGAAAAATTATGAAATAAGGTCATAATAAAGTTACTTATATCGGTAAATTACATTTAAATAATAAAAAATGTTATTCTGAAAAAAATAATGTGAGAAAAAAAAATTTAAAAAAAAAATTTAAAAAATCCCGTAAAGGTCCCCTGATTGGTGAATCGTCTTTATTTTTCCCGGGGAGGGGGGGGTTCGACCCCAGCAAAAAATTTTTTTTCTTTAATTTTTTTTAATTTTTTTTAAAAATTAAATAAATTTAACAAAGGTTTATTAAATTTTAAAATATTTTTTATGTAATTTTTATTTTTAAAAAAAAAATTACTGTAATTATTTATATATATATATAAAAATTTTTTATTTTTAAATTTTATAAATTTATTTTATATTAAAAAAACAATATTTAAATAAATATATAATAAAATTAAATAATTTTTTTAATGAAAATTAAAAAATAGTTTTAAAATTTAAAATAAAATTTCCCTTATAAAAAAAAAATTATATATAAAAAAAATTTTATAAAATATATTAAAAAAATTGTTTTATAATTAATATAAAAAAAAAAAATGTTTTTTTAAATAAAAATTTTTAATTTTAAAATTTTATAATTTTCTAAAATATTTAAAAAGCCCTTTTCAAAAAAATTCCCAAATTTAAAAAATTTTAAAATTAAAAAAATTTTTTTAAAGAAAAGGTTTTTAAAATTTTTAAAAATTTTTAAAAATTTTTAAAAAAATTTTAAAAAAAATTTTTAATAATAATTTTTTAAAAAATTTAAAAATTTTTTTAAAAATTTAAATTTTAAAAAATTTTTAATTTATTTTATTAAAAATTTTTAATAAATTTTTAATTAAAAAATTAATTTTTAAAAAAAATTAATAATAATTTTAATAAAAAATTTAATATTTTAAAAAAAAATGAATAAAAATTTTTAATAAAAATGAATAAAAATTTTTTTTAAAAATGAATAATTAAATTTAAGAAAAATTTTTAGAAATGAAAAAATAATTTTTAAAAAATGAATAAAATTTTTAAAAAGGGGTAAAATAAAAAAATTTAAAAAGCCCCCCTTAAAAATTGGTTTAAAATAAATTTCCTTTTGGGGGCCCCCCCATAAAAAAAAAATTAAAAAAAACCCCCTTAATAATAAAAATTTAATTAGTAAATAAAAAAACCAAAAATTAATATAAATTTTTAAATAAAAATTTGAAAAAAAATTTTAATTTTTAAAAAACCCCTAAAAAATAATTTTCAATTTTTACCATAAAAAACCCCAAAAAAAAAAAATTTTTTAATTTTTTAACCTTTTAAAAAGGGGTTTTAAAAAAAAATTTGAAAGACAAAAGCTTTTGCGTGGAATCGAAACCCCAAATTTCCGGGCATAATCCCCCAAAACGATTCACCTATCGGTACGAACTCGTTAGGGGGAAAGAAAAATTTAATTGTATAAAAGCTAACCCAAATTTCAAAGGCCCATTTTTTAAAGAATTGACCCCATTTGAGGGAATTACATTGATGGGGGGAAACCCCCTAAAGGGGTATACTTTAAAATTCCCCATGGCTCGACCCCAAAAATGAATTTTTAGTCAAAACTCCCCTTGTTAGATATGTAGAACTAAATTGGAAAAGCTGAATACATATGCAATTTTCTCTTTCAAAAAAATTTAAAATTACCTCCAGCTTATAATTTTTTCAAAAATTTTAAAAAAATCGGGTTTTTATTTTTTAAATTATTTTTAAAATTTTTTTTTTTCGAAATTTCCCTTTAATTCACGAAATTCTGGAGATTTCGCCCAAAATAAGATCTTTACAAATTTATGAAGTTCATTAAAAAATCGACAAATTTGTTGGTAGTGCTGATTGCCACTGATAATTACCGTGGGCCTTGGTAGCCTCCCCCTGCTTTCCCCCCATGACTCCTTCGCCAACACTACGACTTGCTTCTCCTTTTCTTACGGCGGGAAAAAACCAATTTTTGCTGAATAATTTTGTAAAATTGGTATTTTGACACCCCCGAACAAATCACAATGTGCAACTGAAAAAATTCTGAGCCTAAAGGTACGCGTTAAAAGTCCGCGCAGAATATTCAAAACAATCAGAGATGTATTTCAAAACTTTCCCGGGGTTTCTGGTTTTTATGGGAATCCAGGCAATGTGTGAAAATAAGAATCTTTTCATATTTTGGGGTTATTTTTTAGGCATTCTATGGGATCCGGATTCCATATTTTTACCGGTAAATATTTCCCTATATTTTAGTAAGTATTTAAAATATTTTAGTATATTGATGTATTTTGGTTTGATAGTAAAAAAAAAAAATTTTAAATTAAACAATAAAAAAGATTAATACAATAAAAAAATATATTCAATATCGTAATTAAAATCGCGATAATGAATCAACCCCCCAGCATGAGAAAAAAATATTTTGGGAAGTTCAGGGGGGCCCAAAAACGATACCCTTTGGGATTTTCAAAAATTTTGAAAAAAGTTTAACAGTAACCCATCTATTTTGGGAATTATAAAACAACCCCCCCAAAAAAATTGAACTTAACATTTTCCGGTCATAAAGGGTTTTCCCCCCCCCTGTCGGTATCGGAAGTAGGGGACACATGTATGCGCCCCACCAAAAAAAAAAAGGTTTGGATTTTGATCTATCCTAATAAAAAAAAAGGTTTGATGTTTGTGTGTTTCCCTTTTCCCGGGGTTTGAATAAAGAAACCTAAAGTCGGGAAACTTGGCCCCGGTAAAAAACAGGCCCAACCCCCAAATTAAACCCTCAAGAGTTTGGGCGACATATTAAAAAAACAATATTTGCACTCCCCGGAGAAGGATAAAACTCCCAATTTTTTAATGTAACGATTATTGTTTCTTTTTTTTCCCGGCAGCCTCAGCCATTGATGTCCCCTCTCTATGTATGCAATACATTTTAAACCAAAAATTCTTTTAAACCCAAAAAGGGGGATTTCCACATGTACTGAAAACGTAATAACACTTTAGCACAATGAAAAATCACATTATATGGGGGTGAAAAACTTTTGCTGAGAACGAAAATTTCCCCTATATAAATTCCCCGGGAAATGTAGAAATGTCATTTTTTATCTAAAAAATTTTTAAAAATTGGGGGAAAAAACGGTATTTTTTGCTTCTAGAATTTTTGACCCATGTTTGGGAAACTTTAAAATAATGGCTGCAGATGGACCCACGTTTTATGATTCTAAGCAAAAAAGTTAAAATTTTTTGTTTAAAGAAAATTGGGGAAAAGCTTTTTTTGTGGCGAATTTTTTTTGGTTTTTAATAAAAATTTTTAAAAAATAGTTATATATTTTTATAAAATTAATTACGTAAAATTTTTTTATTAAGAATAATTTTGAAAATATCAAAAAAAAATACAATTACAATATATTAATTTTTTATTAGTCGAAAACATTAAATTTTATAAAAATTCCGGGGTGTATGGACACTTTTGGGGCCCACTGTATATATTTCGTGTTTATTCATATTATAATTTTTTTTTCACCATCGAAAATTAAAGGGTATGTTGCTTCATTTTTTTTCCCAAAAAATTTAAAAATCCTTTTTTTTTTTTAAAAATTTTTTTCATTTTTTTTTAAAATATTTTATTACTTATTAGTTTCGATTGTTGGTTTTATTTTGGAATATTTTTTATTTTATAGCCTCATTTTATTTTAAATTTTGGTCATTGGGGATTTCATTTTCCCAACACTTATTAAATTTGGGAAAGTATGGTAAAATTTAAGTTCAAATTTAAAATTTTTAAAGGGAAGAAAAATGTCTTTTTGAAAATCATGGGACACCTGCCAAGTTGTGGTTTATTTTCCCAAAAATGGGTGATAAATTACAATATGGTTACCTTGATTTTTTTATCGTCTGGCGATGTGGTTCCCATGAGGATAACGTATATAAAAGGGAAAAAATTTAATTGCTAATGTGATATCGGGGGTTAGCCCCGTTGTTGTATATGTTCGCCAAAAATAGGGTCATTACAATAGGGTTTCCCTTAATATTTTTAACGTCTGTCGATTTGGTTTTTCCATGGGGGAAAATATGAAAAAATAACTTTTATTGTTTTTTTCCCTTTTCCCCCTTTATTAATTTCGGACGATTCTAAAAAAAAATTTCTAATTTCTGAAAAATTTAACCTTTTTCAGTGAAATTTTTTTCTTTTTTTTGCCTTCTGTTTAATTCTCTGCTATTTTCGAATATGGATATTTCAAAAATAAGTGAGTACTAGAAATTTTTTTTTAGAAAGAAAAGTGTTTTCTTTTAATTATCGCAAATAAATCAATTTTTTTTCCTTTTACGTTAAATTTTTTTTTTTTTTTTTTTTTTTTTTCCTATGAAATTCTTTGGGAAGGGGAACTTGCCTGAAAGGTTTCATATTAAACTTTCACTATTTTGTTTAGAATTTTAATTAATTTTGGCATACTTTTATGTAATTATTTTTTCATAATGTAATAAAAAAATGGAATTGAACATTTTAAAATCATATAATATTTGTTATTTATAATTGTTTTTTTAAAAATTTTTCCTAAATATTTTTAAATATTCACTTGCTCGTTAAATCAGGGGGGCCCGGGGAAAAAGCTTTTTGTGGGCGAACCCGGAGGGGGGGGGGAGCAGGGGAAAAACCCTTTCCCAATTCAGTTCCATGCCTAAATTGGGGGAGGGGAGATAGGGGTGTCGCCATCTTTTGGGGAATTTCTCCAAGCTAAACCGTGCTGTCACCTGTATGGTGCTCAAGGCTAAAAGTTTAACGACAGGCGAAAATAAAACTAGGCCCTTACGATAAATTTTCGGGGGCCCTCGATTTTGACTGCGTCAGGCGGGGGGGAAAGCAGCAACAACAAAAACCATATTTTATTTTTTTTATTTGTAATTAATATTTTTATTTATTTATAATTATTATGTTATTTCTAACTTTTTTTTGTTGTTTTTTATGGTATTCTTATGTTCTTTTTTAAATAATTATATAATACAGTAACCCACCCAACTTTTTTTTTTTCAATTCGACGTTTTAATTTTTTATAATTATTTTAAAATTTATTTATACAATTATTATTTCTAATAACTGTTATTAAATGTACTAATGAAATTTAAAACTTGATATGGGGGAAATGGCGCCAAGTTCGCTTTTTGCGGGGGAAAAGGGGTCCGTAGGCAGCCTTTTTTTCGGGGTGAAACCCAATATGGGGGCCTTTAGCGGTAAATTTAATGATACAAATAATTTAAAAAATTGTTTTGACATACATTGAAAATGTACTTTAAAAAAAAATATGGAAGAGATTGAAATAACATAGATCAATCAAAAATAATGAATAAAAATTTATGTAAAAAAAAGTAAGATGAACAAATAATAGTATTATAAGCAGCATATAATAATCTTTTAATATTATTTTTTTCGTAATTGTATATAATATTCAAAAGTACGATTCAGTAAATTTTACGCAAGAGGGGGGGTCCCGGGGCCCCCCTAAAACCCCTTAATTTTTTTATTGGTTTTTAATTCTAAGTATATAATATGTAAAATTTAATTAAATATTTGTTATTAATGATTAATTTTATTAATTAATGCCAATTTTTTATTCAGTAATTTGTTTTTACCGTGTTTTGGGTTCCCAAAAAAGACAAAAAACAAAAAAAAAGTTTGATACAAGAACGGTGAACCATCAAGCTCGGGCCCCCCTTTGAAAAAATTTTTGTGCGCTACTGGTTTGATTTTTAATTTAAAGTTTTTAGAAATAACCCCCAAAAATATAATCAAATGTATTTTTAAAAAAAATAATCGTCGAATTTTTAAAAAAAAAAAAATAAAACAAATTTTCATAAACTATAAAAAAAACATAAGGAAAAAACTATAAATAAGCAAACAGAAATAGTTATAAATAAATAAGATAATAATTATAAAAAAAATAAAGGGCAATAATTATAAATAAATAATAAAAAATTTAAATAAATAGGGTAATAATTAAAAAAAAATAAGATAATAAATTATAATTAAAAAAATAATTATTATAAATAAATAACAATAATTAATTTTAAATAAATTTCAAAAAAATAATTATTTTAAAATAAATCTAAAAAAAAAACAATTATAAATAGCGAATATTATATGTGTTTAAAATAGTAATAATTGCATTTTTTCATTTAAAAAAAAAAATAATTTCATAATGTATGTTAAAAATTTAATTTTTAAAAAATCAAAAACAAAGTAGTGAAAAACTTTGCAATATGGGGAAAATTGCACTGCGGGGTTCCTTCAAGGTATCATCGAACAAAAAACGTAAAAAACTTTTTCCCAAAAAAAAACTAAAATAGCGATAATTAAAAGCCAACACTTTTTTCTTTTAAGGGAAAAAAAATTCTAGTACCCCAATTTTAATTTAAAAATATCCATATTCGAAAAAAAAGAATTAAACAGAAGACCAAAAAATAGAAAAATTAAACTGAAAAGGAAAAATTTTTAAAAAATATCGTTTAAAATTAAAGGGTTATAGCGGGAAAAAAAAGAATAAAAAATTATTTCTAAAAATAAGTTATCCCCCTGGCAAAAACCCCTCGACAGATGATTAAAAAAATTAAACTAACCATATTTTTTTTATCGCCCACCTTGGCAAACATAAACAACAACCCTTTCGCTACTACCCCCGATATCAACTTAGCACCCCCCAATTTCGATGTTTTAATTTGGCCAAATTAATCGACCCTTGTCCCTTAAAAACGTTTTTTTAAACTGTAAACTGATACTTTTAAAATTTGATGTTCCCCTGCAAATTAAAAAAATATTTGCTAATATGTATTTTGTGTTTTTTCAAACTTTTTTATTTTGAATTTTTTTCCCAAAAAATTGAGCCCTTTTTTAAGATTTTTTTAAAAAATTTTATTTTTAAATTTTTTAACTAGCTGTACCATATGTTGCTGTGGCTCGGGCAGGTTAAAAAAACGGGGGCCACAAAGGTAAAAAATAGTCAAAAAATTGGGAAAAAAATAAAAAAAAGGGGTTTTTTAAAATTATTCAACAATCATCAACTCCTTTTTATAACTCCCGTTGGCAGCCCCGATTTTTTATTTGAACTGGCCCAGATGCCTTATTTTCATATAATGTCGCCAAGGGTTTTTTGGGTAATTTTGAAATACCTTTGTTTTTCATACCTAACTACCACAGTATCCCCCCGGGCCCTATCTGAAAAAAAGCCCCTGAATTTGATACAGGACCCCCCCAGAAACTTTTTTTGCAATTTCAATGTTTTTTATTTTAACCTTTAAATGTGTGAAAATTTGGGTTCAGTGCATAAAATTTCAACAAAAAAAATCTAATTTGAGTCATCCCCACTGGAAGTAAAAAACAGTGTTGGTAGAAATTTCATATCAAACTGGGAAAAGGCATCGGAGAATGAGCAAAGAAAAAAGCAAATGGCCAAGCCCGTGTTTTCAAACTTTTGAATACTTGGGCCCCCCTTTTTAATCACCCAATTTTTATCCCCCTTTTTTAAAACCCAATTTTTTTCGCTTATACATTAAAATGTACCCAAAAACAATAAAAACTTTGACCTAAAATTTTCAAAAAACCGATCTTAATTTATAAAATCAAATTAAAAACCATAATTATGCCTTTTTTAAACTTTTAAAACTGGCGACCCACTTTTCAAACCCTAATTTTTTTCCCCGACCTTTAAAAATAAATAATGTATTGAATTCAATATTTTAAAGCACCCCTTTTACCCTAAAAAGGGTACAAAAAACTAAAAATAAACCGTACAAATTTAAAAAGATAAGTTTTTAAATTTTATATATGTAACTTTTTTAAATAATATATAATATTTTTTTTTCCGAATTTTTTAAATTGGGAAAAGATTGTAAAAAACGGTGGGGTGCTTTTTAAAAAAAAAAATATAAATCTCAAAAATATATAGAAAATGCACTCCAAATGTCAATTTCTAATCTAACCCTTTCCCTTTTTTAAAACCCCCTTCCCCTGCAAAACCCAAAAACCCACGGGGAAATCGCTAATACTTATTAAAAAATTTTCTCTTAATTTAGTATTAATAAAAATTTGTTATAAAATACCTTCTGCAACATGATACCCTTAAAAATTTTACTGTCTGAAATTTTTCCCTTTTTTCGAACGAGTTCATTTTTTAAAAAATTCATTTTAAAAAAATATTTTAATTGTCAGGGGAGTAAACCCCAAAAACGCAACAATGTTTTTCGAAAAAGTAAAATGGTATTTTAAAATGAATCTTTTATATTATAATTAGTTTTAAGCGAATTTGTGTGTGTAATTTTTTAAAAATCACAGAATTTGATTTAGAACTAATGTTAAACAATGAAAAAAAATATAAAATTCCAATGAAGAATAATAGTGTTATTTTTTAAAATTTAAAAAAAATTTCAAAATGTTTTTTTCCCGGTGGAAGGGGAAAACCCCCTTTTGATACTAGCGGTTTTGGGCCCCGGGGGTGATTGGGGTCCCCCCCTCCTTTTTTTTTTTAATTATTTTTTCTGTCCCGATACAAATCATGAATCCCGTGAATAATTTTTAAGAGAAAAAAACTTACCTACTTTCGAACTTTTCCATTTTTTTTTTTGGTTTTTTCAAAATAGTTTTGAAAATTAACAAATTTTTTTATATGTGGTTTTTCCCGGGCGACCCCACTTCCCGGTTAAAAAATGTATTCTTGGGGTAAACCCAAAATGCGTGGTTTTCCCAAATATCCTTTAAAACTCTTTTTTATGGAAAAAAACGCAAAAAAAGAAATACATTACTTACTACTTCCTTAAATGAAAACAAACGCATAAAGAGAGGGTCATAACTAACTGTACCAAGGTCAAACGGATTAACAGCAAAAAAAGATTACAGCTATAATTTCAGTATTTCAAAAATAATCACAGTGATAATTTTTATGTTCCTAAATTTTGTTAAGGTTTTGGGGTTTATTTTTCTCTGAAGGAGGGAGTAAAAAACCTCATCATGAGATTACAGCAAATCAAATAAAAATTTTTATTTGGTTTTCGGAAACAAAGATAAAAGCTAATTAAGGGATTGGGAAAAAGTTTTAAATTTTTGGGGGAGATGACTTAAAATCCCTATAAATTATATCAGAGTAAAAGTGCATTTTTTTTAATGCTTTTAAATAATTTGTTTTGAATTTTCCAGTAAAAAAATTAGTTTTTTAAAACTTTTTTGTTAGATATGCTAGCGCCCCCCCAAAGGGGATTCCCCGCCCCACAGTTTGAAAACACTGGCTTTGGGACCTGTTGTGATGAAGCGGGGGGTAGAAGAATGGGAAATTTTTTTGGTATTTATGTTTTCCCCCCACCCAAAAGGGTTTAAAATTTAACCTTTCCAAAATTGAAACCCCCCAAATTTTTGCATGTGATGGATGTGCTGAATTCAAAAATAGTTTTTGTTTCATATAATGTCATCAAAATTTTCGATTATACGCAAGGGACCCTTATTTTTTAAAAATTTTGCTTTTTCATTGATAAAGGTAAAAATTTTTTTTATGTCTGTTAATTTGGTATTTTGTATTTTCGTTTTTCCCAAATTTTTTTTTATGCTTGGGAAAATATAAATTTAGATGATTCTTTTTCATAAAGTACTAATTTTAAATTTTGTACTTACGTATTTTGAAATAGCCCCCCTTTTAAGATAACTCGCCACCCTTTTTCAATCCCAATTTTGGTTGTGGGGAATTTGGGGTCATGGGGGTTTATTTCTTATAATGTCAAAATAAGTTTTGGAAAAAAATGTAAATACCCTTTAACGCATTATACTGTAACATTAGATTGGCCAAAACACTATTTGGGTGATTTCCAAAAAACATGCCCCAAAACGGGGAACCCACCTTTTGAATTAATTTTTGGGGGGTTATTTTAGCCTGTTTTATCCCTTCCAGTAACCTTTTTAAATTTAAAAAAAATTTTTTTTTTTTATAAACTTGGGGCTTTTCATTTTTTTTTTTTTTTTCTGATTTGTACCTACCCAAAATTTTTTGCACATCACGACAAAATTTTGACAAATTTTTAAAAATTTTTTTTGATTCTGTCTGAAATACGAATAAACAAAAAAATATTTTTAAAATATATAAAAAAAATAATTATATATATATATTGTTTTGTTGGAAAAAGTTTTTATTAATTTAATCAAAATATTGGGCCCTTTTTTTTTGATATCTTTTTTAAATTTAATTTTTTTTAATTTTTAAACCCGGGTTTCCAGCTACATGTTTCTTAGTTCCAAATCAGCTTAAAAGCTTGGGGGCACCATATAGTAGCCCAAAGGGGGCACAAAAATAATAATACAAAAAATTTAAACAAATAAAAAAAAAAAATTTTCTTTACATAAAATTTTTCAACAATCACCAACTCTGTTTAAAAATTTGAAGTTGGAAATTTGAAAGTGTCGTCACGCCCTTTTTATACCTATAAAGGTTTCTACAAATATTTAAAATCTTTAAAAAAGGTTGGTGATAATTTTGGCAACAAAAAAAATTTCAAATTCTTAAGGGTTTAAAATAATCAAAAATATGCTATTGAGGGGCCCGTCTTTTCACTGAAAAAAAAACATTCATTTGAATCAAAAATTTCCAAAAAAAATAAAATATACCCCCAAAATTTTATGAAATGGCTCTACTCTCTGAAGTCCCGGGGGGACAAAAGGGTTTAAATTTTTAAAAAATTAATTATTATTATTTTTGTGATGTTTTCATTGCTATTGATCCCCTGTCTTTACCATATGTGTCAATTTTTTTTGGGAATATAGTTTATTTTTTTATTTTTTCTTCATTTAGTTTTTTAATTTTTTTTCTTATTTCTTGAAAATTGGGGAGAATTCTATTCTTTTCAATTAATTTTCATTTGAAATCATGGTGAAATTGACCACTTTGGGAGTGATTTGTACAAGTGGAAATGAAATATTATGTTTCCAAGTCATTGCATCAGAATATAGCTATGTTGGATTGATTTGCATTTGAAGCAAATATTGTTAAGGCTTTTATTTTTCCTTTTAATGTTTTGCAACTTTATATTTTTAAATTTAATTTCATTATTTTTATGTCGATCAGGTTCCAGTGTCTGTTACATTTTGAATGTGGGCAGTCACCTTAGTTATTTTTTGATAAATTTCATTGATATTGTGTGTGAGCTGTGTCTTTAACGATGGTGTCGATTTTGTGCAAGTATATCATGAAAGTACAAATGTCCCAATTTTTCTGAGGATCATGCAAAATTTCTTATGTACCATCAATTTGTGACTACTGTTCTAGAACACACAAACTTATTTGTATATTAGCATCACCGTAACAAAATTGGTGTCATGCAAATCACATCTTGATATCAAAACAACAAAGATTCTAACATTTTTTTTATATGAAAAAGAACCAATCAGTCAGATTTGAGTGGAAAATAGTGTGATTCACATGATGGCAATTTGGCTGCAATGATGCTAATATGCAAGTGCCCAAGCAACAAATAATAATTGTCCATGAAAAGCAAGCCCAGGCTCCAGATATAAGACACTCTGTTATAAAAGATAGCCCTTAAAATTCATTGTTGATAACAGCTAAGTACGCTAATTGAATTCGTGAATCGCAAGAATTATCAACACTTCATCATACATTTTTGCTGTAAACCATATGTTTATATTTGAATTTTCCTTGCGTATTCTACTGAAAATATATTCAGCCTACCACATGTGAGAAGTTTATATTTCTCCCCTAACTTTGTTGAGATGGTTAGAATATATGGATTTAAAACAATGCACGCTTGATTTTGTTGTCACATGTTACCTATGTTGATGTTACTTCCAGGTTAATGAAATTTTTGTTATAGCTATCTTGTCTATTTTTTTCTTACATTACTGGTATTGTTGTCTTTACTGTAAAGTTGATTTTTATATGAGTATAGTTAATTTTTTACCCGTTGTTTTCATTTAGTTTTTTTCTCTCTTCATTTCTCAGAGCAGTTGGCAGTGGAATTTTCGAGATTCACAAATTAATTTCCATTTAAATTCAAATTATTTAGTAAAATTGACCTCTTCAGAAGGATTATGAAATATTCCGTTTCTCATTGCGTTGGAATTGAGCTGTGTCTATTTATACATTGAAGCACATTTCATTAGCAAGAGTATTTCTTTATTTTGCCCTTCTTTTGTTCCTCATTTTTCCTTTTTCAGCGTTTTGAAATTTTATGTTTTTGTTTTCAATTTTTTTTCTTTAAGTGCAGTCAATTGGCTTTTTAGTACATAAAAATAATTTTTTTGTAGAAATCAAATTTAGGTCATCCTATTCGCTACGCAAAAGTAGTGCAACGAGTAATTGCATAGCAAATGAGAAAAACAGATGAAGACACGTCCTGAAGACGCAGTCAGACTTTAGGATGCATGTTTGCGAGCAATAAGATTTGCTTTTGAAATATTAGGTCTGCTCTGTTCTTGACAAAAGGAATACAATAGGTTTACAAATGGCTGGAAGATATCAACGAGAAACAGCATTTCATCATCAAACATGACTTGGTGGAGAGTAATCACACGATAACAGTTACATTGCATTCCAGTGCAACCCAGCAGAAGATTATTGGTTGAGCCAGTATATTCTCGTCAGCGCAATTAATAAAGTGTGTCATTATTGCACGACTCTGAAATTTAACGGAGAAACAAAAGGAATGTTTTGTTCCACTGGAAAAATTAAACTGCCTCAACTTGTAGAACCACCAGAAACTTTGCTTGTCAGATATATTGTAGAATGAAAACATTTCCTATGTAACATAGAGAAGTACAATTCATGTTTCCAAACGACATTGTTTGGAGAAATGTGCATTTGTAAACACACCTGTGATTTAACAGAGATACACATAAGCATTGTAAAACTAACCTTTTGCTATTGAGGGATCCAGAGTAGAGCCATTTA
Organism: Trichonephila inaurata madagascariensis; assembly: GCA_019973955.1. Lineage (NCBI taxonomy): Eukaryota > Metazoa > Arthropoda > Arachnida > Araneae > Nephilidae > Trichonephila > Trichonephila inaurata. The sequence goes on from BMAV01000373.1 coordinate 239,180, forward strand.
AAATTATTCTGAAGCTTGAGGTCCTCACCATGAAGACACGTAAATAATTTTGGTTTCATAACATATGATGGAAATAACCATACACCCCAAGATGGTTAACAAGTTACGTGAAATCGATTTAGGAAAGTTTCTGTGTATATATATTTTTCCAATCATCTGATATAGTAGTTAAGATGTCACTTCAGATAGACCTGATTCAAATCCTGGCAGAAAGCGCTTTGGATGTTTATAAATGTATAGTATCTTTTGCGGCGCGGGGGTACTCTGAATAGCCATCATTGCAAGCTGTCTCGTAAGGTTGGTGGGAAGGGGAATAGGTGAGGTGGGAGGCCCCTGACCCTCCCTCAAAATTGGGTGTAACCAAGCCAAATTGTATTGTCACCTGCGTGATGCTCAAAGCTATAGCTAACGACAGGCATACATCTTAGCCCAATGCCACAATGAATTCCATGAGCCTCAATCCGACACTGTCAGACTAGTGGCATTAGAAACAACATTTATAATTTTTTATTATAAAAAATCATACCTCAAATGCAAATGTTTAAACATACTAAAAATATGTGCTTTCTCTTTTCTTTCTTTTTAACCACACTGAGCCACAGCAACACGCGGCAGGGTACAGGTAGTAGTTAATAATATTCCACTAAGCCGGCTGAGTGACGTGTTTGGTTTGTCGATGGCCTTCTGCATCCAAAGTTGCGGGTTTGACCCCGGTTCCTGTTGGTGGATTTTCATGATGCAGAATATCGACAGTGACCATGTCGTATGATTATATGGCATGTAAAGCATCTCTAGAGTGTCTTTTTGGCTTAGGTGCTCTCGGCAGAATTAAATTCTAGTACAAGTTCGCATCATCTAGGAGCTCAGTTGCTTCCCTCTAGAGAGGAAACTCGGCGGCACCATATTGGTATCACCTATATGGTACCCAGCTAAAAAGTGATTCCAGTTCCTGGGGAATGTACTGGTCTTCAAAGGTTAAAATACCAATACGCAGCCCCATTAGAAAAAAATAATCCACTAAAGCAGCAGAAACCCAAAAAAGAGATATCGAAATTAAAAAAACGTATGAATGCTGAAATATTACTAACATAGCTGCCTTAGGACAGCTCTGATATAAAAGCAGGATTTAACTAGTTTTGTGTGGTTAGCCAACCTTTTCCTTTTACATTTCTAATACTGAGCAAAATCCTATTAAAAATAATGGATAGAATATTTCAATCCATTACAAGAAAATGGTAGCTTACCTTAAATTGCATTTAAATATGCATCACCCTCGCTACATCTGTGTACAGTAAGCACGTTATTGGCAGATTCTGGATCCAAATATAAATTTGGGCGAGTTAATGTCAATAAAAATTAGAAAAAATGAATTACAGGAACTTTACATCATGAAAAGATAGATAGCGTTTGTTTCCGACCCATCACGAAAGTAGAAACTAAGTCATTCCATAGATCTCTAGATTCTGACGTGAAAGTGTTTTTGGTTGCAATTCAATAATAACTAGAGTAAATAGAAATTAGATAACGACCAAATCAAAGAAAGACAGGAAAACCCCTTTTGTATTAACTGCGAGGGCTACGATCATTCGGCATGTTATACAAAATGTCCCAAATTCCCACAACCAAAGAAAGGTGCCTCCTTCGTTGATCCAATGAAAAAGAAAAATTTCGCCAGTAAATGGATTAAAGAAGGAATTTCTTTCGCTAACATTGTTAGTGGAGAAATCCCCAGTCAAACCCCTACTAATAATGAAAATAATGATAACAGAAAAGAAGATTCCCCCCGTGGGGATTCCTTAGCCAAGAAAATAATACCTCCGACTTAATACAAGTTCTGGAACTTTTTAATGTCCTTTTAAACCTAGTAAAGAAAAATCCTAAAATTCTCGATCTTCTCTCTAAATTTAAAAATGCAAATTCGGACGAAGAAAAAACCTACCTACTAGCAGAAGCTCTCATGGATAAAGTTTAATCTCATATTATTTTAACTTTTAAATTCCCTCCTAATTATTTTTCTCTTTATAATAGTTGTCTTTAAAATAATAAACTAAAATTAGAATAATTCTTCGAAGTCAAAGTTAGTGCAGTTTAAAAGCTCACTTCCAACCTCCAATGAAAAGCCCACCTCAACAGCACAACTCTCATTGGTTCTCCACTCCTGAAGTCACGCCCTCCCCTCCCAACCAAGGCTGCAACACCATGGACATCGAATAACCAGATAGAGGGTTGAAGACTGCTGACGCAGTCTAGGTACCTCTTCACAAAATCATCCGTCAATCATCCGTCAATTAGATAACGAATTGATGATAACAGTAACTACAAGATACTTTTTAAAAAGATTGCTGATGGTTAGAATCTCATTCATTTTGCACCAGTTTTCCTTTTCTGAGAAGTTTTATATGTAGGACTTTTTTGTATATTTCGCGTGAATTTTGACGAAATAGAATAAAACTTCTTTTTGAAGTCTCCGGTAACGGTGGCAGATTCGGTCAATCCCCACCAACACTATATTCCACACCACTACAATGGTCTCAAAACACAATTTACTTAATTTGTTACTCGACAATAAACTCACATGGAAACAACACTGCCCACATGCGCGAAATAAATTCCGGAACGCATTAAGATTAATATACCCCCTAATTTGCCGGAATTCTAACATGACAGTAGAAAACAAGGTACTTCTCTACACAGCCGTTTTGTGGCCCATCATGAGTTACGGTTGTCCTGTGTGGGGATATGCTGCAAATAATAATATTAAAATGCTTGAAATATCGCAAAATAAAACTATTCGCATGATTGTTCGTGCGAATATGTATATGAGAAACTCTGATATCTATATAAAGCACTTAAACTCCCAACCTTTAAAAATTTTATTAAGAAAATAGCTACCAAATTTTTTGATTCTCTTCCACTCACTAATAATTATCACATCCTCAATTTAGAAAACTATACTCCTCATGACAATACTAAGAGACCAAGGAGAATTCTTCTTGACTCTTATAACCCACCTTAACATCAAATTCTTTCATTTGCCTTTTGGCAAATGAACTGCTAAATTTCATTTATTTAACTTATTTATTTAGTTTGTATATAGCTCCCACACAAGCAACTTCCCCATGCTGTGTTCCTCTCATAAACTTCAGGGCAGCCAATCCAATGCCAATTCACTCACCCCCCTTAGCCAATCAAAAGCCAGGCTCTGAGCAACTCAAGGATGAACATTTTCCACTTCTCACCACCATTATGCTCACAACTCCAGGCACCAGTAACCACGCCTTCTTTCCTCGCTCTTTCAACCATTCAGATTGTTCCCTCTCAGCAAGGACGCTACTACCACAGGCACCATTGATATGCTATGATATGGGATAAGGGCTCGCTCTGCGAGCCATATGCCCAGTGACAACAGCGACCGAGATTCGGTCAATAAATGCACACTGTATCTTGCATGTAGATTCCGTTGCACCTTTATTCTTAATTTTCTTTTGGTTGTAATTTATAACTTTTTATTTCTTAATGGTTAATTTTTCAACCGTTCTTTAAATCATGGCAAATTAGTCGTAAATGCTCATCAAAAAGTAATTGTGATTGGGGATTAAGACCTCATCTGAGATTATATGCCCCGTTGATCATTCTAACCAATAATGTTAACCAGATTTGTTATAAGAAACGCTTCTTCAGGAATGCGAAGTACTATTAGAGCGCAGAGATTTTAGGTACGGCATCAAATAATATTAAAATATTACTACTTGTTGTGGCGTTGTGAATAACAAAGATATCTAAAACTCCGATCAAGATTCATTGAACTTAAGTAAATTGGGACACTGAAAACGTCGTTCGTTATTTCTGGTTTCAATAACTGTAGTTTTTTACACTTTTTTCTTTTCAAGAAATATTTGCTCCGGTTTTCTGCTTAATAATGTCATCTTTGTATAGCATTCGCTCTCTAATATTTCGGAATTTTCTGATGTTCAATCTAGTAAACTTTTTGCTTCCACTTATTAAATATAAACTTTAGTGGTTACTCTTAAATTTAAATTTTAAAAATGGGCAAGAAATCATCTAATGTGAAGCGGATCATAAACTGTGCCAGTAAGTAACGATCTCAAGTAAGTTAGTGTACCTCAAGTAACATTAAGATTTCCCTCTTGTACAGAATCTGAAAAGCTTTCAGGAAAAATTGAAAGATGTGCCTTACTAGACCAGTTTGTTAAACAGTAATCAATGATGAAACTCTACTAGAACTTGTATTTTGATCAAGGATATTAAATCGAGGAGGGATGTTTAAAATCTTGGGGGTCAGCAGTGTCACCCTGATATATGAAGGGAAGCCTCCGTGATCGAAAGCTTAAGAACCACTGATTGTTATCCTAATTCTACTCATACCAGATAGATATAAAGACCCGACATTGCCAAGTGCTCCAACACATATACCCAGCTAAATAATATCTCGCTAAGGCAATCTATTTAAGAGTTTATCAGGTTTTTTTCTTTATTTTACTCTCTGTCAATCACCAGCCCTACAGAATTTTTTAATCTTTCTAGATAAATCATTTGAAAAAAAAAGCATTCAATTATGTAGTGTTTTCCTTAATTCTCCTCATATCGTGTAAAGTTTTTAATTGGCTACTTTACATTTTTTATTCGCTTTTCTAGCGTTTCAACACCAAAATGTCCTTTCGGACTGGAAATTCATGAGTCTCGACGTTCATTCTCTCATCACAATTTGGTCGACATCTCATCATAACAAAAAAGTAATATAATTAACGATATTAACTTTCGCTTTCCATAGCAGACTTTGATTCTTTTTCAAATCCTTCTCAAGTGTTCGAAATTATCAGACGCTCAGTGCCCTCTTGTGAGGGTTTTGTGAGGCTGAATAATGACATAGTGTCTTTAAAAAGGAAGTGGTCATACTGTATGTAAATTATATGGATTTGTTTTGCTTTGCCGAAATTTTTAATTATTTTTTGAATCGATTAAAGTTAGTTATTATAGAAATAGGCAAACTAAAATCTGATAAATTTCTTTTAATTTTGAATGCAAAAAAAAAAAAAAATGGAAAGAGCTAGTAATTTTTGAGTAATTTCAGTTTTGTGTAAACTAAATTCGTAATAATATTTATTTAAAAATTAGAAATACAGTAATCAGAGTGCTAATTTTTTTCTAATAATTCAAATATTTTTATATCATTATATTTTTCAAATAGTGCGGCTGATTGGTATTTCCATTGTATACCTGGTACATTCACCAAGAGCTGGTATCACTTTTTAGTGTGGCATCACATACATAGGTACCAATTGCCCCAATGTAATTATGACGCAAAAACAATAGAAGCCAAAAAAAAGAGAAAATATTTTTAAATAAATCCCTTTCTATGCCAAATTGGTAAAGGTAAGAGCTTGATTGAGTGAATATTAACGTTGCACTATTCAGCTACTTGAAGGCTTTTGGTCTTAATCTGAGCTTAAAAATACATTGAAAGATGTCTCTGAGATCGGTACAAAAATATTCAGTAAATCAGAAAACTAATTGCAATAATGAAGACATCTCCGTTTGGGGATGGAAACTTGGTGATCGAACGTCATTTGCCCTAAGATTTACTTTGAAGCAAATTCTTCTGATCTTATTTTAATTACGAAAAACACACACACACACACAAAGGGTATATACATACAAAGGTTTTCTATAATTTTGTTTGACGGTGGTGCATTCTTTATCGGCTAAAGTGTAGCCGATAAGAGCTTCGAGCGAAATCAGATTTCTACAATTAGCAACTTTGCTATATTTTTTGTCTCGTTCAAAAAGCAGAAGTGAACACACATCAGATTTTTCTGATTAAATCGATGCGATTGGATTGAACCTTTTTGAAAAATACAACTGCCCTTAAATTTTTGGAACTGAATATATAATCATGTTTATTTTCAAATAATTCCGTGATTTTTAATTTCCTGTAGGAATAAAGGAAATTAATATAGCTTTAACATTTTTAGTTTTCTTGTATTTTTGTTTAGTTTGTAAGTAATACAGAATAAACAAATAATACTTAATCATTGATATTATAAATGGAAACGACTTGAATATTACTTTAAATGTGTTATTATGATTAGTCTGCTGAGAGAAAAATAAAGGCCGACATATTCCATATAATGAGAATTCTGTAGACTTCTGCAACTCATAGATCCATGAGTGTTATCCAGAGAATTTTAAGGACAGTTGTAAGAGTCGATATCAAAGTTATCTAAGAACTCCAACTGTCTTTACCAGCTCCTAAGCTGTTTGTACCTTGGATCTAGTTGCTGACTCAAGCCTGATTCGGTCAGATGGTGATTCACCAATTTCTCGAAGATTGTGTGTGTGTCTGCTTTATAAAGGACTTGATTACAGATTCGAATCCGGACGAAATGGACTTCGAAACAACCAACTTTAATTCCGTGAAGGCTTGCGAAAAACTGAAAGTGACAATGAACAAGACCCAAGGCTCTCAGAGCAACTGCACCAAGTTTACACTCAACGAACGATATCCTGACGAAAACAAAGAAATAACATATGTCCTGAAGAAGCCGATTGAAGAAACTGCTAAAAGCAAGGAGGCCATATTCTTCCTGTTTGTACTTTACCTGTATGGCCGGACCATAAGACTCTGTTTACTAATGTAAATAATGAAATTAATTCTGACAGTGAAAAAAAAACCTTAAATAACAGTGAAAGAAAAAAAGTCTTAACTGTTTGCACAATAAAAAACATAAAAAGTAGAGGCAAACAAAGAAAATCATCGAAGAATTTTTCTTTTATTAAAAAAACAACAACTGTGGGCATGACTGTCTTATCGCAAATATTGAACCAGTCGCCCTGTGAAAACCTCAGAATCAAATCTTCGCAGTTCTTTCTCATGAAAATTGCGGAACTGTTCAAAGTTCTATAGCTGTATTTTGGTCTATCAATTATTAGTGTCTTCCGTGTTTAAGTGAACACCATCGGATAATATATACACACACATTTATTAATCTCGAGAACGGCAAGATCCTCTGTGGTTCATCGCCTCGGAGTAACTGCTCGAAACTGAACCAGTAGGGTTGCCAGATACAATATAAAATATTTACAAAGAAATGCGATCAGGTTGACACGTATCTTTGTGGAAAATGCACTCGGCGACCGGAGCGGGTGGTTTGGGTAGCAGGAACCTCTTGTGTTTTAGGGATAACAGATGGTTGGTTAGACTCTATTGTGTCAGGCGATATGAATGCTGGTTTAACTCTATCGATAGAAACACAAATTTCTTTGCCTTGTCGCTGCAGAGTGATGAGTTTTTCAGAATGTTTAACTACAATGAAAGGTCCATCGTAGGGAGGTTGTAATGGTTTTCTGATAGCATCATGTCGCGTAAAAATACGTGAGTACATAGAGAAAGTTCTGGGTGTACAAAAACAGTTTTACGTCCATGTGAAGTTGTAGGAACGGGTTTTTGAGATTATGCATGGTTTGCTTCAGTTGTTGCACAAACTCGGACACATTGTTCGTACCCTTTTTTTGGAAAAAATCGCTGGGTAGACGGATAGTTGTTCCGTACACCATTTCAGCAGCAGTAGCATTAATGACGGAGCGTAAGCCAAGGAGAACAAAAGGAAGGACTTGTGTCCAGCGTGGAGTGGCATGAGCCATGAGAGCGGTTTTGAGAGACCGGTGTGTACGCTGGACGAGTCCATTAGATGCAGGGTGGTACGGCGTGGTTCTTATCTTGCTAATTCCTAAGCACGCACATAATTCCCTACTGAGGTGAGACTCAAATTGACGACCTTGGTCTGTTGTAATCAGACCAGGAACTCCAAATCGTGGAATCCACTCACGGATTACTGCTGCTGCCACTGTCTCTGCTGTCATATCGGAAATAGGATATGCCTCTGGCCAACGAGAAAAACGATCAATGGCCGTAAGGCAATAAGAAAATCCTTGGGATGGAGGAAGGGGTCCAATAATATCCAAATGGAGGTGGTGAAATCGAGCATCTGGAACCTTAAAATGACCAAGTTCACTATTTGTATGCCGTTGAATTTTAACTCTCTGACAGGGAATGTAGCTACGGGTCCAACTCTGGATATCTTTGTTTATGGAATTCCATACGAACCTTTTAGAGATTAGCTTTGCAGTAGCACGAATTCCAGGATGCGAAAGGTTGTGCACTGCTAGAAAGACGTTCCGTGGGAGAGTATGAGGCACGTAAGGGCGTAATGTACTCGTGGAAATATCACAATATATTTCGGTAGTTGTTTCTGGCATTCGTAACTGTTTAAGCTGAAGAGTTTGATTCGTGGCAGAAAGTAGTGCTTTTAATTCATCATCACCCCGTTGCATTTGTGCAAATTCCTCATAATCTATGGTACAGGGGTAACAATTTCTGATATCCGAGAAAATGCGTCTGCTGGCACATTATCACACACACACAATGCCTGGGACGTTTCTAATATCGGCGGTGAATTGCGAAATGAAATCTAAGTGGCGCAGTTGGCGTGGGCTAGCCTTATCTAGTTTTTGATTAAAAGCGAATGTTAAAGGTTTGTGGTCGGTGTATAATATTAGTACGCGACCCTCGATCATATGTCGGAAATACTTGATAGCGGAATAAGCTGCCAGAAGTTCACGGTCAAAAGCACTGCACTTAGTTTGAGCTGGTGCTAATTTTTTAGAGAAAAACCCTAAAGGTTTAAAACCATGGCTGGTGATCTCATTTAAGGAGGCACCAAGACCAAAGTCACTAGCATCAGTCATCAATGCGAGATCAGCATCCTGTGAAGGATGAGCTAAAAGTGTAACGTTAGCTAGTTGATTTTTACATTGGTTAAATGCATTGATAGCTTCCGCGTTCCATTCTACTTCCCGTTTATCATTTCTCTTTGAGTTTTTGAGAAATTCATGTAAAGGAGCTTGTATGTGTGCTGCCTTAGGTAAGAATTTTCTATAAAAGTTCAAAATACCCAAAAATTTTCTGAGGTCGCGAACTGTGGTAGGTTGTTTATAAATAGCGATGAGTTCTACTTTTTCAGGAAGGGGTAAGATACCATCTTTATCTACAAGGTAACCTACAAAGGGGACTTCAGAGCATCCGAACATGCATTTACTGGCGTTGATGGTCAAACCATAATCATCAAGCCTTTGTAAAACTTCTCTCACGTGTTTCTTATGAGAGTTGGCGTCTGTCGATGCAATTAATATGTCGTCCAAGTAGACGAAACAATAGTCTAAGCTCCTTAAAGCCTCGTGTATAAATCGCATCCACGTTTTAGCGGCGTTACACAATCCGAATGGCATAAATACAAATTCGAAAGTTCCGAAGTTTGTAATTATTGCCGTTTTATGCCTGTCGGCAGGATGAATGGGAATATGATGGTAAGCTCTTTGAATATCCAGTTTTGTGAAAATTGTTTTACCTTTGAGATTTTCATTAAAACTTGTTAAATTTGGAATAGAGTATTGGTCAGGTCTAGTTTGCTTGTTTAGAGCACGATAATCACCGCAAGGACGCCACAATTTCGTGTCTTTTTTGGAAACCATGTGCAATGGAGGACACCAGTTTGATTTAGAAGGGATAATAATGCCCTGATCGAGCATATATTGAAATTCTTGTTTTGCAGCTTCAGATTGTTGTGGATTTAACTTTCGCGCTCGAGCATGCACTGGAGGACCAAATGTTTCAATGTAATGAAAAGTATTGTGTTTAATTTTTTCATTAAATGGTCGGGGTCTCGTAAGATCGGGAAAATCTCGTAGGATGGCAGAATATTCCGAATCAAGTGATGCGGCTAAGGTCTTAATCTGAGGTTCAGAACCAGTAAAACGTTCTCCTTTTGTGGATAATTTTGTCAAGGGATCGATAAGACGCTTGTTTTTGATGTCGATTATTAATCCGTACTTATTTAAAAAATCGGAACCGATAATCGCTGTGTTAACATCTGCTATTATGAAATTCCACGCAAATGATCGCAATAAATTTAAGTCTAGTTTAAGTAATTTTTGGCCGTAAGTTTTGATTGTGTGTGTAGAATCATTGGCTGCAAAAAGTTCAAATTTATTTGGTTTCATATTTTTGTTTGGTTTCGGAATAATGCTGACGTCTGGGCCTGAATCAACTAAATAACGTTGATTAGTATGTTTGTCAAAAACAAATAGGCGACATTTTTTAGAGAGCGCATTTACATGACTACAAGACGCCGCTGTAGTCATGTTTCCTAGTTTTCCGACTGAGAGCTAGATCTATCACGAGATTGGCGATGTAAGAAGTCGCAAGGTGGGACACATTTACGGGCGTTCGCACGATAACGTTTGTGATAAAACAAATAGCCTCATGGTTTGTTGTTCTATTCCTATTTCGCGAGCGCGACGATGACTTCCGACGAAAGAATGGTTTATTTCGGGGCCGCGACATACGAGATATTTGAAGTTTTAATTCTACAATTTGTTTGGCTAATTCTTGAATTTCAGCGGATGGGTTGAGTTCAGGTGCAGACGTGGCGGAATAAACCGCGGCGGGCAAAGCAACGTCTGCTACCTTGTCTGCGATTTCGGCTAATTTATCTAAGTTTCTGAGGAAACTGAAAGTACAGTCTGAATTTGGGATGGGAGACGCTGTAACCATAAATATTTTAGAAATTCATCTTGCAATTGACCACCGGATAGTTCTTTCATCTTTCGTAGCAAGTGGCTTGGTTTATCATCGCCTAATTGTAATTCGGTTAAAAGTTTTTTTTTTTTGGTGTTCCGAATCTGCAAATTCTCTAATTAAGCGATCGGATAGCGTTACGTATTATTTTCAGCCGCAGGTGAAAGAATAATATCGGAAACATGGGAAAGTGTTTCCGGATCTAACATAGAAACGAGCGCTGCATATTTTGTTTCATCTTGAGTAATTTGACTCAAAACAAAAGCACTGTCACATTGCCGAATCCAAAGTGCGACATTATTTCGCCAAAACACTGGAAGGCGTAACGCGATCCTTCCAACATTAGAAGAATCTTCCCCCGTAGGTGACGTCATGTTTGTAAACAAAACCACAAGCGAGTGGGGTCAGGGAGAAAGAACAGAATAAAAAAATGAACCGAAACCACTTGACTACGAAGGAATGCTCGCGAATTGAGAGGCAATATATCATACAGAAATGAAACATAAATGCACATTACATGTAAATAATACAACATACATTAAATGTGAAAGGTATAAGAAGCTGAAATACATTATCGCGAAAGAAATAGATAGCTAAATTATAGTTAGAATGATATATATTGAGGAGTTTAGCACAGAAACAATGCGTGACTAAAAACGCACTTGTGATTTCTTTGCCATCCGAAACTTTTAGGGTTGAATTAATGCGCAGAAGGTGCTCACGTCTGTGCTTCAGTCACCATTATATTTGTAATTTGGTCTATTAATTATTAGTGTCTTCCGTGTTTAAGTTAACACCATCGGATAATATATACACACACATTTATTAATCTCGAGAACGGCAAGACCCTCCGTGGTTCATCGCCTCGGCGTAACTGCTCGAAACTGAACCAGTAGGGTTGCCAGATACAATATAAAATATTTACAAAGAAATGCTACAGAGCCAGCCGCCACAGTTCTCTCATTTTTGTTTTATTAATGATTTCGCATAACGTTTCTTTCTCCTGGATTATTATTTTCTTATAACATGAGTAAATTTAACAGATAATTATAGATTTATTTCACATTTTGATATTTTATCGAGAATTTCAAAGTACGTCAGATGAATTTTATATCAATATCCGTATGCATATCTAGCTACAATCAAAAACAATAAAACTTGGAATCAACATGATCAGAACAAATTCTGATATGGACTTCGAAATTCACTCTCCAGCCTACAGAGCCATTTTTAAAATCATGATTTACTTCGTTCCAAAGTATTAGTATCCATATTTTTATATGCACCACTTTTTTTAAAAAATATATTTATATTAATACTCTTAATCATTTTTACAAGTAGATGACTATTCTTCATTTAAAAAATGGAGGGAAGTTTCCCTGCGGGAAATAGGAACTCCCATGAGCATTCAATGTCCACTCTACTATTTAATTATATATTTATCTGTTATTATTTTAATAATCTGCCCCTCAGTCATTGCAAAATTTCCTCCAGTGCTCGACATTAACCTTTAAGATAGGGGATGGAGACATCATCAGAGATCATGTGCACCAATAACCATTCAACCATATTCAACGTAATTTCCGCAATGTATGTAAATATTTTCCAAATTATGGTTGATATAGAGAGTTTTGAAATAGAGATAAAGCGAATTGAGTTATATAGAGAATTTTGCTAATGCAAATCCTGACTAGCTCATTTCACTAAAACAGTTCAGGGTTTGTAAAAAAATCACTTTCATCATGGAAATGACATAAGAGACGTTATTTTAAAATATTGGCAAAATGCTCCTGAAGGGGGAGGAATGGGTCTATTGGGATAAAATTACATATTTGAAGAGCTCATAGGGAGAACAATCGAATCCAGCAGGTGCGGTCGACCAACGTAGCATAGGATTCGAGTTATTAATGGGGAAGTCCTTATTATTAATTTATTATATTTGTTGCGAGAAATAGGTATATATACACTGTAGATTTAAAATATTTTAGAACAGAAAAAGGTAACATCGCTAAAGCTTTTGAGCCCAACACAAGGATATTATGAAAATGTCTTTACAGAGTCCACTATAAACGGTATCCATACATTCTCAGACATGTACAAAGTGTCAGCTCTTTTAAAGTTTGTACAAATTCTTTCATCTATAACGAAATACATAGATTACGAATTTCTAAAAAAGCATGGAACTTTTTAAAAGTATTTTATTTTCATACCAGTTCATTTAATATTAAATATTTTTCTTTATAAATAAATATTTGAAATGTGAATGTGTTAGCATTGTGATAGGGATTTGTGTGATCTGTTTTCTGACCGTGTTGAACACGGCAATGTATTTGTCCGCTAACTTTGGTCGGCTATGCGTTATTGGGTGAGACTATATTCCCCTAAAGGTCGGTTGTGAATCAATAACAAGAAAATCAAATAAAAAAATCCACAACAGCAGATCTCTTCACAATGCTTTTAACATATTCTAACCTTTACCACCATCCATTCTTATGGATAGTGTATGATTATATATTTCTCATCGGCGGGATGTAATAATTTATATTTTTTTTTACTCGAAGTAGTAAAAATGGGTCGTAAAAAAGTTTAATTTAATTGATGAGTGCCAAAAACACGATTTTCCTAAGATCATCCATACCTTCAACTCTTTGTCGAAAAATTGTCTTACGTCATCGATCGTGATGTTATAGATTTCTCTAGTAATTTTCAGAAGCATCCATACGGTTGCCAAGTCGCCAAACAATGGTCACTAAAAATGATGCAAATTTGTCTGTCGCCAATATTTTGCAAGTTTCTATTAAAATGCCATTATAAAGAAAGGAGCTGTATTGCTTGCTAAAAAACTACAAAATGCAAGTACTTTAGAGTTATACAATTTGAGCAATGAGTATAAACAGTTGCATAATTTTACAATGTGTGTTGGCCCACCGTTAGGTGGTCATGGGGTATCCCCCCTACTATAAATTAACCATTGTGGCGTCGTGACCCCTTTAAATTACTTCGTAACATGGTAGCGTGAGGGATAACACTTTTAATTGCTAAAAAGGCATTTTATTCCAAATTAAATTTTAAAAAATAAAACAGACTCATTTTTAATTTATAAAATTTACATCATTTTGCAGTAGAAAAGTTCAAGTCCAAAAATCAGATAATTCGAGTCGTTTCTCAGCCGACTCCGCAACAACTCCGGCTTTCAAAATTCTGCTATGTTATCTATTTTCGTCCTTGAGGGGCGGCTGCTTCCACAAACTCTACCACGCACCTTCGAAGAAAAACAAAATTCAAGAGCGTAGTAATTTCCTAAATTGAAGGAGATCGAGTGTGTCCCAGTCAACTTTCAAGCCGACCCTTTAAATAGCCTCTGTTACTCACTTTCACGCCCCCGTCACCTCTGATTGGCGCGTGTAACATATCTGCATACGTCTCTGCTTATTTTAATCCTACTTCATTGGCGATTGGAGACAATAGGCCATCATGTCTAATCCCAAGCGATATCATGTTTACCATCTATAGGGCTATAAATCGTCTTGTCACATTTACACTGAGGGTGTGTCTTTGTCCCGATGTTACTCTTCCTTCTAGCTGTTTGCTGCTCAGATGTGTTAAGGGATCTCAACAGAATGGATGCGGTTCCCCGAAGCTTCCATCCTATAGATCAGGGATGGGAAACCAGTGGCACGCGTGCCATCACTGGCACGCGACACAATATTTTGGGCACGCCAACGAAGAAAATGGTTTGCATTTTATTACAAAATTCACGTGAATGATTGTTTGCGGGGTGGCGAGGTGCACACTCATTTGTTATGTCTCTTAGTCATTGCCTTAGTTATGTCTTGGACTACAGTTGCTTATGAAAATTTGTCTACGCATAGCACAGTTAATTTCGTCGACACAACTGTATTTTAAAGTTTATTTGTTATATTTACGATCTTTAACTGTTATTTAACATGGCTACTTTAGCAAAAGAAAAAAAGTGCAAGATAGTAAGTGTAACAGAAAATTTCAAACAATGAATCTAGAAGTATGGCGCCATTAGTAAAGACGCCATTTTTCTAGATGCGGTGTGTGTTTTATGTTCTGGAACAGTGGTAAGAAGAACATCGTCTATAAAACGGCATTTTGAGACAAATCACAAATCCTCTTGCCAAAAAGTGAACCACAGCAAAAATAATTAATTGCTTAGAACCCATTTGGCAGATGACTTCAATTCAGCATGCATTTTACTAAACGTCTTATAATCCTAATACAAGTTATTAGTCATCCACACAATCTGCAACAACAGAAGTCATACTAATATTACTTAATTTGAATTGAAATGTATAAATAAGACATTTACAAATATACAGTGCAAATGTATTATTTCGTAGTAAATAAAGAGTTTTGAGTTGTTAGTATTAAGTTTTATTATTTTCCCAATAATCACAAGTCAAAATTTTTTGACGGCACGTCTTTATCTCCTTAAACTTTTTTTTAGAAAAAATGGCACGTTGATCCATAAAGGTTTGCCACCCCTGCTATAGATGGTTGCAACTAAAGATCGTCTAGCTGTTGGAGAAACAAAAGGTGTGGCGACATCAAAGCCGTTTTCCGAATCGGCTTACATGTGTTATGCCCAAGGCCTGAGGAAAGAATAGCCAGTCCTTTTTGAGAAGTACAATGTCCCATATGAACATCTTGGTCCCCTTACATCAATCTTAAGAAGTATTGTTGAAGAGATTTCTACTAATGAGCATATGTCCCTCAATACTTAAGACCTAACATTATAAGTGTTCGATTGAATTAAAAAGATTCTTATATATGGCCATCACCTCCTTATATAAAAGAATAGGAGTATTATTGGCTGAGGGAAGATAGAAAGTCAAAGACACTCTCTTAAAATGTTTTTCCGTGACGTTTACTTGGCTTTTCATACACGAGACAAGGATCATTCATGAATGGACAGTTACAGTTAAGTCCCCAACAGAAGTGATAAAACATATCTCACCAAATAACAATTCATTTTGGTAGACACGTTTTAAATGAGTTATTTAGAACAGAGGTCGTCAAAGTGGTGTTTCACGAGAAAATTTTGCTGGTTCCCAGAAAAATATAGAATATTACTCACACTTTAAGTTATGTTTTAAACTTACAATTTTTTTATAAATATATTTAACGCTTTAAAAAATCCTATTAGTGTGGTCCGCGGGATTCAAGTTATGGATGTACTTGTGTCTGTGAGGGCAAAAAGTTTGGCGACCGCTGATTTAGAATATTAGTAAACTATGAGCCATCATTCACTAAATTATTCATAATTTTTTCTATATGTCCTCTTTCACCGGTTTGTGAAAGTGGATTCTAAGTTAAAATTGCATAGATTGATCCATTTATTTTTAAATTTCACCCATTCAGGAAATGAATACTCCATTTAGTATTGGAATGAGTGAATATTAACGTCGCACTTCTCAGCTAAATGAGAGCTTTTGGCGACGGACCTCGTAATTTTGAACCATGGTCAAATGACGAGGACGACACCTGAGCTGGAACTCCCTTCTCCTTACTACTACACCACACCAACGGGAGGACGTTTGAGTTCTCGACAGATTTAACGTGCTTCGTTCTCATACACGGCGGATCTTTAGTGGTACTGGGCTCGAACTCATGACATGCCTGCCATTTTTCGATACCTTAACCACAGGTCTACTGCAGCCCCCCCTCCTTTTAGTATTGGAATGAAACGTTTAAATTTATTCTTTATTTTGTTTTTACGCAATAGATACGTTCCTAAGAAATAAGTATAAAAAATTCGCGTAAAACACACACACAACGTATTGAATTTATGGAAAAATAGAAGTTTGCTTTCTGTCCTAAGAAATTAGCTGAAATAATAGAACATACCGTGATTTTTCATGCTAAATCGTTTCCTTTCATAACGGTTGTACATATTTCACGCAAAGTTAAAATATGTTTGGAAGGGGAGGAAAACGTATCCCTAATTCACGAACACAAATTTAGGAAATATAATATGAGTTACACATCGAAACCACTGAACCGAGGTCCAGTTTCAAAATGTTGAGTTTCAGACCGAAAGTCGTGCTTTTCTGCATGTAATTGGACATTTTTAAAGGACCTGATAAGCCTTGATATCTTTAATCTTCTTGATTGGATTTCTTCTAATCATCGTGATCATTTTCAATGGATCCCATTTCACGTATGGATTCATGCTTATGAGAAAGCCGATTTCTTGGGCAGGAAAGCCGTTGAGGAAGGGTTGAGCCGTACTGCGTCTCTTGCATTCATCGAATTATTCCCCTTAAAAAAATTGAACTCAATAAACTTGAAAGAACTCCTACTAGTCATCCTTGGTGCTTTGGAAGAAATCATTCAGGCTTATGCCTAGGAAGTAACAGACTGCCTTATCGCGCTATGTGAGCAGCCATATAAAAGCACTCCCTTTCCATTAGCATCAGAAGATATTCCCGGAGTGTCACTGGTGTTATTCCAAACTGTTCTCTCCTGCCCACGTCTTGACGTGTTTGAATTTTAAAAAGTACAAGGCCTTCTGGGCCCTCATCTCTTTTCAGAATGTTTTGGATTCATGGAGAATCTGGGATTAGAAACAATAACAACACATATAAAGATTCATTGTCACTTTCTGACTAAATGTCTAGAGTGTGCGGCGGTCTCCATTGAAGGACCGACTTCCGGCTAAGCCACTAATGATTTACCAACAGTCACTTACTCGTGGAAAAGGACCCAGAACAGGATAATACCGATAGATAAATTCTGGGGCAAGTCAACCTATGACCTTACTTTGGTGAAACCAGAAAAGTTTCCACGTTAATCTTCGACTTCAATGTCTACCCCACGAGGGGTGACAAGGGACCAAGAGTTGAACTATAATCCCGGCAATGTCCGTCAGAGATCCTTCTGTGTCACGTGTCTTGCATTTTGAAGGTGAGACATAATCCACCTTTAAAGCGAATCAAAAAGGAGAAACTAGAGACTCACTCTCGGACCAGACTAGACTCCAGAATACCATCTAGATCTCGAGGTTAAAACCTCCAGCTTACCATGTCGTTTTTTATCCCTTAACATAGACTTCACTTCAGTCACCAGAATTGTAGTAACATCGTCTAACCAGAACAAGTGCGTAAAATAATCAATCTAATTAAAAAGAGTATAGTTACTATGAGTTGTTGAGAATTTATATACGCTGAGTGTCTTTGGGAACTGGATTATAAATTATAATCCTCCGTCTCTCATATCATAAAAAGTTTTAGAATCCTCGGATGCTGACGTCTGCGGGGAGATGGAGCCTCCCGATTGGATGTGTGAAAAGATTTTTTCTATTATGAACAGAAAAACATAATATTTCTCAAAACTAACTGGTATGCACGAAAAACAACTTAATTTTGTCAACATCTTCGAGAGCTAATCTTAATATACATGATTAGGGGGAAATAAGTACAAATTCAAAAGTCACTTTATGTACTGACGGGTTAAATAAATATTTAGAATTAAATGTTTTATATATATATAAATCACTTCTTATTTTATGTCAAAGCTGTGGCGTAACGTACACCTGTGCAACCCCCGCATCAAGAGGCGAAGGGGGATGCAAAGTCTTACGCGTGCCAGGTATGTACCCTTTCTAAGTGTCCCGATCCTGATTTTGCTGGGGGCTAACATTCGCAGTTACGCCACTGTACCTAACTTAACTAATAGAACCTGTAAATATATTATTAACAATGGCACCTAAAGAGAATTTTTGTCTTTTTTATTATATTATTTTTTAGATTTCCACTACCTAGACTTGCATTAAAAAATATGCTATTTGCATGAAAATACAATAATAAACTATAAATAACAATTTTTCCACCTTTCCATCTTTTTTTTTTCTTTTTAATATTTGGAAAAGTTAGAAGTGGCATGCATAATTTTTTATCTGATAGTAGCACTCTTCCCAAAAAGGTTGGCCATCCCTGTTGTAAATAGTTTCTTGAATGTGCTATAGATTCTTAGAAAACCAAATACACATCTAAAACATCTAACATCTATCAAATACATTTTAACAAAAAAAACAAAAAAAAACAACCAAAAACACATCTTTGTTACACATTCTAACAGAGACATAAATTAACATTCATCAATGGAACATAGGGGGAATTTCATGTATCCTTCCGCAAAAAGACCGAGTTACAATCTTACTTTCCCCTGTTTCAAAATGTGCAATGTTGACTTTCTAATTACAGTAGAACGTCGTTTTTCCGAACGTTTGTTATCCGGAAATTCAAATATCCGGACCAGTTTTTTCAGAGACCTTGCAGCGAAAAAACGAAGGCGTACAACGGTACAGCGAAAAATAAGGGATTGTTTTCCACAATAAAGTTAAAATTGCTACATTTTGCACCTATTTTGCTTTTTCTTCAAGCACGTTAACCGCATGTGATGATTTCCTATATTCGTATAGTGTCCGGTTTCATATACTGCATGGATCACATTCGGTTTTCGGTTATCCGAACGGTGTCGGTCCCAATTGATTCGGATAAACGAAGTTCTACTGTTCTTGCAAGTAAGTTAATTTAAAAATCTTTAAAGTATATGCATTTGAAAAAGCATGAAAAAGGAAGATTTCCCAGGTTTTACTTTTTTATCCGATTAGTAAAAATATTTTTACCATCGTTTTAGTGCACCAGATGTGAATTTTCAGATCTTTAATGAATATTTGATAACATTTAAAAAATTTTTGAGAAATCGAAAAGGAGGGGAACATTTATTTATTTACTTCGCTCTTTCGAATACATTTTATTCTATGTAATTAAATGTAATATCCTAGATGTAAATAGAAAAGAAAGAAACGCCGTAGAGAGGATTGACATTACGCTCGGGATTTCTTGTCAACAGGAGTCTTACGTATACGTGATAATAAATTATAATGAATTTTTTTTCCAAAAATTCTTAAAAAAAGCTGTTTAAGAGTTGGCATTTAAATAATAATTGATCATGAAAAGATAGAACATTTATGGGTAGTAACAGAAAGTAAGAATTTTAAAAATGCTATATTTTTTATTATAGTTTACATTATTCTAGCCATATGATTTTTTAAATTAGATATATCCGTGCTGCCTGTTACCAATAAAAATACTTCAGAAATACTTAATTTTCATTTAATCCAATCTTTTTCATTTACTGGTTAATTAATCATCTGAAAAAACAAACACAGCTTGGTAAAGTAGATCGTCCGAAAATGAAGAATTTTTTAAAAAATAAGGGTGTGCACACACATTGAATGGGCGTTGTGTTTTGGGCATCTGGACTGTAAGACAGTCCTCAATCCCATATCATGATAAGTCTATGATGGGGAGCTTGACGAATGTGGGGTTTTCCTTTCTGCTTAGTGGCATGACGGCGATTGGTTGGGCGATGGAATCCGGGAGGCGTGGCTTCAGTACTTCATCTGGGTTGAAAGTTGAGTGATAATTTTGACTTGGGTGAGAGCTTAGAGACTGCTCTCTGATTGGGTGCTGGGTACAGTGATAAGTGACTCCGATTGGCTGCCCTGGGGGCTGAGATACAGTTCATGGGGAGGCGCTTGTCCAGTGGGAAAGAAGGAGAGAAAAAATATTGACTAAAAATTATGAAAGTTAAATAATAGCAGACTGAGATGCAATAAAAATTATTGCATTAGAAAAGATATTAAGGAGGGTTGTAAGAGTCAAGAAGTATTCTTCTTGGCCTTTTAGTATTATCATTGGGGGTGTAAGGAATTAAATTTTGCATATTAGAATTATTGGTATCAGGTAGAGCGTTAAAAAAGTTGATTGCAATTGCACACAGATCTCAACAAATGGTGCTTTTATATTTGTATAATATCCTTCACATTCGCCTGGTGTATTAAGCAATACAATTTTCCCGCCGAATGGCACTATAGAAAAAAACTGCATTTTTCAAAATGGCGTCGAAGACGAAAACAAAAGGGACGGGGTTTTCAAAGTGACGTCAAGAGACGAAAAACGTCGAAAAAACGTGGTTTTGTAAAATGGACAAATTAGGAAATATCAAATCAAATATAAGAAATGAAATGCAAATTCTTTCCAAATTTCGGACATTCACACCAAGATTCTATCAATCCCTCATTCATACAAATACAAAATCATTACTTTCTTACCTCTTTAATTCAGAAAAAAATCCGTTCGTCGCGTTTTTATGAAAAAAAAATGACAGTTATAGAGACTGCGGATAGAAGTGAAAACTTAGAACTTTTTCAGTATTAAAATTTGAAATTTCCTAATGTTTGAATTAAAAATTATCAACATCAATCTGGTTTTTACATCTATTGACACTCCGAGCAGCAATTATATGCATGTTTATATGGTTTTTATTATTCAAATATATTACGGGCTGTACAAAGATCATGACAAAATATAAATACAATTCAATTGAAATAACAATTAATAATACAATCATATTTTTATGGATAGTATTTGTATTTACTTAAATTTCCATGTACTTAATTTTTAACATTACTTTAATTGTTTGCCTCATTGTCATGATTAATTTCAACAATACTTTGTCTTTTTGTACTTTCAATTATTTCATTTTGTTCTAAAAACATACAATAGGCTTATGGTAACTAAAGTATGAAAGGAAAATGTTTGATTCAAATTTATCCAAGTATCGCGTAAAAACCGCATCGATGGTCGTTTTAAATTTTTAGTACGGAATTTTTATCATTAGACATATTTAAATTAACAGTTTTATTTAGAAATTAAATAGTGGTAGATTTTTATCATCTTCAAAGTTAATATTGAAGTCTCCACTTAAAATCATCGGTACATTATCATATTTTTCGTCAAATCTTTTTTCGAGTATTTCAGAACCTTCTTTTGT
This sequence comes from Trichonephila inaurata madagascariensis, assembly GCA_019973955.1. Taxonomy (NCBI): domain Eukaryota; kingdom Metazoa; phylum Arthropoda; class Arachnida; order Araneae; family Nephilidae; genus Trichonephila; species Trichonephila inaurata. The sequence goes on from BMAV01000373.1 coordinate 260,703, forward strand.
ATAAATCATCAAATTTTCGAATAATCTGTCTCATAGATTTTCTAGGCGAAATATAAACGGCAACCATTAATATGTATTGCCCTTTTCGGAATCGCAACGAGCAACGCATATTTCGTGTATATCAGAAACATTAACACCAATGCTTTTAGTGAATCTTGTTCTTTACGACGTTTAATTATTATCTCTTCTTCAACTGTTATTGCTTGATGTTGAGAAATTTGCGAATTAATTGCTATATAACGTTTTCTCTTATCTCTATCACTGACACCTTTTGGAATTTTCTCTTTCTCTCAATTTCATCAGAATTTTCCCCTTGATTTTTATCATTATCCGAGGAAACCGCTCCTACCATTTATTCTTCATCTTCTTCTCATTTTTTTCTTTTACCCCCGTCTGAAGACATCATCAGGATCAAAAATCTAAACAAATATGAAAAATGGATATTAAAATAACCCTAATTACATGACAATATTTTTTCGTAAATTTCTAATAATAAAATCGAATGATATAAAATTATAGAAAATCATTTTGCAAAAAAATAGCAAAGCACATATCTTATTTTTGACAATTTAAATTAATAAATTATGATTTCGAAATATTAAATTTTTAAATAAAATAAAATATTTAATGAAATTAAAGTCGGAGCCGTTTTCATTATTTTAAACTAAAGATTTTAATGATATAAGGTAATAAACTATAATTTTGTATTACTAACCATATATTTTAAACTTCAACATATTAATCTTGAATTATTATAAGATTTTATAAAAATTTTAATTTTATAACTTTAAAATTTTTAATTTTATAATTTAATTTTAATAATAATTTTTTTAAGAACAGGTTATTCATATTTTTAAAACACTGACAGAAGCAACAATAAAATTATTTAAAGAAAATCCTGACAATATTGAATTTTCTAATTACTTGAAACTTATTATTTGCAAAATACATCCAGCCGGGCATACTGTTATAGACTTCACAGTGGCATTAATACAAACATGCACATAGGAAGAATGCACCACACACTAAAATATATTTATCTTCACGGGGAAAATGTTAAGAGATTAGACTTGACACTATGAGATTCACAAGAGATAAAATGATTGATCATTTGATTACAGCAAATATAGGAAAATTAACAAGATACGAGATCCGAGAATCGGACACAAAACAAGTGAAACACTATCTTTGCAAGTGATAGGGAATGGCTGGGGTTTGTTTCATCGACACGTAATACTGAAATATACATAAAAATAACAAAACTTGTACATGTCGCATATATATATATAGTGCACCGATATATATACAGCTGTGTTGATTCATCAATTAGGTGGAATAAGTGCAAACATATACATTATTTACATCAGCTTATTAAAACACACAGCTACTACAATACATGGGGAATCTCGACGTATTATAGATGAAGAAAATCAATTAATATTGAATGAAATAAAAAACCACAAACCCTCTCACTTGAACACAGAAAGGAAGAACTAATAAATTCATTAAAATCAGACAAACAATGTGATGTGTTCGACAGATTTCTAAAATCAGCACTGATGCAACTAAAAGCTGTTATGTTAGATCAGGCATGCCCAACCCGCGGCCCATTTGGAGACTTTTTGCGGCCCCAATTGAAGTTTCTATCTATATTATTTTAGACATTGGACTACAAAGGTTGAATCGAAAATATCGTGTTTTGACCCACTCCCACCTCTCCCCGTGCAGTTTTTTCCGAAATAATTTTTTCCCCCTTCATTTGACTCCCAAGCAATTCTATTAACAGGTGTTGATGGATGAAGGAAAGCAGATGAGCTTGGACATGTTATTCCTCTTTCAACGAGAACTTCGTTGAGAGTGAGTAGTGTATTTAGTTCTATTTGTCCGAGAAATAATTTATGTCTATATTTTTAAGTACAGATTTCTTTTTCTTGTTTTATTTGGCAATGGAAAGAATCCAATGGTGGATTTAATGAGTTGCCTCAGAACTGTAAGACCAGCTAGTAGAAATGTAAGATAATTACGGCAGCAGAACAAAAATGTTTAATATTTTAACCTTCTGAAATTCTGTAACTTTTTCATTTTATGATATGTTTTAGTCATGGTGCAATAATTAATATCATACAATAAGAAACTAAAAATTTGGCTATCGGGCAGAAAAAAAGCTTTTTTGTCAAACAGTGCAAATTACAATGCGACTGTTCTTTGCTTAATTGTCTTTTTGCATTTGAAATAAAAATTTTGAAAATCTAAATCAATTTCATGCAAACATTCAGTAACACAAGTATAAAATGTGAAGATGTTACGCGCATAGTTGTTACACTACGTAACCTCAGATGGCAGCATAAATCTGCTGTAGATAAGAACCTTGTAGTTTAAGAGATATTCTTCCACCACCAAGTGCAATCGGTCGACTTTCAACTTTGTTATGATTGTGATCCAGTAAAAGGTAAACTTGCTGTTTTTTGATCATATCAATAATTATTGAATAAATTTCTATTATATATTTATTTGTCATGGCTGAAAGAAAAATTGAAAAAAAGAAAAGGAAACTTGAAGATGAAAATAGACAGTTTCAAAGTGAATGGGAAAATTTGTACTTTTTTATTCATGTAAAAGACAATGCTGTGTGTTTGATTTGTCGTCATTCAATTTCAATTTTAAAATCATACAACCTTAAAAGATACTACGAAGAAAAACATGGAGAAATTGATAAACTTACTGTTGGCGAACAGAAATCTAAGTTACAGTCTTTGAAGAACAATTGACATCTTAGCAATACATATTTCATAAGCAAACTGTCCAATCAAATGGTATTGTCATTGCTAGCTTTCGAGTATCCCACATCATTGTTAAAAATATGAAGCCTTTTACAGATTGTAACTATATCAAAGACTGTCTAATTGCCGTACTTTTGAAGAAATCTGTCCAGAAAAACTGGATCTCTTTACTCAAATTAGTCTGTCACGTCAAACTGCAGGAAAAAAAAATAGAAAACATTTCAAGTGAGATTTGTGCATCGCTAAACACAATTACAACTAGCTTCGTATATTTTTCACTAGCTTTGGATGAAACGTCAGATATAAATGATACTGCTCAACTTGCTATTTTTATTAGAGGTGTCGATAGTCAAATGAATATTACTGAAGAACTACTCGAACTTGTGAGTTTGAAAGGTACTACCACCGGAAGAGATATGAAGGATGCTGTCATAAATTGTGCGCAAAGTCTAACAGTTAGATGCGCAAGAAATACATTTTCCAACTGCCAAAATAAGGATATTCCACCTAATTAAAATATAATACCTCATAGATTCTCAAATGCAAAAAGGAAACTTACCAAAACTTCTACAGTAACTTCACTGAATAAAGACAATAATACAGTGTTTCTCAAACTGTGGGGCGCGCCCCCTGGGGGGCGCGATAACCCTGCAAGGGGGGCGCGAGCATATTGAAAATAAAAGGTTTAAAAAAAATAATTTTTTGGAATGAAATAAAACAAAATGCTTTCTGAAAAAATAAAAAATACATATTTACACTGATATAATTTATATATATCATCTGGTTTTCCACTTTCAAAAGATTCCACTTCAAACGTTCATTAGCTATCTTTTTGAACCTAAAACCAAATAAAAAAAGACATTTTATTTGCTTTGCTGCAATCCCACGATGAGAGATTTTTTTATTACGTTTCTGTTAATCCGTAATATACTTCTTTTGGTTATAATCTCTTTGACCTTCAAACTTCCTGGTATGTTTAACTCAGTCTCTTTTTCTTTTAGGAAACTTGCAAATAATATTTTTCTGTTGCTTTTTTTTCAAATTTGAATGAGTTTTATGATAAATGGATAAGCACATATTGAGCACTTTGAAGGATTATTTGGCCAAGATGTGTAATTTTATGAGTATTCTGAAACATATAATGCATAATGAAAAACGTTTTACACAATTATTTTTCTAGAACTGACATCGATGTTTTCGTACCGAATACACATTTTACATGGGAGCGGTCGCATGAGGCGCTGAATCACTCCAGGCTCACGAAATTGTTAATTCTGGTAAAACTGTTTATTCGTTAACAGTGACCTTGACAGTATTCTCCTATTAATAGACAGTCTTAATGGGAACTAAAATGAATTTGTGTCACATGTATGCCTCTTTTTTGAGAGTGGCAAACGTTTTTTTTACAATCAAGGTACTTGTTTTGATCGAGTTTCCCTACACAACCACTTTTGTTCAAAAATATTTTCTATGAATATGCTATACTTTCCCCTATGATTAACTTTGTGGTTTTGATTGCTGTGTTGTACGACTTATTATGGTTTATAAATGTAAATGAGCAGAATATAAAAAAAAATGGGCATCTGTGATCTCTATTGAAGGAAATTGAAACTGATCAAGCAATTGAAGAACCTGATGAAATATTGCATACTAATCGTGATAGCGAAAGTAAATATGAGTAAAGCGATAGACATGAAACGCTTGAGTTGAATAGAAATTTTCAAATGCTGCCTAAAGAACTCTATCAAGAAAGCTATGAAGCCATAAATGTAACTCTTCGCCTTGCCAAAAAGACACAAGCAAGAAAAGGTTCAACATGCCATTTGTAGATCATCAAAGAACAGCAAAATTACAATAACGTGAGCAAAATATGACAGTTTTGCTTGCAAATAACTTTCTTGTATTGTGTTAGTGAAAAGTGTCTGTGATTTATGTTCTTTATTAAGGTCACGCATATTTGGAACAGTTTCTTTAGTTTTATTGGATTTTTTCTCAAATCATCAAAGAAAAATACAAAGTGAGGCTTAAAATTACAGTTCGTTTTAAACTATTTATAATAGGAGCATTCATTTAAAAAATCATTTTATATTTTTGTATACATTGTTGTGCATTTGGTTTTACTCTCCTTACAATTAAGCTATTATATCAAGAATAATGTATTATTTTTTTAAAAAATAATCGCAGAACGGGTATTTCAGCCAGTGTACTTATAAATGTATCAGTACTGCACAATGTATTTTATAACTAATTTATTAATACTAATTTAAGAACTAGTTAAATTATTATTAGTTACTTCCATGGGCTTGTCTTGGAGAGCAAAGGTTTTCAAATGAAGGAATATATATATAGAAAGGAAAATGAAAAATTGGCTAGGAAAATTGCTTTCTATTTTGTAGCTAAACATTGTGATTCTGTCATATGTATTACATATTTGTATTAATTGTAACTATTTAATAAAAAGTAATTAAAATTAATTTTTCTTTGTTGGCCTAAGTATAGGAATTGACTTAAAAATTTATTTTTTATATTACTTGTTCTAATGACATTTGTACTTCTAGAAATGGATGATGGAGGAAATAAATCTTTAATTAAATATCATTTTGAAATCTGTTCCTATTTAAAAATTAGAGAAAGGAAAAATAACATAGCATTATAACTATTATTTAAAAGTAACTTGATTAAAATATATATTACTTAAAAGTAACGTATACAAAATTTAATACTCAAAGAGCATTATTATTGCATTCAATATATTATTACTTTTTGGGGGCGCGATGAAAATTATGATTGAAAATTGGGTCGCCAGTAGTGAAAGTTTGAGAAGCACTGCAATAATACAATTTAAAAATTATATTGGATCACTAAAATTTTACCCTAAGTCCCACTAAAGAATCCTAACACATCCATTGAAAAAATATGTTTTAATAATACCCTTTTCGAATGTTGGGACAACTTTTTATAGAGAAAAAGACACTGTTTTTAAACTAATGTTGTCCAATCAATCATTGATTTTGAAATTTTCAGTTAATAGATTACTAACAATAGTTTTAATGTAGGAAAAAATTTTCGTGAAATTGAATCAATCCCATATTTGAGCAAGCAGAAGAGCGGAGACAATAGACTTATGATAACTAAAATATGACACATATACTTGTGATTTCAAAGTATTTAAAAACCGTTGAAAAACAGCGTCAACAACAGTACCACTGTTGTCAGTCGAAATATTTTGATTTGTGTTCATTTCAAGCTTGAGTTCATCATTCAAAAAGCTATGAGCGGTTCAGCTTTCGGCAAACTGAAGTTCAAGTTAAAATCACCACTCAAAATCAGGGGAAGCGAGTGATAATTTTTTTTAAAAGAGCAGAACCACCTTCGTTATATGGTAAAAGTACAAAATGTAGGAAATCTTTAATTTTTTTTAACCGTTTGATTCGAAGAAATGTATACGGCCACCGAAATCATTGTTTGTCCATTTTCAAATAAGCATTCTGCCGCACTCACGTCCCCCAATATCGTGACTAACGGATTTAGAGTCAAGCACTCGAGTGCTTGATGGCTACTACAGTTGGACCCCTATGCGTGGGTAGCGAAAAGACACAGCGACGCACTCTTAAAATAGCGCTCGCTTACGTCACATCCTGTTACACACATCCGTCCCTTTTCACGAAATCACTCCCACAAATATCCAGCAACCGAGAGTAAGATGTTACACATCAATAAAAACTACACTGCGTTGCGATTTGTTGTAGCAAGCATATGGACCTCCAACCAGGGGCGTAGCTACCAATGGGCTAGGCGGTGCCGTGCACTGAGGGTCCAAACTCAGGAGGCTCTCGGGCCCTGACCACCAAGAAAGTTAAACGCGATTATTTCTCCTAAATTTAAGATATAAATAAAAAGGTTGCAACATAATTATAATCATGGTAATTCAGTTGAAAGTTAATTTGATGTTGTAGTGAATTTCCCTAAATCCTTTCCGTTCTTTCTTTAGTAGTGTTGCGAACTATACTTACTGAAAAGTTTGTACACTCACTTCCAACAGTTAAGCACGAACATGCAAAATGCAAAAAAAATCAACAAATACTCCTTTGAATGACACAACATTTGGCAGTAAAGTAGCATATATATTTATACATTAAAAAATCAATAATTATATACAGAAATGAAAACAATATTAACTTTTTGTAAGTTATCAGATAATGTCATACAGGAGAATTAAAAAGAATTATGTATAAAGTGAAAATAAACAACATAAAATGAAAAAAAGGACATTAATAGGGTATGTGGTCCCCCTCATCTGTATGAAAAGTTTACACCTTCTGACCATGCTTTCAATTAGGTGGTCAACCACCGCCGAATTAAGCAATCGCCATTCCTCTTGTAGAGCAGTTTACAGCTCAATCAGAGTGGCTGGAGGTGGAAAACGTGAAGATACAGCACGGCCGAGAACCTCCCATAGATTTTCAATGGGATTAAGGTCGGGCGAATATGCTGGCCACGCCATACGCGCAATCCCTTTACTCTCCAGGTAATCATCGATGATGTCAGCTCTTTGGGGACGTGCGTCCATTAAAACAAAAGTAGGGCCAACTGCTTCAGCGTACAATCTCACAATAGGTTCTAGGACTTCATCTCGATACCAGACAGCCTTCACAGAACCACGTTTAAAGATGTGCCGGTCGGTGCGGTATTCTAATGAAATCCCTGCCCACACCATAATGCTTCCGCCTCGGAATGAGTGATGTTCGGTGATGTTTTGGGGCTGATTGCGTGTTCCTTGTTTACGCCATATCCTTATACGCTTGTTATTCGGCTCCAGAGCAAATCTTGACTCATCAGTAAACATGACATTGCCCCAGTCAGACACAGTCAAATCGCCATGTTCCCGGCACCACTTCAATCGAGACCTTCTTGATTGGACGGATAGAGGAGCACAAACTCGAGGTACCCGGACATACAGTCCATTCATATGTAATCTTCGGCGTACAGTAGCTGCAGATATAGCCTCACCAATGGACGCTGTAACCATAGATGTCACACGTGTGGAGGTCGCTCTGAGATTCCGCTTGACTACAATAGCAATATATCAATCTTCCGCGTTTTTGTGTTCTTAGCACAAATTTTACAAATGCATTTAACACAAAAAAATCCTATTAGTGGTCCACGGGATTTAAATTATGAATTTACTGGTCCGCGAGATCAAAAAGTTTGGCGACCGCTGTATTATTGAGTCCAATTTGAAGATTGCTTACCAAAATTATCATAATGTTGAGAATATTTTAACATCTGCCATCAGTAATGCCAGTTAGGAGAGAAGCTTCTGTAAGCGAAATTTAATCAAAAATTATGTCAGATCTACTATGTCTATGTTAAGGCTGACAAATTTAGCTCTTCTGGCAATTGAACATGACATACATATTGATATTGACAATTGTATAAAGATTTTGTTCTGAAAAAAAAACACGAAAAGAACATTTTTAACCAATATAAAAAAATTAAAGTTGCTTTTTTTACTTTTATTAATTATTTTGACAAATAATTAAAATAGAGAGGTGACATATTTCCGTTCCACCCCAGGTGGTGAAAGAACTCGCTACGTCACGAAAAAAATTGTTTGAACTTATTTTAATAAATATGTTTAAAAATGCATAATGTGTGTAGAATTTTAAATTTTATTTTTGTTGATGAAATAGTTCTATTTTATGCTTTTTGTTTTTATGTTAAGAACTATCTTTAAAAGATGCAAAGTTAATATAAAATATAACTGTAAATGTATATTATTGACCTCTAACTTTACTTGCATTATTGTGGGAATCAAATTGTTTCAAAAATGTCCTAATGTGAGGCATGCCGAAACAAATTGGTTCTGCACATCTGGTTTAGACGATGATGTATGGTTGTATTAAAGATGGGTGAACAAAGAAATTCAAAATACAAGGTTTGGATTATCCTACGATGTTTCAAAACATCCTAACGCTAGCAGCTTCAGCGAATAAATAAGATATCTACATAAATGCGATCACAGCGCCACTGCCTTGTGACGTCGTAGGACAGTGAATAGCAGAAGGATCCGCGTGGTGCATATAAATAACTATAATTTCCGTATAAGTTTTAATTACTTTTTTAAAAGAAGTCTCCCCCCCTTCCTCAACTGTTTTTACCAGTATGTATAGAACTTTTTACTTCGGTTATATAAATATAATTGATAATACTTCACTAAAGCAACAGAGAACCCCCAAAAGATTCTCGAACTTAAAAAACATGGATGCTGAAATATTATAAACCTAGATGCTTTAGGTCAGATCTGATATAAAAGTAGGGTTTAACAAGTTGTATGGCTAGCCGATCTTTTACGTTTATAATTCTGAGCGAAATCCAATTAAAAATAATGTTTATAATGTCTGAATCCATTACAAGAGCAAATGTTAGCTTAACTAACATTGTGCATTCCGATATGCATAGCCCGCAGTAAGTCTGTGTACAATAAGCTCGTTATTGGCAGAATCTGGACCCAAATACAAATTTGGGGATGTTAATGTCTATAAAATTTAAAGAAAAGAAAGAATGAATCACACACACACAAGAGCTCTTTTCATCACCAGGAAACACACAGATGGCACTGTCTTCAGGCCCTTCATGAAAGTAGATCTCATAGATTTCTAGATATCGACGTAAGGAACGAAGTCTTTTTGTTTGCGATGTAACACAATAATTAAATATAATATTTAGATATGTGAAATTTGTTATAACTGTAATTGTACAAGTTATATAATAAAATGTTGAGGCACAGAATTTCAATCTTTACTTACCAGTTTTCTAATACGAAAAGGTTAATATATATTGTAAAATTTCTAAGAATTTTCAATATGTTCTCTCGTTGACGGATGTAAACTAGTCCGCCGATTGGTCGGACGAGTCTTGCTTTCATTGTAGTTACGCCTCGGCAATCCAGTGCTTACCTAGATTATCATATTTTAAAACTAACAAGGGTAAGACAATGATTCAAATGATACCCCAATCTTAAGACAGAGATGGATCCGGAATCAGGTTTCCCATTCCCCGCAGTTTTGGCCCCTCCCAACCCAAGTTAAAAAATATTAAAAAATTTAATTGCCAAAATTCAACCTAAAAAATTTTGGGTAGTTCTTGCAAAAGGGAAAAAGGGGAACATAACAGTAACGGTAAATATTTAAAATAATTAAACAAAATTTAAAACCAAAAAAAGGGGTTTTTTTTTCCCCCCTGGGCCTTTAACTTTTTTGAAAAAAACCGATTAAATTTTTTTTAAATCAAGGTTGCTATTTTAAGTTTGAACCAAAAGCCCGGAGCAAGCTCAAATTTAACTTCTTAAGAATTATTAAAAGTAAGCAAACCTTTAATGGAAAACCCTCCCATGGCTCCCCTTAGGCGAAAAGAAAAATTCTTAATGCAAGGAAGGATGGAGCACACCAAATTCCCCCCAAAGCCCCCCGGAAAAAAAAAACCCCATTATCTTTGCCACTAAAACGAAAAAATTACTCATCGCTAGACAATGCCATTATACCAGATTCCCTCTGGGCAACCCCAAAAACCAAAAAATTCAAAAAATTACAAAGAAGAGGAAATCCTTTTTGGATCATATATTTATGGAAAAATTGAAAAAATTCTTTACCATATCGCTTCCAAGGCAAATGACAAGAAAAATAAAGATCTTGTTTTTAATTTTGGACCCTTTCCAAATGAAACCCTCCGGTTCGTAACCAAATTAATTTTCACCAACTTTTTTCGTTCTTCACCTAAAAGGGATTTACATTCTAGGTCTTCTTTGCAATGCAAAAGCATTTCAAAATAAAAACCCCATATCAAAAATAAGGAGATTAAACTTTTTGGAAATTCCAGGTGTAATGTAGCTGTTTTTTAACTCTTTTGTATTCGTACCAGATAGGTTTTTACGTCCTCCCTCAAACATTTTAATATTTTTAAAAATATATACTTAAATTAAGTAAGGGAAGTATGAAGCTAATTGAGATAGAGTGTTTCGCTTTCATACAAAAAATTTGAATTCATCAAAAATTGTCGCATTTTAATTAAAAATCAATGTGTTTGAGATTTTCTCTAAAACCTTATCGTAAATTTAAAACAAAGAATAAAAAGACCTTATTTTACTTTCGTTTGAACACTGTATTTATTTATGCTTAATATGTTTAGAATTGATAGCTACATAGAGAGTAGGATAACCTAATAAAGTATATTTTTCAGTATTTAAATTAGGAAATCATTTTGTTATATTTTCAACAAGCCCACATATACATTTGTACATAGCACGCACAAAATATAGAATGGATTTACATAATTTTTAATCTAAGAAAAATGTTCTTATACAACTCCCACAGAAAAAATACTTTTCATTAATCTTAATATAATCTATGCATCGAAATTAATAATTTTAATAATCACTAAAATTAACTCTAACTTTTAATTAACTAAAATTAACTTTATTACCTCTGTCTCCTCTTTAGTTAACTAACGCCGGATATTTTATGTGTGTCCGGAATGTCCGTAATGACCCCAGTCCGAGAGGGGAAGTGGCCGCGGTAGCCAAGTGGTATAGGTATCGGACCGTGGCTTGCCTTGTCACGAGTTCGAGTCCAGTACCACTAAAGACCTGCCGTGTAGGGCAGCGATGCACGTTAAATCTGTCGAGAGCTGAAACATCCTCCCGTTGGTGTGGTAGTGAGGAGAAGGGTGTGCCAGCTCAGATGTCGTCCACGTCACTTGATCATGGTTCAAAATTACGTGGTCCGTCGCCAAAAGCCCTCGGGCAGCTGAACAGTGCGACGTTAATAATCAATCAATCAATCAACAGAGAAGGGGAAACACAGTTACAGGACATATCAAATTTCATGATTTAACATATACTGCGGCCTTGAACCCTTCATGGTTCAACATAAAAGTAAACTGACATTTAACGTGCACAGTAGCAAATAAGAAACATTAAATGAAATACCAGAATCACAATACTAAATACAAATATATAACTGGAAATTACAAAAGAGTTAAATCGAATACACATTCAACAATAAATTCTGTCGGTAAGCCAGTCAAATATTTAAATGTGCATGTAAATACGAGTTTTTTTTTTAAAAGAGATGTTTATAAATTTAAAAGGTAAACAATAACCATTTTTAGCACACATAATTTTAAACTGTATAGTACAGCAAAATTTTGAAAATTCTGTTTTGTGCACATTTGTCACCCTTAACGTAGTAATTAATATTTCTGATTTCCCGGTTCCCCCCTTCCCGGAAATACATCAAAATTTCAAAAAATTTAAAAACATGTTATTTTTAAATAATATCAATAATTATTATATAAAATACAGAAAAAATATACCGCTTTTTAATTCAATTTTCGATTTAGCTTCGACTCATAAATTTTCTGATTTTTAAACGTTTGTATTTGTATTAAAAATTAAAAATGTACGTCATGAAACAATTAATAAAATTGAAAACGGTTTAAAATAATAAATAGTGTATCAAATGAATTTTCATCCACACATGCTCCCTGCAAAAGAAGTACAATTTTGTGTGGCAGACAGAAAATTTAAATTCTACCTTTGAACTTCAATGAAATCTCCCAAATGTTTTGATAAATAATTTTCAAATGTAGTTAGTAACAAAATCTGTAGAAAAAAGTAGTTCGAAGGAATAAATAATTATTCTGAAGAAAGAAATTATTACTAATTTGAATACAAAAGAGTTTACTAAGTTAATAATAAATAAATATGCCACACACACTATCTTTATTTTGCAGATGCAGTTACCACCTTGATTTTTTTTCAACTTGATCATATACATAGAGGAAAAATCTTCTCCAAATTAAAAGTTATAATTTTTTTTAATGAAATTGATCTCTTTTAGGACTAAAGGCAAGAATTGTTAGCGACATAGAAAAAATGTTACAATTAAAAATCTCGAAAAAAATTCACATAAAAAATTAAATGTTCATTTACTGACTTACATGAGTTTGAAATTTAATCATTTGAAGATGAATCAGTTATTCCTCTAATGTTGATACTAAGAGATAAATATTAATATACTATATAAATACTTGAAAATTTATTTGTTGTTGAAGAGTAACAATTACGTACGTTAAAAATATTAATTATTATATTGAAGAGATTTTACTTGTATAACCGATTTCTTGTTTATGGAGTTGCTGTATTAATGTTGCATAACTATATATAAATAAATATTAATGTAAGAATCTGACACGAAAGTTTGGTTAAGAAAAATGGCCGCGGTAGCCGAGTGGTATAGGTATCGGACCGTGGCTTGCATTGTCACGAGTTCAAGACCAGCACCACTAAAGACCCGCCGTGTAGGGCAGCGATGCACGTTAAATCTGTCGAGAGCTGAAACGCCCTCCCGTTGGTGTGGTGTGGTAGTTAGGAGAGGGGGTGCCAGCTCAGGTGTCGTCCACGTCACTTGACTATGGTTCAAAATTAAGCCGTCCGTCGCCAAAAGCCCTCGTGTAGCTGAACAGTGAGACGTTAATAATCAATCGAATTGGTTAAGAAAAATAATGAATAAAAAGTTGCGAGATTGCTTAGAAATAATCTCCCTAAAACAGTTTGGTGGTTCATTCCCTTCTTCAAATTACTAATTCAATGAAATAGCTCATATTAAAGACAAGTAACCGAAATTTTTTTAAAAATTATATATATATATATTTAAGTATTAATACTTACCATATATAAAATCCGGCGTGTAACGCGCACTTTTAACACACAAAAAGAACGAAATTTAAAGGTGAGCATTCACAGGATATAAAAAAAAATTAGACTTCTACTTAGATCGGAATACTGTTTATTTAAAAGAAATGCCATACTTAATCATCACGCGAAGACGATCGTTTTGGCGTGATTGGTTACGTACTTGCGTTCGGAACGGAAGGTACCCAGAATGAACCTTCCTCCTTCATGTAAGTGACCCTGGCCGTTGCAAAGTGAACCAAACCTCTATGCGCGCGAGTCGTGGCGCCATCTATCCATCGCAACAGCAACCAAACTGTCAAATATTGACGCAAATAAGCCGTTACTTCTCAATGTCGTCTCACACAAATGACGCAATTCTCAAAGCCGTCTCACACAAATGACGCAATTCTCAAAGCCGTCTCAAACAAAAGACGCAATCAAAACGTCACACAAATGATGCAATCAAACCGTCACACAAATGACGCAATTCTCAAAGCCGTCTCGCACGAATGCTGCAACCCACCAAGTGACGCAACTGCTTACATGCTCGCCACGAATATGGTATCGTTTGTTCGCCTATTCGCCGAAACACTGGCAGGGTATGTGGCGGTGTGATATCTATATGAACTAGTACCAACATCACGCGGAGACGATCGTTTTGGCGTGATTGGTTACGTACTCGCGTTCGGAACGGAAGGTACCCAGAACGAACCTTCTTCCTTCAGAGTGAACGATCGTAAATTGCCTCAGCAGAGTCATCTAAAACTTATAGCCGAGGTTGAAATCCCTAGTTTAGAAAAAAATAGCTACTTCATGGATTATTTAAGCCCCGTGACATTCCCGGGAATACAAAAAGTACTGAAATCTGACGATTTTTCCCGGAATCCCCTTTATATCAGTGCAGTGAAAATCTTGTTAAGATAAGCATGTCTACTTGTATCCCGATGTCGGGTGCCCATGCACTTGCAAAGTGAAATCGCTACGTAATACAGTTTTTATTTATTTATTTTTTGGGATAGAATCGTTACAAATTTTTTATACTAGCAATGGTCGACTTTTCAATTCAGTCTAAAACAAAATAATCATGTTACATGTTTCTAATATGTAAATAATAATATTTTAGAAAATTTCATCCAAATATTTTCGTAACAAAAGAAGTATTTTTCAAACTCGGTCCAAATGCCGCCCCGGACATGCGTCCGGTTTGTCCGGCCCTAGAGCCGCCCCTGATGTATCCTACAGGATATGGAGAGTTGACAGTGTGGGGCAGGTACGCGCAAATTACGAAATGTTTACTGAATATGAATTTTCCAATCCGAGGCAAATTGAAAGAAATTTTTTTTTCTATTTTGTTTAAATACACCCGAACCTCCACATTGAGAACTTTTCTATATAGAGAACTCTCTTTCTACGAATTAAGAACAATATCACGATTTTCTTCGTAAAATAACCTCCCAATAGTGAAGTGCATTTTATATACACAAGCTTTTTTTTTCCTAATGATTCAATTTTTTTCACCCTGTTCTTGAAGTATTGCTGGGCATTTCAAGTTATTCTCTCTTTAACACATTTTATGGTGGTCATAAATCTTGAGCGGGTTTTATTAAGTGCCTTACTCGCCGAGAGCAATAGAATTCTGGGCGTTTCATCAAAGTGTAACCTTTAATCCGCATTGTCTAGTGCAGGGGTGTCCAACACACGGGCCGCATGTGGCCCGCCAGTACCTAAGTTGCGGTCCGCCGACTCTTTTTTTTAAAAATTTCAAATATCAGGTTCTTAAAGTTTCTTCATTTTGAAGTTTATTTCAGGGAAAATAAATTTATATATAAATCTACAATTTATTTGCCTGTTACCGGTTCATATTTTAAAATAAATCCTTTTTGAATAGTAAAAATGTCCTTTAGACTAAAATAGATTTATATTTCATCAAACAGTTACATTTGATTTTACTAAAATAAATTACTTTTTTAATAAATTCTGAATTGCATTATGCATATCCTTTACTCTATGGATGGTACATGATTCTCTGTGGGTGCGACTTTCATTTCTCCTCCTTCTTTTCTGTTAGGAGTGTCCAAAAAGTAAGAGGCAGTCAGAGATGTTTTTAAAGTTTAAAAAAAGTATTCAGGACGATTAAGATAAAGGGCAGTGCATACTTAATCCTTTGCGAATGACAGTAAAATCAAATTTCAACAATGAGTAACGAAAGATCAATTCAAAAGGAACACCGTAATTTTCAAGAAAATGGCAACTGTAATGTTTTAAACATTATTTGATCATTTCATTATTATATTACATAAACATTTTATATTATCTATGTCTGAATATATAAAAAATAATGAAAACAATAATAATAATTCATTCTGCTTTAAATTTTCAATCCAATAAATGATTTTGTTTCCAAATCTGATATAAAGGTACATATTTTTATGTGCGTCCCGCGAGATTATAATGTTTTTCCGCAGTGGCACACAAGGTCATTTAGTTTGGACACCCTTGGTGTAGTGCACTGGAAACGTATTTGATATCCCATTTCACTCTCAGCGGAGTTGTCTCGTATCTTGGAACTAATCTCCGTTCATTTGTAATGGTGATCAGTCCTACTAGTAACTCCGTTTCTTGTAGCTCGAAAATGGAAAAATGAAAGTGCTTCAGCATCAAAGAAAAAAAATTATTTCTTCAAAAGGAGATAAAAGCGTAAAAAAAAAAAAAAAAAGGATTTCGCCTTAAAATTTGGTATTTCTTCAAACAGATTATTAATTGTTATAAGAAATCGAAATAAGTTACAAATTAATGATTCATCCAATTCTTGCTCAAAACGCTTAAGAACACGTGTCTATGAAGATGTCGGCGAGACAGTTTTGAAATGTATATGAGAGTAAAAATGTTTCGATCTTTCGTATAAGAGAAAGCTCTTCAATTTGCAGAGGCATTGGGATGTGACCAATTTCTAGGATTGCAATGTACGGCTAGAAAAATTCACGAAAAGATACGGAAAAATATGCCTGAAGGAAATTTTGGTGCATCATTTGACATATATGCTTCGTATTATGAAGCAAAACAGTTTTTTCAAACAAAAATATTTAAAGAAAATTAACAGATTATATGACTAATTAAATGTTAGGACGCATGCGGTAATGTATGTTTAAAATTACTTCTATGCTTTAAATTATAAAATGTCTTTAAAATTCATTATTTTTAACCCTTTCACTGCGCATCCCACTATTTCCTTGAGCAACATAGATGTAGTAAAATTATGCAGTTTTTGTCTTCATATTTTTATGAACAAATTCTACATTTCAAAATGAAAACTCTTTTACAAAAATCTTTTGTATACCTTAACTCAAAATATATATTTAATATGAAGATTTGAAATACGTAATAAAAAATGCTCAATTTTTTTAGCCTACTTTGATAAAATAACTACGCAGCCAGAGGGCTAATATAAATTTTTTTTCTTAATATTGGAAATACATTATATTCCTAAGCATTCTTTTTTTCTTGTTTTCCTTTTTATTTATTTTAACGCTAAGATATATAAAATAAATAGATATTAATTTACAAAAAGGTGTGGAAAACTACTTTTCTTAACATATAGTATTTTATGAGCTTAAAATTTATTTTATGTGCCTTATAAAGTATATTGAAAAGTGAGCCTCATATAACGAACTTTCCATACCAACTTTTTGGGGGGATTTAGCAACTTCGATAAATAGAGGCCCGACCGACTGTAGTACTTTTTCCCCTTCCTTTTTGTCAAAGGGCTGATGATCTATTTTATCTATTTTTCTCTTTATTCTTCTCAAACTTTCTCAATTTTCGTATTACAAAACATAAATCGACGGAAATAGCAAGCACAGGCAGTATTCCATCGGTAAAATGTTAAAAGCGGAAGTTGTTTGTCAGTTATAGCTAAAGTTTGTCGCCAACAAGTGTTAGGTCTTTCTCGGAGAGCAGACATATGAGAATCCAGGTGAATTAGACCTCACAGGTGGCAGTCTGTGCATTTTAAGCCAACGGCTTTTTCTTTTGGTGTGAGTTCCCATATTAATGATTGCGTATGGAAAGATTGTGGACATATAGCATCATTCTGAATGATGTTAAAATTCTAAAAGCATAGCGTAGCTAGTACATGTTTGGGTTATTCGTAAAATATTTTGTACCCAAAATGGCTAGTAAAAAAACGTAAAGTTGATTCAGAATGCCGCGTTTGTAATCGTGAATGAACCTTCAAATAATTTCTTACAGTTGTAAAAGAAAAGTCATTGTTTCTCACATGCAATGAAGCTGTTGCAGTCTTCAAAGAATAGAACATTTCCGTCATTTCCCATCCAAGCATAAGAATTCAAATTACGTAGCAATGTCTCAATATAAAAGTAAACAAAATGAAGAAATTCTGTAAAAAATTGTCAGGAAGACCCAATTTTTCAATAAGGTAGACAATATCCAAGAAGCAGCTACACATGCTACTTAAATTTTAGCTTACAATATTGCTAAAAATAATAAAGCTCTCAGTGATGGGGAGTTTGTTAAACAATGCATGCTCCAAGTTTGTGATGTTTTATTTTTTGAAGAGGTTTATTCTTTGAAAGAAAAGACAAGAAATATAATTTTGAAACTAAGCTTATCACGAAAAACTGTGATTTCTAGAATAGAATCCATAAAAATTTGACGTCACAATTAGAGTAAAGATTGGCCAGTTTGAATTTTGCTGCATAGCGCTGTATGAAAGCACTGTGATATAAATGATATAGCTTAATTATTATTATTTATAAGAGGTGTTGATGAGAACTTTTAAATTACCAAGCTGTTCCTGCATTCTTTAAAGGGAACTACAACGGGGTATGATATTCATGAATTTCAGGCATTTTAAATTTGAAAGTGGCAATAACTAATATATGTAATATTACGATCGACAGAGCACCAAATATGACAGGAAAGAATATAGATTTCTTGGATTCTTTGATCAAAACTATCCCCGGAACATTAATGTTTTCTACATTGTGTTATACAACTAGATGATCTGTGTAAATCTGCATTGAATATGAAACATGTCCTTGATGCAGCGGTGAAGTTTATAAATACTATTCAATCTCGTGCCCTTGCTCGCCGACAATTTGGAGAATTTCTTTAGTCCATGCAAACTAAATATTTTGAAGTACTGTATTATACACGAACGTAAGGAGGCTTAGTGCAGGATGTGTTTTCGAGCGAATTTGGCAGCTGAAAGAGATGACATTATATCGTTCTTCTATGAGAAAAAATGTTCTGTGGAGTGCGAAATGTTAGAAGATACAGAATCGATTTCGAACTTTGCAAATTTCAACATCATTTTTGTCATATGAGATTCTTTATTGTCGAAAGGTAAAGAAAAAAAATTAATCGACGATATCTGGACCCATCTCAAAGCTTTTCAACTAAAACTTAATCTGTTTGCTGAGCAGCTGGTTAAGAACGACCTGTCTCATTTCCCGAGGTTAAATTCAATACCCTAGTAAAAGAAGAGAAGCTCAAGAATTATGAAGATGACTTGAAAAAACTTCATTTTGAGTTCGAACATAGATTTCAATATTTCAGTGCCATTCCAAAAGAATTTGAAGTTTTTACCATACAATAACCGTAAATTGTGAAGCAGTAAGATCAGATTTGCAGCTTGTGAGCAAGTGTTTTCAACTATGAACCTTAGAAAGAATTATTTCAGAAGTAGACTGACAAGTGAGCATTTAGCCTATTTCCTTAGAATCAGTACATCTTACTTTGAACCTCAATAAAAGGAACTTTTAAAAATGAAATCGCAATTTCATTCATCTCATTAACATATTTTAATAATAATACTTGTATATAGTTTTTAAAATATTATAAACATTTACCTTGGCCGCTAAATCCCCGATTTTTGGCCCGCGACTGAAAATGTTTGACCATTTCTGGTGTAGAGCTCTTACGTACAGTATCAAATACTTAAACTATTACTACCAGCTGTAGCATCTAATAAGGAACCTCAAACTGTGAACAGGATTCATTAAGCTTAAAAGACATTAGGAATGTGTATGTTTCTCTAGTTATTTTTCATTGTTCATTTCTGGTTTCAATATATATATAATTAGTTTTTCTGCTTATTAATGCCATATTTGTATAGTATTCGCTCTGTAATACTTCGCAATTTTGTAATATTAAATCTAGTAATATTTTTGCTACCTAATATTAATTATAATTTTTATCGTTACCCTAAAATTTAAATTATTTCTAATTTCTAAAAATGGACAAGTAATCATCTGATATAGCGGTTCTTAAACTGTAGTCTATGGAACCCCAGGGGTTTTCAGAGTCTCTCTAGTAACGTTGAAATTTCCCCCTTTAAAAACTCTGAAAAATCTCGTGAAAAAATTGAAAAAAGTGTCTTACTAGACTAGATTACTAAATAGTCCCCAATGATGAAGATTTACTAGAACTTGCATTTTGATAAAGAATATTAAATCGGGGGGATGCTCAAAATCTTGGGGTCCGTAATGTCACCTTGATACTTAAAGAGAGACCGAAAAAAAAGAAAAACTGAAAGTTTAAGAACCGCCGATCTAATGTTATCCAAATTCCACCCATACAGGAGATGAGGGCCCGGTGCTCCACACAAACACACAATGCATGTACTCAGAGATAACTGTAATATTTCGCAAATGCAATCTACTTTAAAGTTTATCAGATTTCTTTCTTTATAGGGTGCCGCAAAAAAACTCGGACAAATTTCTTACCTCCTAGAATAGCTAATGAATTTCATTTTAACTTGTGTTTTCATGTTTCGTTATCTAACACTTTAATAATAAAATTTTGTAATATAATTTCTTAGCTTTTACTTTGATTTAAGTGTTTTTGATAATGTCGAGCAAAAGGTCTGCTATTTTGGAGTGGTTTTAGCAAGGAAAACGACAGTTCGTTTGCTGAATGTACCTCGGCAAACATTGTATGATTCAATCAGCCGTTTCAAAGAGCTGGGAAATGATGGTCGACGTCCAGGAAGTGGGTCAAAACGCTTTTTAAACAATTCAAGGAATCGTAAGCAAGTCAGAGAAATCCGAGAGTTTCCATGATAGATCGCTCGTGACATGGAAATAAGTGACAGATCGGTGAGGCGAATAGCAAAAACGGAGCTTGAACTGAAGTCCTACAAGTTGCAACAAGTACAGCTTTTCACTGAAAAAAAAACTCGTACGGCTCCGAAGATGTCGAAAACTTTTGAGACGGACCACAAGTCGGCTCTGGGAGAGATTCCTTTTCACTGATGAGAAGCTGTTTACGTTTCAACAAGATCATAACTCCCAAAAAGATAGAATCTGGTGCGTGGAAGCTCTAAGCTACTCGGCAATTGTTGAACATCGCCAATATCCAAAGTAGGTCATGGTTTGGGGCGGAATTTGGGAAAGTGGCAAAACATCTTTGGTTTTTGTGGAAGAGAGCGTTAAAATCAATCAAAAAGTGTACCAGAGGGACATTATTGAAGATGACGTACTTTCGCGGGATTAAACGCATTTCGGCAATGCAAATTGGACGCTTCAACAAGACTGCACCAGTTTGCAAGGCCAAAAAGACACAAGAGTGGTGCAAGGCGAATTTTCCAGACATGATATCATCTGAAGAATGGCCACCCTACTCGCCGGCTATCAATCCCATGTATTATAGTATATGGTCCATTTTAGAGTCTAGGGCCTGTACTAAACCGCAAAAAACTTTGGAATCTAAAGCGATCACTTCTGCGGAATGGGGTACATTAAAGGTAAAAGACTTGAGGTCCATTGTTGAAAATTTCTACAAGCGTTTACGCCTCTGCATTGCTGCAAACGGCGGTCACTTGGAAACCAATTAAATTTATTTATTAGTACGAGTGTACTCTTATTATTATTTGTTATATTTTGTTAATTTGTTAATTTTTATAATGTTATGTAAAAAATTGTTTGTCCGGTTTTTGCAGCACACTATTTTGATCAGTGTCAGTGTGAGTCATTAGCCCTACAGGATTTCTAATCTTTCTTAATATTTCAATTGAAAAAACATTCAATTATGTAATGTTTTTCTTAATTCTCATCTTATAGTGTAAAGTTTTTATTTTGGCTACTTTATATTTTTTCTTCACTATTTCTCTCGTTTCATCACTAAAATGTTACCATTCTATTGAAAAGATTAAAATATTCCATGCTTGTTTACCTTTCATGTTGGAAATCCACGAGTCCAGACGTTCATTTTTTTACCACAATTTTGTCAGAATCTTATCAAACTCAAACAAAAAAGTAATATGTTTAACGACTTTATTATATATATATATATATATATATATATATATATATATATATATATTATATATATATATATATATATATAACTTTCTCTTTCTGTAGCCCTCTTTGATTCATATTCAAATCCCTCACAGGTTTTCGAAACTATCAGACGTTCAGCGCCCTCTTGTGTTGGTTTTCTGAGGCTGACAATGACTTCGTTAGTGTCTTTAAAAAGGAATCGATCTAAACCAGTG
This sequence comes from Trichonephila inaurata madagascariensis, assembly GCA_019973955.1. Classification (NCBI taxonomy): domain Eukaryota; kingdom Metazoa; phylum Arthropoda; class Arachnida; order Araneae; family Nephilidae; genus Trichonephila; species Trichonephila inaurata. The sequence goes on from BMAV01000373.1 coordinate 282,736, forward strand.
ATTCCCAAAGTGATCTATATCGATCATCAGGGGCTTATGACAATCTCCAAGGAGTCCACGTCAGCAAAAAATGATTTGGAGGTCCCTGAGGAGTAAATGGGGCAGTATGAGAGTGTCTTTCATGAAACCAGATCGTGACATTAATTTTAAAAGGAATTTTAATCTAGTGGAAACCAGACTTACCTGTTTAACAAATTTTTATTTACAACATTTAATGAGATTAATTTGCAGTTACAAGACAACAGCATGAATTTTATTAAAACAAAGACCTCATTTCGGCGTTTCTTGCTGGAATTAAGCTGAAGAAGTATAACAATTCATGTCACAAATCTTCCCAGTTTCTCAATTGTCACGGGAAATCAATCTGTCAGGAAAAAGATATTTTAACATATGTTCAACATTTAAATTTCCCATTTTCAGATTTTGAAAAAGGTTTGATAATGCTTTGACTATGGTAATATCAAAGTAGGCAAGGAATTCATACGAACACATTGAAGAAAAAAAATGTCAGTTCATAAGAATTAGGCACTATGAATAGGCATTACCGAAGATCTTAAAGTGAAGTTCAGAAACGGATGTCAGGAATTTCGGCTTTAAAAAGACGTACCTGTTATCTATCTCAAACTATGGAATATAGTGTGGAAGTTTGTAATTGCTTTTCCGATTGAGAAAGAGTTTCAACGCGTTCGCCAATCTCCAAAACAGAAAAAGGAAGAAGTAACTAGACACTGTTAACCGAGGAGTTATTTAGGGGTAAACCTGATAAAATTTATACCACAAATGTTGTAAATCTGTTATTGAATCCCCAGATTAACATCCCTCCCAAAAAGCATTTGTCCAGGACAAAGGGGTCTATGAGGCGAAAAGTTTTGTAAACCTCTGATGTATACAAAGAAAAATTGAATTCAACGTCTTGTACAATTACAATAAATCAACACTTTTTTTATATATATAAAGCGTTATATATTATATGTTATTAAAAGTTTCCACAAAAAGCAAAAAAAAAAGTTTCTTCCGTTCATATGTTGAAACTTTGGATCGTGAGTGAGGAAGAAAAGATAAGTTAGGGAAGACATTTTCTTTGGTTTCCCCATCGATTAAATAATAATAATTTTGAAATAATTGCTTCCTTTTCTTGAGTTATTTTCATGAAATTACATCATAGTCTAAATCCACGAAGGCTGTAAAACTGTCCTTAAAATAATAATAATATATTTCATAAATATAATTTTAAAAAATATTTTTCTTATTTTTTAAATTTTTTATAAATAAGGCAAATTTTTTACATGTGTATATTTCTAAACGTTATTGTAATTACTTAATTATTATTTAGTCTTTTTAATAACTTGTAGGATGTGGGAGAGAAAACTAAAAACAAATTAATCAATGTACTTTGAGAATTAACTTCACTTTCGAAATACGCCGCTAAGCATTAAACTACAAAGAGGTATTCTCAAACGGGTAAAAGAAACTTTTCAGATATGTGACAGTGAAACGCAAATGTATTTGAAATATTTCAAACATCTGCGTTTCCTTTGCTTGGATGCGTGCAAGGCTTTCCACTCCGAACTAATGTACAACAAAGTGGCGGAATGGACCAAGTTTCCTTCAAGAGAAAATATTGTTTGAAATGAAGAAATATTGAAAAGTGATAGTTGATGACATACACAATGCATATTTGGAAGAATCAAAACCGTCCGAGAGCAAAACGTTTACTGTGACTTAGGACAAAAATTTCTTGATCGTTTTGTGCATAATAATTTTCAAAAAAATTTCGTGTGTTCTTAGCTATATATTTACACATTCCTCGAAAACTGCAACAATTCGTCGAGCAAAGAAATTGGACTTTTGAAGATATCCCAAATCCAATGAGCTTAAAGAACCCTTGTAAATCTGCCATAAGTGGAATTCTACTCAAAAGTGAAGGATGCATTCAGTAAGGGTAAGGTTTGTCCTAAAAGTAAGATTAAAAATCTCTCTTCATTGTTTTTAGACTCTGAAAAGAGGTACTACAAGTTGGAGGTAAATTGGTAGTCAGTAATTAAAATTTTCACTAAAAAACACCAGATAATTCTTCCTAATAATCAGGGGATGACAAATTTAATTCTTGAAATGTTTCAAAAGATACAAAAAATACATGTTATTACATAAACTCTACTGTCTATTGTTCGACCAAGATTCTGCCCGTTAAACGGTTGTAATATGTGTAGAAAAAATAAGCTAATAACTATACAATTTGTGTTAAGGAAAAACCCGTCTATTGTTCACAAATTACAAGTCACCCGCCATTGAGAGAATTTCTTAGTCTTTCTTTATACAAAGTATGAATAGATGTTCGTGGACACTTCTGATTTAAATTTATTAATCTGAGAGAAGGGGGTTGGAATAAATCCAATTTGTGCGTTTTCGTGAGCATAATTACAAAGGCATGTCATCTAGAAATAGTTACAGATCTGTCTGGTGAAGCCTTCATTGAGGCTTTAAAGTGATTCTGAAAGTATATTTTCATTTTTTTATAGACACTAGTTAAAAAGAGTTCGAAAAATTATGAGAATTTGCGACAATAGTTTAAGTAATCTTTTGTGTGATGAACGTGTTGAAAGGAGATTAATTCATCAAATAGAGTAAAAAATCGTCAATTATAACACCAGGTGAGTAATAGGTAATTCAATATTTACTTACAAAGGATATTTAAACATTCTCAGACAAAATGTGGGAATTCTCAGCTTGCGTCCCCTCTACCCTTCATCATGTGAACCTGATGATTTTGACGCTTTGATTCTTGGTCATTTCCTAGTTGGATGTCTCGTTACAGCAATTGTAGAATCAAGTTTAACTCAAGGATCTGATAACAGGTTTGTGTTGCACAAAAGCTTAAAAAAATCGCGCGAAAGATTCCTAAATGTTGATGAAAAAACTATTTAAATACACCTGAAAATCAAAACAAACCTTGCTTTCAACAAATAATGAAAAAAAGAAATATTATTCTACGTTTGAAGGCGGAGAATTTACCAACGTGTGACTGGACTCTCGGTGGAATTCTCCGTGTTTTATGGTAATGATAATAAAATCAGAGTAGTGTTAAGAAAACTTAAAAATTTCAGTTTTAAACCAACTTTGTGCTTTGCTTTTCTCAATTGAATAATAGGTCTGAAATTTTATATTTATGTGGATTTTGACTCAAGAGTGAATAAATTATTGAAAACCAGTATTAGGTATGTTACTTTTCTTCGAATTTTGGAACGTTTTAATAAGTAAATTCAGTATTTTTTGTTGTATTATGCTGATACATTTTGGGAACCCCGAATTGTGCATTTTTTTACTTTTAAGGTTAAAGTACCTTTTAAACACGGAAGTGGGTTACGCGCAGAGGGTAGATAATTGTCTTGAAGGGCCTAAATTTAAAAAAAAAAAATATTTTTCCGCGAGAGAACGTCAGGGGGCGGGGAAACAACATGGAAAAAGAAAAATTAAATTTTTGTTCTGAAATTTTCCTCAACCAGTGACGGTTTTGGGCCCTTTGGGACCCTCGACCCCGGGTATAGGGTGGAAAAAAATTTTAAAATCGTTTTTTTTTAAAACATTGAAACCCGAATTTTAATGGTTCTTTTTTTTGGATTTGACAACCCCAAGGTCGGATTCGTATGGATGAAAGCAAGAAACAACTATATTATATGTTTAAATTTAGGTAGATAGGGCTTATTTCTTAAAAAACCAATTTCTTCAAAATTTTTATGTTTATTTTTTATACTATATATATATATATTAATATTTAAAAAAAAAAAAACCCAGTAACAAAACCCGAATTCGAATCCATTATTACTATTCGTTTTGGTTATTTTTCCCAAAATAATTAAATTAATTTGGGGCCTAGGGTGCAGGGAATTTTAAAAATTAAATGTCTGCAACAGTGTTTAAAAAAATTTAAAAACCTTTTAAAATTTTTTTAAAAAAAATTTTCAAAAAAAAAGTGATCCAGCTCCTTTTTTTGTCTGTTGGGCTTTTATTAAACGGGAGTTCATTTTGCACAATTCGATAACGCCGGGGAAAATCAAGTTTTCCCTCAAAAAACGGGAAAAAAAAAAGTTAATCACCTTTAATTTGCTGGGTGTCGTTTAAATTTTCAAACATAAAAAAATTTTTTCAAAAATTTGTCGGAAAAAAACAAAAAATAAAACTAGCCCCAAAAACCCCAACTTTTAAAAGGGTTACTTTTAGAAAAAAAAATATATATTTGACTTTTTTTTGGTTAGATTTATTTTTATTTCTTCTATAAGGGGCGAGAATTCCAATTTTTACCCAAAACTTGTTGTAAATGGAAGCCCCAATCTAAAACCCAGTATTAACATGAAAAAAAAGCAACAATGCGAGTTCGTTTTTCTTATTTTGATTTAAATTAAAAAAATTTTTTGGAAATAAGTGTCCATCAAAAAACCCGAGGCAAACGTGTGAACAAAAAAAAAAAGGATTTTTTAAAAATTTTAAAAAAGCGAACCTTATGTAAGATTGGAGAATTTTTTCGCGATAAAAAAAGGGTCCTCATATTTGAAATTGGAAAAAATGAAAATAAATTATATTTTAAAAAAATTAAAAACTTTTGATAGTAAATTCGAACTAAAAAGGTGAAAAAATTTTTAAAATAAAATTAAATAAATTAAACAAAAAAATTTAAAGCCTTTTGATAAAAGCGGGTGTTTCTATAAAAATTTTGTTATAATTTTTTAAAAATTAGTTCTTTTCCCAAAAAAAGCGAGTTGAGAAAAAAATGTAGTACGAAGCACAAACCCCATGTTTTTACCAAAATGACATTTTTTTCCCTCGTTAATCATTTTTTCTTTTTTTAAGAATTATTCTTTATTTTTAAATTTGATTAAATTATAAAAGCTTTAATTTTTTTGTTTTGTTTTTTTTAAATATTTTTTATTTTTCTTTTTTAGTTCGATCTAAATAAAAGCCTGTTTTTTAGTTTTTAAAAACCATCATTTACTTTTGTTGAATTTACCCTTTTGATTTTTGATATTTTTTTACCTTATGTGGTTCCGGGAATTAGCCCTTTTTTTCTTCAATGGATTTTAATTTAAATTTTTTAAAAAGGGGTTTTTTATTTTTCCCCGTTTGGGGCCTCGGATGACCCCTTTTATCGTTGTTTTTTCAAAGATTCCGTCTCTTTTGATACAGGTCTTAACAAAAAAAAAAGTGTGTAAAGAAGAAATATTAAATATCAATCGTTTTATCCCCCTTTGAAACGTAGCGAAATTTTAAATTCCAAATATCTTTTTTAAAATATTGTTTTTAAAAAAAAAATATTTAGCAGTTAAACATAAATTTTTTTTTTCCCCCGTTTCGGGTTTTGGGGTTTTGACCTAATCTTTTAAGGCACTAAATCAAATTTATTCGCCAAATCTAAAAAGGGTTTAGGGAATTTAAATCCCCAAAAATCGGGAAAATTGGTTATGCAATTGGTCCCCAAAACCGGGAAAATTTTAAGGGAGTTAGTCGCCAAATTTAGAAATCCTTTTTTCCTTAAATTATTAAAAACCCAATGGGGAAAAATGAAAAAAAATTTTAATAAAAAGGGAAAAGTATTGTAAATGGTTTTTTAAAAGTGGGGAAATTTAAAATTTAAAATCTGACCTTTCAAGGGGGAAAAAAAATCGAGTTAAAGCCCCCAAGCTTTTACAAGTGAAACTTAAAAAAAACGTGTTAAAAATAGGTTGTTTCTATTCCGAATAAATCATAAAAAATAACAAAAAATTAATTATTTTTCTTTTTTTGTTCTTAATTTGGTTCATAAGGTTTTGTGTCCGTCATAAAAATTAAATTATCTTTTGGGAAATGTAATTTAAAACATGTTCTTAAATAAACCAAAACCCCAAAAAAAAATGGGCCTAAAAGGGAGTTTAAGTTCTCCACGAATGTATCGTTTTTTTAGTTTTCTTAATCTTTTAAGTACCCTAATCGTCGTTTTTGGGGAAATTGGGGGCTCAAATCTTTTTTCCTTGATCTTGAAGATTTTGTGGTACTCTGTGGAAAGAACAAGAAAATGTCCCCTTCCCCAACCCCAAAACCCAAATGAAAGAAAAACAAAATTCCAATTGTAGTTATAAAATTTGGGGTATTAACTAAAATAAAAATTACTTTCCCTTTTTATTTGTCCCCAAAAATTAAAAGGGTTTAAAAAAAAAAAAATTTCCCTTAGATTTTTGTCAAAGGTTGCGAAAATGATGAAAAAAGTTTTAAAAGGGTTTTTGGCAAATAAATTCCCTTTTCCTTTCGAAAAATAGTCCCTTTAAATTTTTTAATTTAAAAAATCTAATTATTCCCTAACCAATAGAAAATTTTCAAGAAAATCCACTGTTGATTTTTTAATTAAAATTTTATAACTGAACTATTTTTTCTAATTCGATAAGTTTTTTTGGGTTAGAATCAAAAATGCCCCTTTTGAGCCGAAACAAATTTGAAATATTTTGTAGTTCACTAGATTTAATTTTGGAGAAATTTTATTATTCCTTACTTCCCGTGGGAAGAAAAAAGACACATCCCAAAAGGGAAAAAAAGACATTTAGAACTTGTATAAGCAGTAACTCGTTAAAAAAGGCGGGAAAACTTCAAGGGAAAATTTTTAATACGAAATTTTTTGGTTAAACCACGAAATAATACAATAGTCCTGACAAGATTTTCCCGGATTTCGCTTTTTTTCCCTTTTAACATGACAGGGGGAAAATCGCTTAACAGGGAAAAAAAAATGCCCCCTTCCCGGGAAATTTTGAAAAAGAAAACCCCCCAGCCCGCAGGGGAAAGGGGGAAAATGAAGTGGTTCGATGTTTCGCAAAAGGAGGGTTTTAACTTGGTTCAAAACCCCCTTTTTAAACAGTTTGAAAAGGTTTTTTTTTAAAGAAGGGGCCCGGGGTTCCAACGAAAATTAATTTTAAAAGGGCCCCCGGGAAAAAAATTTAAAAAAAAAATTAAAAATTTTGTTTAAATATTAAATTTTTTGTTTGAAAAATTTAAAATTTAAAAACCCAAAAATTTTAATGTTTTTTTGGTTTTTGTGAAAATTAGGGATGTTCAAGGGGATCAAAATTTTCAATCCTAAAAATAGATGGCCATAGTGGCATATTTCAAACTTTTTTTCCGGGTTACTGTTTGGCGATTTATGTCCAAATGGCTTCTTTCAAACCCCCAAAAGTTAATCCCGAAGAAATTTTTTTTTTTTTTTCCTTTCAAATCCCCGATTTTTCAGTTTTTCATAATTTTTTAAACACATCGTTTTGATAGAAAAGATTAAAAATAAAAAAATTTTAATGTATAAAAAAATAAAAATGGGGTTATGAAAAACAAGAAAAAAGGGGGAGCTTTTTCCCCATGTCCGATCAAAAAAAATTTTTGGGGAAGGATACATTTAAAAAAACTGGTAGGGGGGTTAGTTTGTCTGAAAACCCAAAGCCGGTTGTGCAATACTATTGTTGCCTTGTATTTTTTTTACTTAGGTAAAAAAAAAGTTTCAATATAAAAAAGAAATACCGAATATTTAAAACAAAAAAATGCCCTTATAATGCATCGTTGGTTAGAAAATGATTCATTAAAGAAAATCGACATTTTTTCGTATTAAAGCAGAACCGCAGAATCTACATTTTCAGGCATTCTGTAATCCCCAACGCCTTAACTTCCAGTTCCGTACACTGCAGCCCTTCCCCCTTTCCCAACCCCCTACCTTTTTCCCAAAAATTTTGCGCAGGCGGTATCAAGGGAAAGGGACGTAAATATGATACTAGTTCCCTTTTTTGGTTTTTAAATTTAGTAGTACTGGTGACGAGGAGGCTCCAAAAGGGTTCTTTTTTGTTTAAAAAAAAAAAAAACAGCCCCTAGCCCCGGGAAAACCCCCAAGGCTTTTGGGGAAAAAATCCCCAACAGATAAAGGCAAAGATTTTTCTTTTTAAAAAAAAAAATTTGGGAAACCCATAAGGAAAGCAAGATTTTATGGAAAAAATATTCCAAACAGATAACAAAAGATAAGGGAAGCTTCGAAAAAAAGTATCTTACCGTTTTTTTTTTTAGCGGGAAAAAGGAACAAAATTTGCCCCCTTTAAACCCTTTTGTGTTAAAGGGATATCGTTTTGTGTTTTATTGGGCAAAAGGGAAAATAAACAAGTTGAAAGAAAAAATAAACCCCCTTTTTTGTAGCAAAACTGAAAAAGGGCGTATTGATGATATTGCCGATAACTTTGAAATAGAACTTTTTTTCTTGGGGGGGGGGGGCGTGTAATGTTTTAGGGTATTAAAAAACGGACGTGTCCGGGGGACTTTTTAGATTATTATTTTTGTTTTTTTCCCTTCAGTATGATGTTAAAAAAAAAAATTGAAGAAGATTTGTTTTTTTTTTGAAAGTGGGGAACATTAAAAACCACGGGGAGATTATTTTTAAACCCGCATTGATAATTTAATGGCAAGGGGATGAAATTAACGGGAGAAAATTATTGCGCGATGGAGCAAAAGAATGACAGGAAAAGGGGTGGTGTAGAGGAAAAAAAATGTTGCAAAAAATGTTTTTAAATTTGAAAATTTTCTTCTTCACAGATGTGCATTACAAACCCCTTTTTTTTTAAAAATTTTTTTAAATTTGTTCTAAAAGAAGCAGTGAAATTTTTTTTAAAAGAAAGTAAAACCATTGTAATCACGTTTTTTCAAAGTCGTGTGGAAGATGGTGTTAGTTTTCAAAATTTAATTTTTAAATTTTTCATACGGAAGTTAGATGGAAGGGTTTGTAAAATGCTGGTGTGAAAAATTTGAAAAGCGGGGACCGGGATGGTTTTTTTATTGGTCAAAAATTTTGTATTATCAGCCCGATTAAATAATATGGCTTAACATCTACACTTGCATACCTTGCTGATATATTTGGAAAATTGAACGAATTATGTTTGGCTTTTACAAGGAAAGCAAATCAATATATTAAAAACAAAAGATAAATTGTTGCCTTTTCGGGAAAAAATACAAAAATTTGGTTTTTACGTTTTGGGGAGCAAGATAATTTCGATTGTTTGCAGACTTTTTGTGATTTTCTCGAAGAATTTTAAGTGGTTTTAAATTAGATATGGAAATCCGTGATGGCCCCAAAACACATCTATCCAGTTTACAGGAATCATTAGTGATTTTTTTAAAAAACCCCTATAGAACAAATAATTACGGGGTACCCCCCCAAACCCTTTTTAAAATAAAAAAAAAAAAAAAAATTCTTTCCATGGATTATAAAAATTGGATTGAATTGAGTTTGGGATACAAAATTGGGAGAACCCAAAAAATTTAAAACCAGTTTAATTAACAATACTGTGGTCAGATATATTCAATGAATATCCAAATTCAGCAAAAAAAGGGAATTAACCCCATTGGCGTTTATTAATGTAAAAAATTGGGGTTTTTAAAAAAAATGTTTGGGCAAAACAAATATCGTAATAAATTTGATTCTGCACAAGAATGTTTGTTCAGTATCAAACCTAACGGCAAATTTTTTAAAAGAATCATGGAATCAAAAAGGGGAAAAATGCATTCTTTTTGCATTTAAAAATTTTTCCCTTTATTTTAAAAGGTTTTTTTTTTGTATTTTTTTTAATTATTTATATGATCAATTTTTTTTTTTTAGTTTTGCTTAATTTTTTTAAAATCTAAAAATACCAAAAAAAATACTTATTTTATTTAATATTAGATATTTTTTAAAGGGCATTATTTAAAAAAAAATTTTAAAGTTTTTATCATTGGCCCCAAATTTTGGGGGGTTCCCCGCCAAAAATAGTTTGGGAGTCACCTGATCTAAACCGTTTCCCCCCAAAATTTCCCCAAAAACCAAAAAAAATTTTCCGCCCCTAAGGGTTGCGCCAAAAAATTTTGGAAAGGGGATGAATTTTTGTTTTGAATAAAAACAGTTCGACTTTTTTTTTTTTCCCCCCTTTTAAAAAATTTTTTTAGTTTCGCAATTTTAAAATTGGTTTTTAAAAATTTAATCTTTAAAGGGGAAAAGGAGGGCCAAATACCTTTCCCAAAATTCTTATAAAATTTTTTAGAACTACATTGCATAAACAAGCTTTTTTAGCCGGATAAAAATTTTGCCCGGTAAGCTCCTTTTTTTCCCTGGGTTTTCCCTTTAAAAATTTCCTTTCTCTTTCTCCTTTTTAAGGTTTGCTTTAAAAAAATCCCTCCGCCAAAAGTTTTCCGGAAAAATTAAAAATTTTTTTGGAAAAATTTTCTTTTAACTTTTTTTGGGTTTTATGTTTTAAATTAAAAAAAATGCCCCCTAAATTTTTTTAAAAAAACCTTAAAAAAGGGGCAGTCGGGTTTTTTTTACCCCTTCCGGTTTTTATTTTTAAAATTTAATTTTATTAATTATATATTAATTTATAATAAATTTAATTTAATTTTTGAAAATAAAAAATAAAATGGTTTTAACCCAAATCTTTGTAAAAAATAATTGGAATTTCCCTGCAAAAAATGTGTAAAAAATTTTTTTCCCCAAAAAAAACCGGAGACCCCTATTTATTTATTTTTAAAAACTTTCGTTTAATTAGGGAAAAAGGGAAAAGGGTTTGCAAATTTTCTTTAAAGGAATTTTTAACCGTCCCTTTTTAAAGGGAGAAATTTTTACCCTAATTTAAAAGAAAACAAAAGGAAAAACCCAATTGAAAATTTTTAAGCCCCTTAAAAACGAACCAACGGAAAAAAAAAAACTTTTATAAAATATTTAAAAATTAAACCGAAACCCCGAAACCAAATAAAAAATTTTTTTTCTTTAAAAAAAATTTAATAAAAAATTTTTTATATTTTTAAAAAGCCAATTTTTTTTTCGTTTTTTGAAAAAAATTTAATTTTTTTTGGAAATTCCGGGGAAAATTAAACCTTTTTTCCCCAATTTTTTCTAAAACGGGGGAAAAAAACGTAAAAATTTAAAAACCCGGACTTTTTAAAGCAAAGAGTTTTTAAAGCGAAAACCCGGGGACAACCCCAACCTTTTGGGGTTTTTTAAACCCCTTTTTAAAAAAAAATTTAAAAAAAAACCAAACCTAAAAATTTTTTTCCAATTAATAAAATTAAAAAAAGGAAAGGTTTTAAAAATTTTTCCCCCCTTCCTTTAAAAAATTCCCCTTTTTTTCTTTTTGAAAACCCGAAAAATTTTGGGAAATTTTCCCCTTCTTATTTAAATTTTCAAAATGGCCCCAAAAACCCCCCATTCCCAATCCTTCCCGGTGGTTTCAAAGGGGAACTAAAACTCCCCGTTTTTTAAAACCAATTCCCAAATTTCAAGTAAAATTCCTTCCCCTTTATCAATTTCCCCGGGGAAAACTTTGAAGGGACCCTTTTTTTTTCTTTTCCTGCCGGAAGCCTAAAAGGGGCCCCCTTTTCCACCCGGACCCCTTGGGCGTTTTTCCCCCCCCCCCTAAAAAACCTTTTTCCCCAAATCCCCCAATTTTTGGGAAAACAATTTTTTCCTTTTCCCTTTTTTTTAAATTTTTTTTCCCCCAAAAGAAAACTTCCTTTTCCAAACCCCGGATAAAAACCTTAAATTTTTCCTTTAGGAACCATAAAAATTTTAAGTTTAGGGATGGAAAGGAATTCTCTCTTTTTTTCCATTTTTTCCCCGCCCGTTGCTTTTTCCCTTTTTTCCAAAATAAAAAAAAAGCAAGAATTTGGGGTTTTTTCAAATAAAAAATAATTCCAAAAAAATTTTTAAAGAAAATATAATAAAATTTTAAATTGGTTTTCTTTAAAAATAAAATTAATTTCAGTACCCCCCAGTTTCGTGTTAAACGATTTTCACTGAACACCAATAGCTGATTAATTTAAGGGGAAAACAAAACAATTTCAACCATTGGTTTTTAAAGGAGCTTTCAGTGCAATAAAAAAGCACTGCTTGTTCGCAGGAAATATGCATTTATCGTCAGAAAATGATATCAAAAAAATTTTTTTTGTGCAACCATATTTCTTTTTTTCCCAAAATTTTTTTTCTAGAAATTAGTGGTATCTTTTTTTGTTCCTTTTCAAATGATAATATACTTTTTTATGGGTACATGTACAACCCCTTTTACAAAAAAAAATAATAAAAAAATAAAAAAATTTTTTTGGTCCCAACAAGAAAACTCATGGATTTATGGTTTATTTTTTTTGGGAAAGACCACGTCTATTGTTCTGTGTATGTTATATAATTGTTCACATCGTTTTTTGGAAAAAATCGCAAAATAGTAATGAGTCCTAAAAAACATAACGAACAAAACAATAGTTTTCAAAGATTCGTGGAAATTTACCCCAGAAAATCTTTATCAAACGTTTACCGATCCGGGGAAGATAAAAAAGGGGTTTTGGGTGATTGCCCTAGGGCACTTTTTGGTTAAAAAAAACCTTCGTTTTTGTTGAAATGCAACTTTTTAAAAGGGATTTGCCGAGAATTTTCTTTTTAAATTCCACACCTGCAAGAAGTTTTTTTAATTAGAAAAACAAGCCTTTTCCCAAATTTCTTATCAAAAAATTAATAAATTTTTTGGAAAAAAAAAAGTGGTATTTAACAATATCCTTCCACTCTATAGTTAAATAAAAATTATTTAACTAAGCACACGCAGATTTCTTTTAACAATCAATTAATTTTACGGTCATTTTGGGTTTCCTATTTATAAAATTAACCCCCAAAATTTTTGATTATTTAATGAATTACATTTTTTTCAAAAGGGAAAATCGGGAAAAAAAGGGAAAAAATGTTTTAAAAAAATGGTTTAGTTTTATGACTTAAATTTAAAACAGAATTTTTTTTTTCAATTTTAGTTTCAAATTTCAAAAAAATATTTTTTTCAAAAGAAACAGGGTTATGTAAAATACGACTTTTGTTTTAAAGGGAAAAAAAAAACCCTTTTAAAACAAATTGAAGAAGACCACTGCCGCCAGGGTCGCAGTACGCTTTTTAAAAACATTTTTTTTTGTTTACGGGTTTTTTTATTTTACGAACCGCCATGCGTTCTTTTGCCCACCGGGCCCCCTAATCATTTCTTTCCCCCGGCTTTTGGAACGTGTGGGTTTCTTTTAAACATTATCGATTTGACGTCAACCCAGCCTACCCCAAACCCCTCTGGGAAAAGTGTTTTTTAAAATATGGCCGTGGCCTTGCCGTTTTGTAATATTAACTTTGAATTTGTGAATTTTATAGGCATACCCATATTTAATAGCTATTTTGTATATAAATCGCTTTAAATATCATTATATAACCCGGTTTTTTTTTAAAAAAATTTTTTTTATTTTTTCGAAATCATTAACCCCCAAAACCAAATATCTTTTTTTCATTATGTTTCTAAGATTATTTTTCTTTTCCCTATTGAGGTCACCAGTAAAAAATTTTATAATGTTTATCTAAGAATTCTTTTTAAAATTTATTCATTTTATATATTGTTATCTTGCTTTTTAGGCACATTATAGTTTTTAAAAAATTTACTACCCTTTTTTTTTTTGAAAAAGCTTTTTTTTAAAAGTAAAAAATTTTGAATTGGGAAAGATACAAAGCTTTTTAAAAAAGTCGGGAAAAAATTTTTATTATCAAGGGTTTATTCATATATAAAAGTGTACAATATTCCCCCTTTTATTTAAACCTTATTTTCATTAACTTTTATGTTATGTTTATGTTTCCAAAAAAATTTGCGAATTTCTTAAAAATATGCACAGCATGGCAACCCTTTAAAATTTTTTGGAAATAAGTACATCTTTTTATATATGTAGGGTATCCCATTTGTTGGGTTAGATCATATCCCTTACCGGGGCGGCAAAATTTAACCCCAAAAAAGTATTCCACATCAAGCCCTCTAGCGTCCCTTTTAAAAAGGGCCCACATTAACCTTTTTCGGCAGACCCAAAATTGTCCTCCCCCCCCTATTGTAAATAACTCCAATGTTGGGAAAACAACCCCCCCCCAGGCTTTAATCTTTTCAAACCCCTTCCCAAAAAACAACCCAACCCCTTTCTGTCAAACGCAGCAATTTTTGTTTTTATCATTTAATAGTCCAGCCCCCCAAACCCAAAAAAAAAAACCAAAACCTTTTTCCAAACCTCAATTGAAGCCCCTTTGTAGAGGTTTTTCTTGATAATGATGATGATTAAAATTTTTTGGTCTTAAACTTGCTTTTTGGAATGCAAAAACGGATTTTTAAAAAAAAAATTTTGGAATTTTTAAAATTTTTGTGGGGAAGTACCCCCTCCCCCCGGTTTTTTATTCTTATTTGGCCCATCTGGGGACCTAAAACCAAAAAAACAAAATTTCTAATTACTTTGTTTAATGATGGAACACGGGGGTGGGGGGGTGGTACCCTTTTAAATTTTCATTAAACGTAATATCCCCCACTTAATTTTCCAACTACCCCCCTCCAGCACATTGAGGTTAAAAAACCCTAGTTCTTTTTCCCCCCCAAATTTTAATCCTATATCTATTACCCTTTCCCAAACCCGCCTAGCCGGGCGAGAGATTATTTACCCCGATTTTTGAAAACCCAAACCCCACCCGACCAATAGTAATTGTGGATATTTGGGGGACTTAAATGCCAACACAATTTCGTGGAACTGCTCTTGTCAATTCCCCCCGAGGAAAGCAATTAAAACGTTCGCAGATCTCCCCCGGATCTAACAATGGGTTTTACCCCGACTTCCCCCCCCGCTTGGCTTCGGGAACCCCAATACCCTTTAGATATAGCCGTTATCCCCAATTTCACTTCCCCCACCCATTGGGTTCCATCCCGGGGCTTTTTTTGGGTCAAAAAACCGGTTTTTTTAAAAATTTTTCCCCCCCCGTTTCCCCCATTTTGTAATTTAGCATTAACCCTTTTTTTTCCCTAAAAATTTTTCCTTAAAAAAAATTTTCCTCGGGTTTGTTTTTGGCAAAACCGAAATTTTCCAAAAAGGGTGGGGAAAAAATTTCCCACTGAGTTCGGGGCCCCCCACCTTTTTCCCCCCTTAACCCCTTAAAAAAGGGGCCCCATTTTTTAAATTTTTCCCCAAAAGACCCTCACGGTCATAACAAAAAATTTAAAAGCCGGGTCCTTTTAGGGCCTTTTAAAACCCCACCGAATTTAACAGAGATGTTTCCCCAAAAAAGACCAAAAAAATTACCAAAAAAAGAAAAGGGGTTATACAAAAAAGAAATGCCCATAAAGGCCAGAAATTTTTCCCAAAAAAGGGCTTAAAACCCCTTTAAAAAGCTTCGGCTCCCTACGATAAGGGAAAGCCAATTTTCGAACCCTTAAAGGGTCTCCCCGAAAAAATAGGCCGGGGGGATTACCCAAGATAAAAAGGATTAAACACCTCGTTTTACCCCCCCCGGGCCCCTAAAACCCCCCCCGGAAACGGAAAATATTTAAAATTTCAAAAGAAAACTCCAAAAAATTAAAAAAAGGGGAAATTTTAAAATTACCCCCTTTTTTTATTTTTTTAAAAAAATTTTCCCGTTAAAATAAATGTTCCTTTAAACTTAGATCTTACACATTCATTGATAATCCCAGAGCAGTCACCACCTGTTGGTCTGATTTCCGTAAAAATTTAAATAGTTCTATTCGTCTGTCTGATTTCTCAGGCATTCGAAATCCAAATGTGCTGGAATCCAAAATTTCACTTTTCACTGCCACCGTTCGCTCCGCCCACCTCCAAGCATCTAAGCCAATAGAAAACAAGAAGCACACTTTCACACCAAACGACTTACACGAGCTCATATATCTTAAAAATAAAGCGAAAAGAACTTACAATAGGACCTTAAACCCCGTACATAGAACTAATTATTACAGAGCACAAGCTCAATTAAAAAAAGCACTTAAAAAACATTCACAACAAACTTGGAATAAGAGGTTACAAGCACTCAACACAACAGACAATAGCCTATGGCAGTGTCAGAAGTTTTTCCGTAAAAAACGATCTAATATTCCTAACTTAAATAGTTCTGCTGGCATCGCTAATAGCGATGACCAGAAAGCCAATCTTCTCGCTGTAACCCTTAAAGATAACTTCTCAGAAAATAATAGGCCTGATGGTGATTACCCTATTGATAACAGGATTACTAGCACTCTCGAAAACTTTTTTCACCCCCCCCGTCCCTCCCCATCACCCCCACTGACCCAGACGAAATTATAAGCTATGTTAAAACCCTTGCAAACAGCAAGGCTCCAGGTGAAGACAATATTACCAATAAAATGGTCAAAAATTTCCCCCTTAAAATTATCCTTTTATTTACTTTTTTAATTAATAAAATTTTATTTCTAAACTTTCCCTAACAACTGGAAAACTGCAATAGTGTTTCCTATCAAAAAGCCAGGCAAAACAGACATTCCCCCTCTAGTTATAGACCCATTTCCCTTTTAAGCATTTTAAGCAAAATTACTGAACACATAATACTCAATAGAGTGAAAAAGTTCACGGAGTGTAATAATTTCATCAATCCTAATCAATATGGGTTCACCAGGCAACTCTCTACGTATCACCCACTGCTCAGACTGACTGAAAAAATCTCTTCTGGATTTCAGAGAGGCAGGTCACTGGAGCTGTCTTTCTTGACATCAGAAGGCTTTTGACAGGGTCTGGGTCAGCGGGTTGATCTACAAACTAGTTACTAACAATTTTCTCCTGCTCTAATTCATCTCATTAATTCCTACCTAGTAAATAGATCGTTCAAAGTTAAAGTTAATAATTCTCTCTCTTCTACTATTCTCATTCATTACGGGGTTCCCAAGGTAGCTTACTTGGACCCATCTTATTTAATATTTATATTAATGATATCCCTACTCACCCACTAACCATGATTAATATTTATGCTGATGAACTCCATCTCGGCTACTTACAAAAACCATGACACAATTACCAAAGAGCTTAACGCTCATCTTCTTCTCCTGGAAAATTTCTTTAATACTTGGAAGATAAAAATTAATGTTGAAAAAACAATCGCAGTGCTGTTCACCAGGAGAAGAAAGCCATGTACACCTCCCACTCTGTTTTCCACACCACTACACTGGTCTCAGAGTACGAAATATCTAGGACTTTTACTAGAGAAAAATCTTTCATGGAAACAACACATAATACATGCGCGTGATAAATTCCGGATTGCTTTACGCTCACAATTTACCCCTTAATGTGCCGGAATTCTTATATGAATATCCACAATAAAGTACTTCTCTACACTGCCGTATTGCGGTCCATATTAACTTATGGTTGTCCTGTGTGGGGATATGCAGCTAATTCCAATATTAAACTCTTAGATAACGCTCAAAATTCTTTTATTAGAACAATTAGTAAAACATGTAGATATACAAGAAATAGAAATATACATAAAGCTCTTAAAATTATAACTTTTAAAGCCCATAGTCAAAAGCTGGTAAAAAATTCTTTAAAAGTTTACCAAGCATTAATAATATTAACATTCACAATCTTAAGAACTACGATCCTAATTTCAATAAAAAAAGGCACAGAAGAATTCTTCTGGATTCGTACAATCCTCCTTAATAGTAGTTCTCTGTCATTCCCCATGTGGGAATGACCCTTTCAATAGCTAAATTCTCTTATTAATTTCTTAACTTTATTTAATTTTAACTTTATTTCTCTGCGACCCACACAGGCTTCCAACTTAATTGTAATATCTCTTTGACACCAGGACAGCGAATAGAGTATTCACTCACCGTTACCTCTCGACCAATGGCAGACGAGCTTTCGCCTGCCTGCAACAATTTGGAATTTACTTCGAGACCGCTGAAACCAGCCAATTTAGTCCCGCCCACTTTCCACATCCATTCACCAATCAGGACTCTCACAGGTTATAAAGGCTACACAACGTCAAGAGCCCAATACACTCAGTATGGGATGGAGGAACGCTTCGCGTTCCAGTTCCCAATGGATGTCCAGCGTCGTTTTTTTCGGCAGAGACTCCACTAACACTCGTCGAAAAACGTCGTATTTCGCGCGTCAGCACCGTTCGTCCGCGCCAGGCGGTAAGTCTTAATAGCACCATAATGAGTTCTATTTAATCTCAATTGCCTCCCTTAAAGTAATGTAATCTAACTTTCCTATTCTTTCGAAATATATGCTTATCTAACTTTCCTATTCTTTTGAAATATTCCCCATGTAAATACTCTCCTATAATTCATAATAAATTATTTAGTTTTCAACCAGTTTCTTAAACTATGTTGTCTATTTTATTTCAAAATTAACTAATACACCCTAGAAACCCCTAGACACCACACCAATAAAAACCCCGCTGTCTGAAGTATCCGACCTTTTGGAAGATTTCGGTTGGATTCCTACACACACACACACACACACACACACACACACACACACACACACACACACACACACACACACACACACACATATATATATATATATATATATATATATATATATATATATATATATAGTAGAATATTCAGGTTTTTTGAGCATGAAATGTCAGGAAATACAAAAAAAAAAAAAAAAAAGAATAAATCAGAGGAATTTTTTATCACCAAAAGACGGATGGCGCTTTCTTCGGGTCCTGCTACGAATGAAGAAAGCTTAGGCATTTCATAGATCTCTTCTTATTAATGTAAAGAACAAACTTGGATAGACAGCTTAGATATGGCATTGGCCATCACACTAATCACGAGATACAATATATAATAATACTTATGAACAAAATGCTCTTTTTTACCACTTTTACCACTTTTTTTACCAGGGGACACGCTACGATTCAATTGACGAAAATCGGTCCAAATATCAAAAGAAAAATTTTTTGCCTAAATTATTCCTTATACATTTCTCTATTACCTCATAAAATTTCAGAGCTCTAAATTAAAAAAATCCAAAGTTATGATAACTAATATGCTCGTTAGAATTCACATTCTGACATCATTCTGCTCTAGCAGACGCACTTTTCATTTTCTAGCCAACTTAATTAATTCTCACAGTTAAGCAGTTTTGAAATAAAGTGAAGAGATTGTAATCCATTCTTAACGTTCGTTTACATTTGCTGAGCTATAATGCATTCTTTATTCTGCTAATTTTTATTTCATATTTTTGAAATATTTAGTTTCGGTTTACCAAAAAAAGTCTTTTTCAAGACTAATTATTTTATCATTATCAGTTTAACAGTTTTTATATATATAAACGTATTCTCATGCAGCATTTTAATAGTTAAACATGCCTCGTACAAAGAGGAAAAACAAATCAAGTAAATTAAGTATTCAAAAGCGATGGTCTACTGAAACAAAAACTGAAAACAATATTGAAATTTCAGAGCACAATTCAAATGTTGCTCAACATTCAAGTGCTAATAGCATTTTTAAAAATGAAGAGTTTCTATACAAGAAAAAAGTGTACTAGAACAAGAAAATGTTGCTGATACCTATGATGGACCAAGTTATATAATTGTTGACAAAAATGCCTTGTGTGATATTTTCAAGTATACTTTTTGTGGTAGCTGCACCCAGTCAACTTTAAACGAACCTACGATGAAGTAACTGGGCATATGGCTCGCGAGCGAGCCTCCAACCCATATCCGAATGTAGATGTGGAGCGACTGTGACGTTATCATGCTGGGGGAGTAGAAGGTTGCTGATTGGTCAAGCCAATCGTTCAAAAAGTTCTATGTTCGAAAAAATTTTTGATCACTTGGTTGAGAGTTAAGATGGCGCTCTCTGATTGGTACATGGCTGGTGAGGATAGTGACTCTCATTGGCTGCTCAAATCTCTCGAGAAATTTAAGAGAAGGGAGGGGCAAGTTCAGATGCAATCTAATCGGAATGGGATGGAGGTGCTTCAGAGCTATATGCCCAGTTACTTCATCGTGAATCATCGTAGACCAAGCCCAGATGCAGAATAGACAAAATAAGAGAACAAATTTAGAAAAGTTAAAATAATAGCATGGTGTAAATTAAAATTGCACTAAAGCCAAAATTAAGGTGGATTATAAGAATCGAGAAGAATTCTTCTCGGACTTTTTAGTGGTATCATTTGTATCGTAGTTAGGCATATTAATCATATTGAGTTATAGTGAATTGAAGGAACTGAAGAATTTTTGCTATTTTTGGAATATAAGTTTTAAAACTATTGATTTTAATGGCTTTCCGATGCGTCATTTCTCATATATCTAGTTGCTTTAACAATCATCCGGATGGTTGAATTTTGAAGAGTATCTAGGATATTAATATTAGTTTTAGCTGCGTATCCCCACACTGGGCAAGCATAGGCTATTATTGGACGCAAAACGGCTGTAAAGAGAAGCACTTTGTTGTCTCTAGATAATTCAGAATTCCGGCCAATTAGGGGGAATAGTTTAAACATTATTTTCCGGAATTTTTCTCGCGTGTGTTGAATGTGTGTTTTCCAAGTGAGATTTTTATCAAAAGTGATACCGAGGTATTTAGTGCTTTGAGACCATGGGATAATTGTGTTGTACATGGTTGGAGGAGGTAATTTACTTTTTTTAGTGAAGAGAACAGCAGCGGATTTTTTCCTTCGTTAATACTGTTTTTCCACAGATCGTAAAAGTTTTCAAAAAAGCTTAAGATGCTTATTGAGTGCAAATGTGACTGAGGTGATCCTTTGTGAGTGGGTGCACGGTGGTCGTCTGCAAACATATTAATATTATGGAGAGTAATCTGGGAAAATCGTTAATGTATAAAATTGAAGAGAAAAAGGGCCGAGCACCCTGGGGCCCCCAAAACCCCCAGTTTAATATTTTTTTAGTTAGAAAGAGTGTCCTTTACACGGACTTGGGGAAGAACGATTAGAATTTAGGAGGGAGGAGGTGGATAAGGGAATAGGTTGTACTTGGGTTGGGGGGTTTTAAGTTAACCCGGGAGAGCCCCACAAGGTCGGGAAAGCTTTCTGGATGTCCAGGAAAAAATACGCCTGTGCTTTTTCTTTGAAAACCATCGGAAATTGCTTTTTGGTTAGCTTGCCAAAAGGGGGGAAGAGTAGATAGTTTTTTTAAGGGAAATCCATATTGATTTGGATTTATAATGTTGTTAGTATAAAAAGGTTTTTTAATCTAGTAAGTATAATTGATTCAGTAATTTTTTTTAATGTTGACAACAAGGAAATTGGTCTGTAACTAGAAGGGTGTTTAGAGCTTTTTCCTGGGTTTTTAAAAAAAGAAAAAAAATGGCTTTTTCCATGCAGAGGGGAAATGATTAAGGTTAAGAATTTTGTTAACGAGAATAGTTAAGATAAGTTTTAACTTTAATAGGGGAAATTTTTTGGGCATTCGATTACTAATGCCATCTTTTTTCCTTTGGGGCTTTTTTTGAGTTTGGGTTTATTAAATATAAGAGATAATTTCAGACGGGAGAATTTTTGTGGTGGTGGTGGGGGGGGGGGAGAGGGAAAGGGGTTAAAAGTGTTTGGGCGTTCTCAAGTCTTTTTGCTAACATAACTCCTATGTTCTTTTTACGGCCACGATTAATGGCAAAAAATTTTCCAAAACCCCAAAACCAAGAAGAGAAACGGATCAAATATGTAAAAAAGGGGATATACTTTTAAAAAAAGGGTAGAAGCTTTGATGATAAGATATAGCGTGGCAAGTTTAGAGATAGTTCAGTGTGGAAATTTGGGTCAATAGCGCGGCAAGTTTAAAATAGCTTAGTGGGGGAAACTTTTAGATCAAGAGTTAGGGAGTCCGATAGCTTTGGAAGGAATAGGGAAACCCAATATAAAGAAGTTGGAATCGTCGTATATGGGAATTATTTTAAAATTCTCTATAGGTGAAGGAAGGAGATCTGCAAAAGGTAATATTTGACATAGGTAGTTAGATGAATCAGGGTTTTATTTATTATAATTTAGATAAAAAGGATCTAGTTGGTCTGACTTAAATACAAGGAAGGTTTAGTGGGTGTTAACTCTCACTTTTAAATAAAGTTGTCAATTAGAGATTGGTAATATAAGTTATTCTTAATAAAAGTTGTGTGGAGCTACTATGTCTCATCATTTGATAATCCCCACACACATAACACTGTGGGCTTAAGGGCAACCTGGTCATCACAGGATGGCTGCATATCGCAATAACACTGACGTGTATAATTCTGGGTTAGGTAATGTAAGGTGGAAGTACTGTTCTACCTGAAATGTACTTTTCAGGTCCAGAAGGTATTGCAGGAGTTTATCGAATCGTGGTGGATGGGATGTTGGTGGTGGTCTGCGTTTCAAAAAGGTCTGGAGGCTGGGTGAGGCCATTTCAGGCTGTTGTTGGGTGGTGGTGCAGGGGCCTCGGACTGGAGCCAGCGAGCTTGCAGTCAGGCAAGAGGTGCAGGCACAGAGTTCTGCGTCCCAGGGGAGAAAATAAGGAACCATCCCATTGTGTAAAAACTGAAGAGATTTTGATGAATAAGCGTCTGAGAAAAATTTACGTGGCCAGGGGCAAGGTGAGATTACAAGCCCTTCTGACAGGCTGGGGACTAGGCCTGACAGGGGTGATATCAGGTCCAGGATGGTATGATATCGGGTTGTTTCAATTTTTATGGATATTCCAACAAGTGGAATTGGAAGAATTATTGCAAAGAAGGGCGGGTGCTTAGGATTCCTCAAATATGAGTCGCTTTTCAATGACCTTTAAATTTCGGGACTTGGGCGCATCCATTTTTTTCTGAACTGACTTGCCGCTCCACGGCTATTTTTACTTCGATAGCAGCTTCGTAGAATACCACGCGAAATTCCACTGAGGTAGCTGACCCATAATAATTTGACCGATAACCATGAGAGCATCGCGAATTCCGAGAAACGGCAATGAACACCTTTTAAGCAACAACAACAGCTTGCGCTGGCTCCATGGAGGACGGATGACGGACGACGATGGCAGCGTATACGAATGGCCAGTGGTGGGCTAAAATTTTTCATTTCGAGAGGCAACATACAAAGATGAAGAAAAGTACCAGCACTTCAGTAGAGCGAAGTTTCCGCTCGTACTCCAGTGGACTAAGGTATGGTGTACATTGACAATATTTGAAAACTGATTGTGTTGAAATAGGCTGTCACGAGTTTAAAATTTAAATTGAGGAAATATTAAAATACAATTGGAAGAAAAACAAACCCAAAGATAATGTAAGCCATAAGGATAACGGAATTAAAATTTCTAAACAGGAAAACAAAGAACGAAATAGAATTTGAACACATGGTGACCAAAGAACGGCCAAGGAAACACACCAAAGCCAAACTCCACGTTTTTATACTAGAGATTTGCGACATACCTACCAAACTAACTTTTACACTTAACACCAACTTTCCTACTCCATTTCTTTGGCAGCCACATTAATGGCTTTTATGAGGCGGTATTTTGGGATCGGCCTGACATGAGCTCACTACTTTTATTTAATGAAGACATTATGACCATGGTTTGGACTGGAGGACTAAATTGCCGGGATATTCCGATAAGACAAAGGCGCGGCAATTTGGCACCAATGTGAACAGGATGGTTGCAACGAACGGGGTTGGATATACGGGTATAAATATACCGGTACTATACGTGAAGGAAGGAGATCACAAAAGGCAATATTTGACATAGGTAAGTTATAGATGAATCAGTTTGGCACATTATGATTAAGATAAAGGGAATCTAATTTGGCAGTCTGACTTAAATACAAGGTTTAATTAGTTGTTAACTCTCACTTTAAATAAGGTTGCTCAAATTTAGGGTAAAGTAGTATAAGTTATATCTTAATAAAAGTTGTATTAAGAACTACTATGTCTCATCATTTTTGATAATCCACACCTCTGAAGCTTACACTTGAACCGAACGACATAGTCATCCCTTAGGATAGCTTCATAGCCTCGCAGTCATTAATATTCAGTCCTGCCTTCATAGATTTGTGTCACAATTAAACATTTTTCAAGGCAAGTTTGTGGTATAAGTATCAAGCTAGAATATTTGCTTTAATCATTCAGTCCGGCAATTGAGAATTAGAATGATTTGATCGTTTATTTTAAAGGAGAATTTTTGTACCACACCCACCAGACTTTGTTGTCCTGAGTGCACAGTGCATTTTAAGCGTGCGGTCCAGTTATCGTTACTAATTACATGGGTTTCTTTTTAACGATTCTTTTGAAGCTTTGTGCATACTAGAGTTTTGTAGTGAGGATACTAGTGTTGCATGAAGGCCAAATTCCCACTATATTGTGATTTTTACTTGATGAGATTGTAGATAACTATGGTGAGGGTATTGTAGCTTTTGGCCAGATCGTTTCTATTGAGGATGCGGAGGCTTTTGGGCGGTGCGAACCGTTTCGGTGGCGAACTCTATATTGATTTTTTAGTCAATATCATTTGCGAGTGACTAATAGTATTGGGATGATAGTTTAGTAACGAAAGTTATTGTTGAAATACTTCGAAATTGCGGCCAGTTGTGTGAACGGCTCTGAGATTTGAAGTTTCCTTATTAAGTTTAAGAGTGAAATTCAAATTACTGGGTTATGATCAACTGAGATGGCCACAAGGGAGATCACGTTGAGGGACTTAATATGGTAAGAAAGGGGTAGTAGAAATTCCTGATAATAGCAAAGTCTAGAGATTGTTAGAAGAATTAATTCCGAATCTCGTGGGTGAGTCCGGGTAGGCAATATAAAAAGATTAAGCATGCTAGTAAAGTTATGGAGGAGCGTACGCCTCCTAGATGGAGTGGTCTTGGTTCCAGGCAGTATCAATTGTGGCATTGGAAATCTCCGAAAAGAGCACAGTTACTACTGGTTTGAATGAGGTTTTCAATGTCGATGGTGATGGTCTGATTTAGGTGGAATATAAATACATACAATAGAGATAGGATTATGATCTATGGGGTGGGAACAACAGTTGTAGCTTCAATGGCTTGCAGGGGAAGGGGGTGCAGGGGAGGGAGGTAGTGATTAATGGGATTTTTTTATGAGAATAAGGGAGTTCCACCAGAAGGTCTGCCGTTATCGGGCCTATATTAGGTTTGTCATTTCTGTAGCAGGTGTAGTTTGCAATATTGATGTTATGTGATGGTCTCAAGTGTGTCTCTTGAATTAAAATTAAATCAGGGGAGTGCTTCTCAATAAAACTTTTGCTCTACAATTTTTCCAAATGCAAACCGTTTGCGTTCCAAGAACTTTAAACTGAGGAGGCCGATTAGGGGTATTGATCATTAATAGTGTTACAGGATGCCTCTATTAGGCTGTACATTTGGTTTTGCATCCGCTTGGGCGGGAGTTTACTTTGTCAAAGTTATTTGCTATAGTGGGGGCAGTATTCATAGCGTTAAGTAGTTGAATTAAGCATTGTACGGTTGTAACCCAAGAGCTTTAATATCGCTATTAGTTCCACTTAGGATGATTGGTTTTACAATAGGGGTTGGGTTTGAATTAATTTGCGTGAAAAACTGTTGCAAGGGGTAATTTGAATAGCGGCATCAGTTTGTCAATTGCAGACTCAGGTCCTCGTGGCGCCATCTGTTGCTTTTTGTTGTTTAACTGTTGCGTTTGTGTTAGTTATTTGCGCGTAGAATTTGGTCTTACGAAACTATTGTATAAATTGGTGTAACTGTTTCGATTTATTTTAGCAGTACCCTTAGGGGGCTTGAGGAAGCAGGGGCAGCCGTGCCAGATTGGCCGTAGCGGCGTACACACACCTGGCAGTTGATGCAGGAATCGTTTAATCTTTGTTTGATTGGGCAGTCTTTGTGAGATGTTCTCTCCGCATTTAAGACAGCGGAGTTTTAGAAAAGCACAGTTGTCGGCGTTATGATGGAAATTGTTGCCAGAGAGTGAAACATTGTGTGATTCCCTTGCCGTTGTAACCATCTGGTAATGTTTAAGTGTTACCCGAAGCGTTTTGAATCAAATATTTTGAGGTTTTCTATATTGAACGGGGAGAGTGACTGGGTACACTGGGAGTTTTTTGTTTGGTTCGGCGTCCGATGAGGTTGAATAACTTTTATCTGGTTGGAATCGCTATACTTGTTCTAGGTCAGATTTAATATCTTGCTTCGGGGTCAGTGGTTTTAGGGTAGCCTTTTAATCACGATCTTAATTGGAGCGTTCGTTTTTGGGGTAATTACATAGAATAAATATCCTAGTCCTTTAGGGTTTGTGCGACTGTTCGGTTTTGTTCAACTGTGTTGGAGTAAAGTTTGATCTTATTCTCAGTGGTTTTAATCTAAGGTGAGAAACATTTTTTTTAATAGCGTCTACCTGTTCTCGATAGTTTTGTGTAATTTTAAGCATAATGGGGGATGGGGGATGTGTTATTTGATTTGTCTTGGGAGTGGGTTTGCTGGTGGCGTGAGAGTTCCTTGTTTCAACACAGGTGGGGCTTGAAGACCTGAGACTTGTTTGATAACTACGTTAGGGAGAAGTGAATATTGATTGTCTAAGGGTAATATCACTGGATTGCTCCAGGACGGTTTTCCTTGCAGTTTTTTTTTTTTTCTTAGTGGAGGGAATTTAAAATCATCCTCATTTTTCGTTTTGTTGAGTGTTTCTCCTAGTGGGAAGATGGGGGTACTCCTTATAGGTATTTTTAGGAGATATGAGAGGCAGCCTGGGTTTGGTACAGGGGGAGAAGTCAAATCACTCACCGCTTACATTGAATCAACTTTATTTGACGAGGATGATTTTGTGAGGTACCCTGAACTGCGTCAGCAGTCTTCAACCACTCTATCCTGGTTATTCGATGATGTTCATGAGGTGTTGCAGCTTTTGTTAGTGAACTTTACAAAACTTGAATTCGGACATAAAATATGCAGATTTTTCTCACATCAATTAAAACTGGTATGCAAAACATGTTCTGAGCAAAAATGGAATGCTACATCTTCAAAACTTGAAAAAATCACACCTTTCGATGTGAATATTCATGCTGTTCAAGCATTTCCTAGCAATCAGTGGGGGCCATGCATCGGTTGAAAAATTTTGCATGTGTTCTCAATATGCCTTTGATGTCGAGAGTAAAACCTTTAATGAAATTAAATGCCACATTAACTCAGTGTACTCTCTTGCTTCCCAAACTGTGTTGAACTATGTACGCAGCAGCGTTCAAAATGCATACAGCAAATTGATCAAAATGGGTCAAATACTGTTACTGATATTGCTTTACATTTGATGGGACATGGTTGACCCGAGGACACACATCCCAAATCGGTGTTGGCTGTGTAGTCGACACTTTAACAGGATACGTTATTGACTATGAAATTATGAGCAAGTACTGTCCTATATGTATAAGTGCGAAAATGAATTAGGCAAAACTACAGCTGAATACGATGTTTGGTATTCTGGCCACAAAAATTCCTGCCAGATTAACCACATTGGGACATCAGGAGCAATGGAAAATGAAGGCTGCAGCTAAAATTTGGTCTCGATCAGAAGCATGTGGTTTCGTTACACAACATTGTTATCTGATGGTGATGCTAAAACTCATAAATTCTTAAATAGCCTAAAAATATATGGACCAGATGTTGAAATTTTGAAAGAAGAGTGTATTAATCACGTAAGCAAAAGGTTAGGCACCAGCTTACGTAATCTTGTGAAAGATTGGAGAGCTAAAGGTATCACTTTAGGAGGATAATCTTATGGCAGCCTAAAAGAAACAACAATAAAAAAAACTATCGCAGTACTATCAGAAAGCTATTCTGGAAAATAAAGGAGATATTCAGGGCATGAAAAAATCTATATATGCCACACTTTATCACAGTATCTCGACAGACAAAAATCCAACGCACATGAAATGCCCTCCTAGCAAAGATTCGTTGTGTTTTTATCGAAGAGCCTTAGCTAAAGGTGAAAAACCTGCAACACATAAATTTAATATTGGAACACCAATAAATCCAGATTACTTGACAAAAATTGTTCCAATATATCAAAGGTTAGCTTCTGATAGTCTTTTGAAAGGATGTGCCAGATGTCTGACTCAGAACAGCAACGAGAGTCTGCATAGCGTGAATTGGAGTAAGTGCTCTAAAGTAACTTCAGCAAAATCACGCCGTGTAAATATAGCTGTTTCTGAGGCAGTATCAGAGTATAACTTTGGTACTTTGAAAGCCTTAAAAAAATACAAAAGGCTGCTAATTTAGATCTTGGTGAAGAAGCAGTAAAAATTGCTGCCACACGTGTTACAGACGTAAAAAAGAAAGAAATCGCCAAAATAATCTTGCTTTTCGCATAGCACGTCGAAAAGTAAAACTAGCCAATCTGCTAAAAGAAAAATATTCAAAGAAAAAGAAGGATTATACATCTAGTCCTGGGTTTTTTTAAACATAAACGTAAAAAAAATATATGAAGATGTAAAATAGAATTATTTTAAAATCATCGTAAAATGGGTTCGTATGTTATTTATCGCAATTTTTTAAAAATGTAAGGTACTGAAAATTTTAAATTTTAAATTATAATTTTCATATAATACCTTTATAAAACTTTTGTCATGTGCATGTAGTACATACAGTAATTTTTTAGTAATTTTATTGCACTTATATATATCTTTTTACAGTAAATAAAAACTTTTAATTGATTTATCTCAGAACAAAAAAAATCGTTTGTTTTCTTTCATTTAAAATGCTAAGGCTTTTTTTCTATTGCATGAAATGTTTTAAAATTTTTTTTATAGATTGCTATTAATATGTATAACAAAAGTTGGTATGCATTTTGAAATCAAAGAAACACTTATTTTTAAAAAATATTTGAACTTAGAATTTATACGTTTTTTAGGGATTTTTTCATAATAATTCATAAAATTTTTTTTTAGGATTTTGAATCATGTTCTTCCCAAACCCATACCAACTTTTCTTGCACATGGTTTGACAAATATGTAAATCAAATTTCTTGGGTGTACGTCAATTATTGTACGAGGAGTAGCGTTTTAAAATTACCTCATAAAATTTTTTAAAATTTTTTTTAAAAAAATTAAAAATGGATTCTTTTGTGATTTTTTTGAGCCAATATTCTGTCTTACGTATTGCATACATATAGGTTAAAAGGGAAAAAAAATTTGAAAAAACCACAAAATAAAAGATTTTTTTTTAAATCGTCCCCCTCTCCCAAAATATAATAAAATATAAATAAATGTATTTTAAAAATAAAGTTGTGACTTTTCCTATTTTTTTTCTTGGCGCAATTTTAACGGGTTTGCGTGTGTTCATAAAATATTAGAGTGATTTTTCGATTTTTTGAAGTTTTACTTCTTTTGGGGCTTTAAAAAATAGGATGAGGGTAAAATTTTTTTCAATGCGCGCCCCCCCGGGTTCACGTATGAAAAATTTCCCTTTTTCTCTAGAAAAAACAGAACGAAACAAATCATTCCCGCCTGGGGGAAACCCCAGAAAAATATTTCTCTTCCTTCACTGAAGAAAAAAACTCTCGGGCTTGAACGGAGGACCACTCGATCTGCAGTCGAATGCTCGGGTTTTTGGATCAAAAACAGCGCTACTGCCCCAAGATATTTTTTTTAATGCGGTCCCTAGCGCCATCTGTTACAAAATATGAAAACTAAAATAATTGAATTGCCTTGCTATTTTTTGTATACTTGTATTAGTAGAACGTTTTTTTTGCGGAAGTGCTTTTGTTTTTTTATTTAAATTTTTTAATAATTTTTATTTTTTTGGTTTCTTGTTTTTTTTTTTGTTAATTGATTTAATATCTTTCTTGTTTTTTTTAATTAGTCAATCTGTTTTTAATTTTCTGTAATCTTTTTCAAAACTTATTGTTTCCCAAAGGGAATTTGCATAGCGGGAAACAATCTGTGGGGCTCTTTTTTGTAATCAATTTTTTCACTCGCCCTTTCTGAAAGAAGAAAAAAATGCCATAGATTATGTAATATTAAATGTTTTGCCTGCAAAATTTGCATTCTTTCCCTATACATGCACTTGTGTAAAACAGTTTAATAAGGGAAATATTTGAAAACCTTTCCCCAAAAAAAGGTTGCCCAAATGTTTTAAATGATGATACACAAATGAAGAAATAAAAAAAAATTTTTTTAAAAATAAAATGATTTTTAAAAAAAAACCTTTGATTTTTTTACCATGTAGCTCTAAATTTTTTAAATTGATGACCGTGAACCCAAAAAAAAAAGAAAAAATTAAAAGCATTCTTTCTTATTGATGAACCTTGTACACCAGAAGAAAAAAAAATTCACAGTAACCTAGATAGTATATTAAATATTTTCTATAACAAAAAAGGGGCACAATAATAAAATAATTAAAATGAAAAAGGAATCCTTTACTATAAATATAAAAAAGAAAAATTGAAAAAAACGGATATTTCTCTTACAAAAAAAAATGTACTGCTAGTTTAAATCAAAAATCCAACTTCTGAAGAAAATAAACAATATTAAGAAAAGGGTTTTCTGTTAAATTCACAAGAAATTAAAATCCATCAATACAGATTTTGAACCCTACTTATTGCAATCAAAATAAATAATTCCGGGGAATTTTGGGTTTCCCGTGCTTAGTTTAGTTAATAAATAAAAATTTATTTTTTATTTTATGATTCTTTATTCTTTCAAATCATACACATTTAACTACTGGCATAAAATGCAATTAAAATAAGATATCCTGGTGATTATATTTTATCTCAATATATTATAATGTGTGTGTTCAAAAAAAAAAATAGCTATATTTTTAAGATTTGAAGGGAAAAGATTTTTTTGTCGCCACAGATTTATATTATATTGAGAGAGTTATTCTTAAAGGATACTTTTTTAAAAAAATTTCTTGATAAGTTGACATATTGCCTAATTCTTTTTTAAAAAAAAAAGAATCTAAATCTGGTAAAATTTAAAGTATGTGTTATATATAAATTAAGGTTATATTTCCCAATATTTTATGTTTTAATTTTTTCTTCATGGGGAAGCAGAAGTGTAGATGTTTTAATGGGGTTTTCATAATTCAAAAAAATTTGGGTTTTCAGTCATATTTATTTTTTAATAGCTGCATGGCCGGGGGTTTTCCCAACCTTTCAAGTTTTAAAAAAAATAAAAAATTTAGCTTTACAGCAAACATGATATTTTTTAAAGAGGGTTGAAAAAATTTCCCAAAACAAAATTAAAATAATTTTTTTTTTAAAGAGTGTTCACATTATAAATCATTTTAATTTAATTGCAATTTGGCCTTACAGTTTAAAAAATGATTTTAAAAAATATTTTGGGAAAGTAAAGAGGAAAAATTTAAAATTCTACAAGGTAAGTAAAAAAATGAATCAAGAAAATATTAATAAAAATTATAACAGAAGTGTGTCCCATGCTATGAGTGGGGGAAGAGATAAACCAAAAGAAAAAAAATTTAAATTTTGTGGAATAAACCCGCGTTTTTCTAAAATATTATCATAAATAACATATATTAGGAAGCCTTCATTTTTGGAAAAAAAAATAAATTAGTACAAACTAAAAATTTTTTTAAAAAAAAAGATGAAATAAGCCTACATTTAATTTAATTAAATTTTCCATAGCATTAAATTAATATTACATGAGGAATGGATGTAATACTATTAACATCTTAAAAACATTTAATAAAAAAATTTAGATGTAATACAATAGTATAAAATTTAAAAAGAAAGAACCAAAAAAAAAACTCTACAACAGACCTATTTGTAAAAAATAATGAACCTTATAGAAAAAAAAAACCTTGTTGATAAAAAATTAATTTTTTAAACAATATTTTTTTAATATTTCAATTAAATATTATTGTAATTTCTTAAAAAGAAAAAACAAATGAGAAAATACAATGATAAATAACTCAGAATATTGATATATATGAACGTTAGATTTTAAAAAACCATGATCTTCTAAAACTAAAAGAAAAATTATCAGAGGCAAAAGTTGAACCGTGATGACATAGATGCCTCAAACACTGAATTGTAAAGAAATTCAAAAGAAAAATAAAAACCCTATCAACTGCATTTTTTTCTACAAACATTTTTGGGCCCAAAATGGTATAAAAGAATATAAATTAAAAAAAATTCATCTTTTTTTCTGTAATATGAGAACATTTTTTGTTGATAAAGGAAAAAAAAAATAACCTTTTTTTTCAAAAATTCATAGAAATATATGTATATGTAAAAAATTTAACAATTATGTATAAAATCTTAAAAAAATCTATATGAAGAACAGATTGTCAGAAAGAAAATCAAACCATGTACACGAAAAACTGCATTAACACAATTTTTTAAAGTGCATAAGAAAATAACTTTTTTGGCATTAAAACATCCATAGTTTTTTGAAAAGCCTTCTTGATAAACAATGTTTACTACCCCATGAGAACAAATAGGGACTTATCATTTTTCAAAACCCAAAAATACGCAACATGTAGGAAAAAAGCCAAAAACTGAATACCAGTTGACATAAAAATAGTTTTTTTAAATATTTCCAATCTCTTAATAGTAATCAGTTTACATTTTTTTTCTAATTTCTTTTTTTTATTTTGCTAGCCCAGGTTTTCTACTTTTGTTAGAATAAGCAAAAATTTAGAATTTGTCAATTAACAAAAAAAAAGCAATGTCTTTTCTGGGAAAAAAACTGTATAAAAAATTTTTTTTGGGGAATAAATAATAATGTTCTAAAATTTTGGAAAAGCTTCACAAATTAATGTTTAGCTGAAAAACTAACTTTTTAGTCCTGTATCATATAACTTTTCCCCTACAATCATACAAAGGAAATAAAATAAAACTTTGAGACTGAAATAGAAATTATAACATTAATTTAAATTAAAAATTATTTAAAAAAAATTTTAAACCCAAATTTTTATAAAATTACCATAAACAGTTCGAACAAACAAAACATTAACAGAAAAACTTAAATATGAAAAAAAACAATTCTTATCAAAAAAAAAGGTAAAAATTTTAAGAAATTTACATAATTCTATGTTTGGCTTTTTTTGGGCTTTTTTTTTTATAATAAATAAATTATTTTCATTAACTAAATAAATTGCAGATTGAACTGAGGTTTGATAAATAATCATGAGATATATTCACAAAAATCAATAATGTTTTGGACAACAGATGGCGATAGCACTGCATTAAAAAAAATTATCTGGATGCAGTAGCGCTGTCTTGATCCACTCCTGAATGCTCTACCACTGCGCCATCCCCCTTTCCTCAGCGAAAACCCTTTTCTTTTGTTCGGTAGGACGGATCGAAAAGTTTGTCTAGAAATATGCAAGACGGGACAGTCATTTCCCCCCCGATCCCCCTTTCCCCTATTATTTTTTTTCCATTCGGGGGCTTTTAAAATTTTTTTAAATCGCGATTTTTCGGGTTTGGGTGGTCCCATTAACTGAAGGTTAATATCGTTCAACTCTGCTCGTGACCGCCTTTCGTTCTCGGGCCCCCTTGCCCTGCTAAAAATTTTAGACGGTTTTAATCTTTAACGCAAAAGGGATAACTTCTTACGCGTACAAAGTAAAACACGCACTTTTTTTTTAAAACAGGGAACCTTTCTTTCTGCTGGGCCGCATGCATATTCAGCATTTCGGTGGGCCCAAAGGAGGGGAAAGAGGAAATTCTTTAAGACTAAGATAACATTAATAATTTAAAATGTGGAAAATTGATCGAAATATTATAACTTCTGTTATGCTTTCCTTCTTTAGCCGCGTTGGATACTTTTAGGTGGGGGAAAATCTTATGGAATCGCGTCACCGACATGCTCATGATTGGCGCATGCGCAGTGTGCTGTGCGCCTTAGACACATTTGGATGGGCGAAATCATCAAGCAATTGCATCAATCTTATTAACATCAAGCAATAACAGTTGAAGAGGAGATAATATGTCTAAAGGAAATTCCAGCATTTGTTAATGTTTCTGATATAGGGAAAACGTTGCTCGTTGCGATTCCAAAAAGGGCTATACTTTTGGGTTGCGTTTTAATTTTCCGGAAAATCTATTGGGGAAGATAAAAAATTTTTTTTGAAAATTTGATGATTTATACAAAAAAAGGGTTTTAAAATTCTCAAAAAGATTTGCGAAAAATATGATAATGTACTGACGATTTTAAATGGAAACTTCAGTACTAACTTTGTAGATGATAAAAATCTACCACTAATTGAATTTCTAAATGTGGTACTTAATTTAAATATGTCCAATGATGGAAAACTCAGACTACAAAATTTAAAAATGTCGCCCGGGTTTTCCGCGATATTTGGGAAAAATTTGAAAAAAACTTTTTCCTTTTTCTTACTTTAGTTAAATTTAAATTATTGTATCTTTTTAGAACAAAATAAAAAAATTAAAAGTAAAAAAAGTATAAGAATTGTTGAAATTAATGATGACAATGTTGCAAACAATTAAAATAATGTTAAAAAGCACATTTATAACGGGTACTCAAAAATAACATCGGCGGCTAGCTCAAAATAATTTTAATTGGTTTACTTTCTAATTGAGCACAGTTACAAATACATACCATTTAAAGCAATACAAATGTGGGGAATTTGCGCTGGCGGCACTGGCCGTCCGTCCCACCGGGGTGGTGGTGACTTGGCACGTCCTCCTTCCCCGGGGGCAGTCAGACTCCTTCTTTTTCATACGGCCGGGAGGGGCGCTCAATTACCATTGTTAACTTTGAAATTTAATAATGAAATATTATACATAAAAAAAACATGATTGAATATTAATTGTTATTTAATCAATTGTTTTATATTTTGTCATGATCTTGTACAGGCCGTAATATATTTGAATAATATATCGGCAGTCTCTATAACTGCCAATTTTTTTTAATTATTTTTTTATTTTTGTTACTAACACTAAATTAGAAGCATTTAAGTTCAGTTGGTTCAAAACTAATGCCCTATTCTTAATCGCAAACATATAATAATACTACCTCAAAAATCTCCTTCCCGCCCGTTTTAATCAATAAATCTCTGTTATAAAGGAGTCATGCGCTCTTCACTACCGGTATAAAAGCGAAAGTCTTTTGGGCTCTCCTCTTCTGTCTTTATCCTTCCACCATGTAGTCGACTGCTGCGCGTAGCGTCGTAATTTCTTTGTTATGTGTTTTGTATCTTCCCGTCTCCTTCTTGTTGTGTTGGAATGCTTTATGTTTAAAATACTTATGTGTTTCAAAATGTGAAATAAACTGAATTAACTTAAAAGGCTGCCTCTCTCTCTCGACAATACTATAATATCATTCAATCGCCACGTCTTGCAGTTATCATTACTACTCATCAGCAATATTATAGAAATATGGCAATAGTGGGTAAGATTTTCGCCGTGAAAACATGTGCAAGAAAAAAGTTGAAAGTTTAAAAGAAATAAGAATCTTCGTCAATAGTTCAAATAATGTATTCCTAGTGACACACACACACAACAAGGGAATTCCCCTTTTCTACTCCGTCTACTAAAGTTCCTTACGTTTAACAGAGTCGTTGAAAAAGGGAAAATTCCCACCCAGTTTTGTGTGCTCGACACCTTCTTTTTAGTTATTCGTATGTGATTCAAAGTTGTTTTCATCCAATTCATAGAAAAATGTTTTGTGAATCTTCAAAATTTGTGAACGAATTCTTCAAATAAAATTTCTATTTCGTGTTCTCAGTGACAGTAGAGTCAAAATAATGTGAATAAAGTATAATTAGTCGAAAATGTTTTCCACCCAGCTGGAAAGGGAAAATCCCCATTTTGCGCTCGACGCCTTAAATAAAATTTTTACGAATCATCGTCATTAGATGCGTTTTTCGATTTCACGGGAGTGGAAAATCAAATAAGTGAAGGTTTCATTTTACTTTTTCTCAAGATGTCTTAAACATTTAATTGCATATAATATATAT
The DNA here is from genome assembly GCA_019973955.1 of Trichonephila inaurata madagascariensis. NCBI lineage: Eukaryota > Metazoa > Arthropoda > Arachnida > Araneae > Nephilidae > Trichonephila > Trichonephila inaurata. The sequence continues at coordinate 318,438 of BMAV01000373.1, forward strand.
ACTTATATTCCATCACAACTTTGGAAGATTGGTTTGAACATGTTTTTACCTTTTGAAATTTTAGGTTAAAATTCTTTTAAATGTATGCTATATTTAAAGAAATTTTATTTTCAAATCATTTATTTTGAATATTTTATACTGATATATTTCTTAAAATTAAATTCTGATATTTGGCCTTTTATGTGAAGTGCTGTAATATATGTATAAATTGTGATAAAGCAGTATATATTGAAAAAGAAATATAATTTTTTTAATGTTTGATATTTGAATTTCGATAATTAACAATTGCAAATATTTTGATATTTGTTGTATTTCAATTTTATATTTTAGTTTTTTTTATTTGGTATTTCAAATTTTTAAGTTAAATTTAATTTTAATTTCTACATTATTCTCAGATGTGGCTTAAAAATGGCAAAATGATCAAACCACTTTGGCTGTAAATAGTACTACCAATCAATACCCTAGTGAACCATATATTATTCCTTTTGATTCGGAAAATGGAATCAGGATCTTTTCTCTATCCTTGCTGAATATTTACATTATTAAAATTCGTAGGTAAACAAACGTATGTACATCTATCTTCTCACGAACCGCACAACGCAGAAATCGCCAAAAGGTACCAAAAGGTCGGGAATGATCCGAGAAATCCGTTTTGACCATTGATATACCGATATTCCAATTAGTTAAAAATATAATTATTAAAAACCTTAAAATGCATAATTAGTGCAATTTTTTCCCGACCGGGGCAAAGCTCAAATTCTCCGACCTTTTTTGTTTTTTTTTCAGGTGTTTTTAAAACTCGATCTAGCCAAAAAAAAATTACAGAATTGAAAAGTCTTTTTACTTCGCATAATACATATAATTTATTTTAAAAAAATAATTATTTTTCTATTTTACGATTTTTTTTTAAAATGAGTCAACATCGAGTTTTTTGAATGATTTCTAAATCGTTCCCCATGCCTTTTCTTCTGTTAATGAAACGATATTTTACTCTAAAAAGTTCATGCTTTTCTTTTTAGAATCAGTCATTTAAAAACTTAAATGTCAAAAACTTTTTTTCTTACGATTTTTCAAAAAACACTCAAATTTTTTTTAAATACTTAATACTTTCCCTATTTATAAAAATAATCCCACGAAACCTTTTTTTCGGTGTGTAGGATTATATTATCCGTAATCTGTACAATATTGAAAATATTACTTAAAAATTACCGTTTTTCTTTAAAAAATTGTGTTTTTCCTTTTTTTCCTTTTTGCGAGAAATATTTAAGCCTTGTTTTTGTTGCTTTTATTTAAAAAATACCTTTTTTTTTTTCAATAGATATATGAAGTTAGAAGGCATTAACTTAAAAACGAAGCCCGAAAAAGAATTAAACTTTTAAAAAAAACCCCAATTTTAAATGGCCAAGGTTGGCTGGGGAAAACCTTGCTTGGCGTCAGAAAACTCTTTTCCACTCCCGCCCGTTACGTTTGATGAAAGGTTACACTAAAAAGAAGGTGCGCCTATAAATATTTAAAATCAAGATTGGCGAAATTAAATATCAAAAAAATTTTTTTTCGTTTTTGTGTTTTTCGTTTTAACCTTTTTGAGAAATATTTAAGAATTATTTTGTTGAAAAAAATTTCTGTTGTTTATGACTTATGAATTCTTTAAGGCATAAACTTAAAATGAAGCCCGAAAAAAATTAAAAAATTTAACAAATAAAAATTTTTCAATAGGAATAACTCTTCTTTTTTTGAAGGTCGATACCTTTTTCCTGACGATTTTACGGCGGATCGTTTAAACGCTTCATTACTAACTTTTTGGGCCGGTTCAAAACAACAGCACGCTTAATTTTAGTTTTTAAAAAAA
>BMAV01000374.1:0-69084 GCA_019973955.1 Trichonephila inaurata madagascariensis
AACATCTGTGATCGACTGTCCTGTTAAATCCCCCACAGCACGCCAGCGCTCAGAATCTTCTATTCTTTTTCAAGTCATAGAAAACATTTCTTAAAAACAAATTGCGAAATTTTTAAACCCCTTTCTATCAGCACTTACAATCGACTTCTGTAACCCTTCAAAAAGCTACTTTTAAAAACCCCCCTTTTTCATATTTCTTGACATGAAAGCACGATTGGCTATTACTTAACATTTTGCACACTTCCATCTACCCGCAGCAATTGCATCCTCTTAAATTTGATTGGCTTCCAAAAAAGCTTTTTTTCTCTCCTTGCTTAACTTTTGGAAGTGAGTGTATAATAAAATATCAAAATTTCTCTCGAAATAGGAAAGATAGTTGCAGAGAACATATGACAAAGTCAGGAAGCAAACATTAATTTTTTCTTGTTACTTTTATTTAAGTTTATTGAAATGTACCGAATGGTTATAATTAAACTTATACTATTCAGAGACCTGTAGAACCTGTTATGCTAATTGGATTTGGATAAAACTTGGAATATATGCTATGTGGACCATGGGGAAAAGATTTCTACTATAAAAGTAGTACTTATTTTGACCATCAGGTGACTTTTATTGAATATCCCTTATGCAAATCCGTAAAACCTCTGTATAAACTTGCAGTCATAGAGCCAGAGAATCATTCAGCTCGCGTTCGTCATCGTTAATCATTTCTGCTTTACAGAAACGGCGATTTTTGCAAACCTCTATTTTTATACAAGATGAAGCAACTCCTCACATTGGGAGCCAAGTCAAAGCACTGCTTAGTGCTAACTTTGGTGATAATTATGATTACCAGATGTTATAGCCTTCTCGCTCACCCAACTGAAATCGATGTGTTTTCTGGTAGTAGTTATTTCGAAAAGATCGTGTTTGTAGTGGAAGAATTAGGACTTTACCTGATTTGAAGGCTAGCACTATACACCAAGTGGCTGAGAAATCCCTCGTAAGGTTGCTTCACGCTACCATTGAAAACGCTATAATACACTTTCAACACGTTATTGATGTCAAATGGAGCACATATTGAGCATGTTCTGTAACGGAATAAATTGTAACATTCTAACAAATTTTTTGTCCTTCTTTGGGCTCCACATTTCCTCCTATTGGTCAAATTTGAGTTGTTTCTTTAATTGTAGATACCTTTTCCCCATGGTCCATATAGCATATATTCCATCAAAATCTGATAAGCAGAACTCGTTCTACAGGTCTCTGAACAGTGTAACTTTAATTATCATCCTGTATTATTAGAAATAAACTTACAGTTTCTATGAATATTGATTTCTTTTGCAGCCCACTTAAAGTTAACCCTTGTTTTTTGGCCCAAGTTAGCATTTGAGTTTGGCACTTTGCTTTAGAATCTCGTTGGTCACTGTATCAGCGAGATGGATTGGTTCAATTTCCCTTACAAATTAATCAAAGTATATTCTCTCCAGAAACATCTTTACATTCCACTCTTACTAAATTTTAAAGTTAATTTCTACTGAGGAGAAAGAATACATTCAAATTGCACTGTCAATTGCGGTGCAATAACTGATCATGGAAATAAGTCAGCGTTTTCGTCACAAGAGATTTATGATGCACACAATTAGCACTATTAAAAATTGTAAGGTATCCAACTATGTTCGGAACCGTGATTTTAAAAAAAGCGCATAAATGGATAATTTTCATATTTAGTGTCACTTAGATTAGAATACATGTATAAAATTGTTTTAAGGACATTTTGACAAAAAAAATTGTTTAAATACAATATTTCCACAAAAAATTAACTTAGAATAACCTTTTTTCAAAATGTTCTCCTTTGGTGAAAAAGGCTTCTATCATAATTTTATTTTGCCTGTATATAGCTCAGACCTCTGTACAGAGGCGCAACTATGATTTTCGAAAAATTCACATTATTTTCTGAGTTACTACCAATTGAAATGATTATCGGCATTTTTTTCTTAAAATTTCTCCCCTCTGTTGTAGAATATACATTTATATATTATTTTATATACATTTTATTTATATACATTTACTAATCTAAGTGACACTAAATATCATAAATATTATCCATTTATACGCTTTTGCAAAATCACTCTTCGGAACGTAGTCGGATACCTTACACAATCAAAAAGTTTTATTAAAGGTAAATGTTAGATATTTTACACAATATTAAAAACCCATTGGGATTTTACTGAGAAGTTTGTACAAGTTCTTAATATTAGGTTTAATAAAATTTTTAAAATAATTGAAAAAATAAGGTTATTTTTAAAAACGTTACAATTTGCTTCATAATAAATATTTGTTTGAAAAACATTTTTATTTTAGATCTCAAAATTATTTTTGAACAAATTCTCAGTAAGAAATTAAAGTATGTCTATTTTTTAAAATTCAAATCCATAATGAGTATGTAGAAAAAAATCAATGCAGCACACTTTTTTCGGAAAAAGTTCATTGTATCACAATATAAATATTGTAATTGCATTGAAGTTTTTCTCTAACCATGTGTACAAGTCAAAGACCCTATGACAATTCAGAAATATAGGATAATTTAGATTCCTTCTTCATTGTTCAGTTTCTTTTACTCAGGAAAGGTTGAACAAAGTTATATAAAAATAAATATGTAAAAACGCTTGTGAGATTACTAGAAACATTTAAATGCGCAAAATTATTCAACCTGGAATAAATTTAAAAAGTACTTTCTTTTACATTTGAAAATATTTATATTATTTATGACTATAATTCTTTCTTTTAAACTATGAATTGAAAATAGTAGCTTGATAGATTAAAAAAAAATGAATTTATAACAGAAAAAAATTGTTCAAATGTTCTTGACTTCGAAGAATGAGAAAAAAGATATATTCTATATTTCAAATGCAAAAGCCATTGAGAGCGAGGAATGTGACGCTTTGCAGTTTTGTGAAAGATATATTTCTTTTGGTGTATTACTTCTTGATGAGGATTGAAAACTGCACATTGAAGATCCAGAAGCGGCAAAGCATGCAAATGAAAACAATGACTTTTTGGAAAGACGAAGATAGTGCTGTGGTTTTCCAGATAGATACATTTCCATTTTGGAATGCTAAAAGCATATTTATCTAAGAGAAAAAAGCAATTTAAATTTCATTCACATATTATTAGAATAAATGTTATGATAAATATTTTAATATTTATTCAAATAGTAGCTGAATTCAAAAAATAGTTATAGTTTTATAAGTTTTATGGGGATAGATACATGTGATATAAACTTATCATATAAATTGTTATGAAAAACATAATTTCTGAACAAATATATCGTTCATAATTTCATATAATTTACTCATAGTATTTTTTTATTGCTGTGAAATGTATATTTACTATATTCCTGAACTTTATTTTGCTAAATGGTTAAAACAAATGAATCAGTCAAATTTATGACAGAAATATTATTTCCTACATCATATATGTTTGTTATAAAGATGAGTAGTTATGGAATCTCTAAATCTATATCTATTCCATGCTGCTGCGATAACCGAGTGGCCATAGTTGTGAACTCGTGGTCAGCGCTGTCGAGTTGCGGATTCAAAATCTAGTACCACTAAAGACCCGCTGCACAGAAAAGCTGATTATGATCTAGTCAAAATGTGTAAGGAATTTTATAAAACGTTTTTGCTCTTCTGAAAAATTGTACATGCCATGAAAACTATTAAAAATGATAAATCTCCTTATGTGAAATTGCTTGTAGACTTTAATTAAAACATATGAGTGAATTTTAAGTATAATGCTTAGAATTTATCGATGGATTTTTCATCATTATGCGCTGTTAAAAATTAAGAGATAATCGTTTGTCACTTTTTCCTAATTTTATTAATTTTGTTTTCAAAATTTAGCAATTTTTAAAATTTTAGAAATATTTTTTTGAATGATCAAAGGCAAAGACTTAGTAAATTCAATTGGGCTTGGGGATGTTTTGCTTTTAATAGTATTTGAATCAACATTTTAAATAAATACGAATGTAATAGTATACATAAAGTATATTGTGCGTCTATCATAGTATAAAAAGGAATTACAAATTTTTTAAAATGTGTATTATAATAAAAATGTATCATTATTTCTTAAAAAGTACAATTGCTTAGATCATTGCAAGTCAATTTGTATATAGCTAAGATTTAATTCCTGATAACTCTTTCGGCAATTACTGTCCTCGAAAATTCTATTAACTGCAGAATTCTGTCAATTTTTAATTTTTAGTCTTTTTGTTTCTTGACATAAAATGTATCTTAATGTGAAATGGATGATTTTGGTGCAATTCTGATTTGTGATTTTTACTTAAATTTTAGTTATCCCACGTCGTATCACCTTTATTTTAACGTGTCATGCAAGCAGATTTACGCTTAATAAGACATTACTTTTTGGGTTTTATAAAAAAACATACCCGTTATAATATCTAATTTCAACCCCGATTTTTTAACCCTAATACATATCACTACCTTTCGCAATATTAGTTATATTCCAGCAAAAATATTAAGCAATTGTTAAAATAAATAATATATTAATATATGTTATATAAAAGAAATAAGATTGTTTGGGTTTTCTTTTCTTTCAAACAAGCTCTTATAAGTCCTTTGAACAATAACAATGTATAAAGCGCCACAATTCACCCTTTTTAATCTAGTTCTTTGTCTGATAGAAATGGTTTATTTATTTCTTTGTTTCTTATTTATCAAACATGGTGTAGCGATACTTCTTTTGAATTACTGAAAAGCCTCTAGATATCATAAAAATATTAAACGATAGAAGTACGTGAAGTTAGAAACTATGTGCGAAATCGTGATAAGAAAGTTCCACACGTGATGCTTTATATCTTTTCAAATGATTCCTTAGGTATTTTTTATGTTGTTGTAAAGCAATGCATGTTATTTTTTTGTTTTCCTCAGCAAATCATCCATAGAAAATATTGGGATACTCCGTATATTTTACAAAATCATTTCATACATTCCCTGACAAATGTTGGCAAGGAATAAAAAACTGTTTTCGTTGATATATATATTCAAAATTGTTTGGGTTATTTTGAAGTAATAAATTGGGCCTCTTCATTATGACCCAACATCAAGTTTCACAGCAAAACACGCTTGTAATTTAGGGAATACTGCTTTTTTCAACTTAAATAAAAATAATAAATTCAATAAATAAGTACTATATTTTTAACAAAAAATATTGATTGCGTTATTCATAAAAATGAAAATTTATGTAATCAATAAGAATGATTTAAGGTTATCAATAAATATACCAACAATACCAACAAAAATATGTAACATAAATTTGGTTTTTAAATTTTACAAATTTCCTGCATAAATATTTACAATAAATGCTACTCAATACTTAAAATGAGCAAAATATTCACACACCTATAATAAATTTGTTGTGAATTACAAACAATATAGTTTAAAAAATATTCGTCTACTGAGTAAACCCAATCTGTTAGCATTTTTTATTAAATTAATAACTGTGGAAATAAAATATACGGTAATTTAAAGATTATTTTACATGAATTAGTGTTTTATTTCGTAATGATTACATACAGAAATTCACTTTTTAATTATGATACCTTATTATTAGAATTCAGAATTTTAAAAAAGAAATATGAATACGTTATTAAATAATTTAAATGTAAAACTCTAATGATAAATTCTTAAAATGATTTATACCCGTTTAAATTAATCATGGTATATTTCCTTCTATGTAGCGCTATGTAAAAAATTGTTTTATGTTATATTCTATGAGTAAAATATATACTATCCCCAAAACAACAATGCAACAATATGTAAAATATTGAATTAGAACATGTTACAAAATAAAATATAACGATATAAAAATTTGTAATATGTTTCATTTGCCTTTTTTTTATTTCAAATGTCAAGTTACAAGACAATTGAACATTATAATAAACCTAATACAAGGCTAAAGATAACGGCAGTAAATCTATAAACTCTGGGCAGTCCTCGCCACCGAATATTGCTCATAAATCGAACTTTCAAGGAAGAGCAGGGCTTTGCGGGTGTGGAAGAGGTCCATATCCTCTCTTAGATAGCAAAAAGGGTAAAGAGAGTCTGATTCACCATTAATGGATGGAGGTGCTTGCGGAGACAGTCATGACCATAAATGAAACTGAATATCACAACAGATTTCTTTCTTGACCATTCAGTTACTTCGCAAATCCATTGTAACCATGGTTTATTTTTGTTTCTGGAAGTGAGTTCCTGGAAATAGTAGGATCTGAACGCCTTCCTAACAATTGACCTGATGTATTCGTAGAGGATACTAGAATGTGATGTTTGGAGAACCGAGGCACCTTTTTGTGTCAAATAATCGGTGGTCTCATTACCCTTAACTCCATAATGGACAGGCATCCATTGAAGTACAGAATCTTTGCCTTTACCGACGAGCCAATTGAGAAGATCGAAACAGAAATCGACAGTTGAAGAACGGTGATAACTTTGTGAGACAAAGTTTGAAGGGTAGATTTGGAGTCTGATAAAAATATTACCTTTAAAAATGTTCTAAAATAGCCTGTAATTGTAAAAGGGCTTGGTGAAATTGCAGCTATTTCATCATCAAAGTCAGTTTTAAAAAGGCCGATGGGTGTGAAAAAAAAACTCACAGTAAGTACCTGCACCAAGGTAATAGTGTCACCCAATCTGGGGCCGCGGTAGCCGAGTGGTATAGGTATCGGATCGTGGCTTGCCTTGTCACGAGTTCGACCCCAGTACTACTAAAGACCCGCCGTGTAGGGCAGCGATGCATGTTAAATCTGTCGAGAGCTGAAACGTCCTCCCGTTGGTGTGGCGTAGTAGTTAGGAGAGGGGAGTGCTAGCTCAGGCGTCATCCACATCACTTGACCATGGCTCAAAATTACGTGGTCCATCGCCAAAAGCCCTCATGTAGTTGAACAGTGCGACGTTAATATTCAATCATCATCATCGTCACCAAATCTGGAGCCCACAGTATGTACTCGTAACCCCTTTTTTTACGGGTACCAACTATTAATAGTTTCGCATGCCAAAACTTTGAGAATAGTATCGTTAATGTTGGTTTTAAAAACTTCTTGCTTGAGTCCTAGGTGGATGGAGAAAGCTTTGTTTACAGAGAAAAAAGGTGGTAGAAACTGTTCAGGATCAACACTCATTGTATTAATAAAGATTTTACTAAGAAAAGTTGTGCTTTTTCATTTTATCAAAGCTTTGTAATAGATAATAATAAATATCATAATAATAAATATCATAAAATGATAATTGTTAACAACTTGATGGTAATATTTAGTGAAATGTGCAATACCATTAGGATCATTACTAGTATATATTTTAGGTTAAAATTAAATAGATTTTTTAAATTATGTTTTTGCAATGCAACACGAAATTCAACGATTTATGTTTAGCTCATGTTAGCTTCAGATAATCACATATTTGATTTAGACATTATTCTAAAACCAATTTTTTTGCATATATGATTATTGAATGTAAATGCAAATCTCAAATAAAACGATTGAGAATTCTAATTTTATAATGAGATCTAATTACAACATTAGATTTAAAATTCTGAATTTTGAAGTTTTTAAAGAATTAGATTATCGCTAAAAAACAATTTTTTTTTGGCAAAGTAAGTCAGACTTTGTAAGCAAAATATAAAATGAAATTTAAAATCATTCTGATATAAATTGTACTTCTGAAATTTTTACTGTCCTTAAAAATATTATAATTACCTTATTTGAGTGGGAATATGTAATTGTTTTGTTTGATATGTGTGGCATTAATGTGTTTTAGAATGAACATGTTTTTTCTGTAAAAGTTTGGTACATTATTTAAATTTTCGTGAAGCGCTTACTGCTCCAAACGAAGGAAATTGACGATGTTTTGAAAAACTTTCTTTTATGAAACACTGTTTTTAAACCATTTTAAATTTTTATCTGAAAAATAAGTTTTATTTTCCCCCAAAGAGTTTATTATATTTATCCTTTATTTTAATTTCCCTTGAGGATTAAAATGAGATTTTGATTTTCCTTACATTAAATCACAATATGCTCTAATAAAATACTTCGCTACTCTAAAATCTAGTTTGTTTTCCTTTTGCCTCACGAGAGTAAAATAAAGTACGAACTGAGTCTCAAGAACTGTTAGTAGAATAGAGCAGTTTTTATTAGAAGGAGAGAAGTATGCAAAAATGTAGGAGTACGTTTCTCTAATGTTTATTTATTTTAACAAAGTTCTTGGTCTTTTTGAAAGAAAAAAAATCTAACATATACAAACTGAGGGTAATAACATACATATACCCTTAAAATAGAACTACTATTTAGAATGTACTTATTTTCAAAAAGATAAAATTTGCTACTATTTTGTAAAAATTTTATATGTATTATTTTTATTCTTTAATATTTGCAAGGAAATGGAAGTATTTTCACAGTATTCGCAGGAGGTATTTATAGAAATATTTGCAGCTAATATTAAGCAATTTAAATAAAATGCTTTATCATTATTTATACCTCTTTTAAAATAATAGGGACTAAATATTACTTTTTAATATATTCCTAAAGAACAAAAAAATTAATCGTTATTTATTTAATCTCAAAAATAAAGATAGGAACTAGTTTTTTTTTATTTCTTTATTATTGAAAAATATATTGATATTTCAGCACCTGAAAAACTATCAGGTAGTCTCAAGAATATTTTTCCATCTAAGAAGGATATTGTTACTCAGTAATTTGATAGAATCAGAATTTTTGCGGATATGAACAATCATAACAGAAAAAACCAACATACAGGAATGTTTTTTATTTCAATTTTGTTCAGTTTGGTCATGGTTTATGAAGCCTTACACCATAGAGGAGTACTGGGATAACTTCTGGTGTTAAAATAGGTCAAATTATTTAATATAAAAATGCAGCTACAGAAATCTATAAGTAATAAGTTTAATTTAGTACTTAAACACGATCCATGTGTTTTAATTTTTCACTTTTCCAGACTTAGAAGAATCGTAGGGTTGTTTTTCATACAAATCTGTACTGAATAACACTTAATATTAAAGTATTTGAAATAGAATTCTATACGATACAAAATATACTAAAAATGAGAGGTACAACCAGCAAGATTACGATATCATAATAAACAGGATTCCAAATTTAGAGCTGCCGATAATAATACCTGTAGTGAATATATAATACGAAGTAAACCTAAATAACAACAACAACCTTGTTTATCGATTCAGGCTTCTTTTGCTTATCGATTCGGCAACTAAAAATAAATTGAAAGAGAGAAGAAGTCCCAAGAGTTTTTGGTGAAAACAGGTTACAATCTGATAAAATTCTTCTTATCAGATTGAAATCTTCTGGAAATTCCTTCAACCCATTTTCCAGTCCTTTTACTACTTACCCTTGCAGTTATTGAAAATGAAGAAAGGTAAAGTTTGCTTAGAAAATTGTGTAGATTGTTTACAATTAACTCTTTCTAGGGAAGGTCATAGTAATGTAGACAAGATATATATTCCAGAGCTATAAACAAAGTTCTAAATTCTGGAAATTTTGCTCAGAAATTTCATCCAAATCCTGAGAAATGCATGAAATAAACACGAATTAATTGTGTTTGTGTTTTTAATATATATATATGCATACATACATACACACACGCACGCACGCACGCACACACACACACCACACACACATACATATATTATATATATATATATATATATATATATATATATATATATATATATATATATATATATATATATATATATATATATATATATATATATATATATATATATATATATATATATATATATATATATATATATGGGTGCCGTGGCTAGCCTAGTGGTTAGAGCATCGGACTCCAGACCGGATGGCCTGGGTTCGATGCCCGATGCCACCAAATACCCTCCGAGTACACACGGAGTACGTGTTCGTTAAATCCGTGGGTCCGTAAGTCTTGTGGGCTTAACCACGAGTGCAGGGGACTGGAGAATATTTCCCTCCCCTTCAGTTCCCTGTCTAAATTGTGGAGGTGGAGATTGGTGGTGTCGCCATCTATCGTCCCTTCGGGAATTTTGCCGAGCCAATTAGTACTTTCACCTTTATGGTGCTCAAGGTCAAGGCCAACGACAGGCGTACCTCTAGCCCCTGGCCACGATGAATTTCGGGGACCTCGTTCTGGCTACGTCAGACAGGTGGCATTAGCCACAACAACAACACACACAAATATATACATGGTATCTCCGAATGCCATGTACAAACTTGAGGGGAACATCCTGAGGAGCCCTACTTATATCGGAAAGCATGGGCGTAACGTAACCCTAACGAGATAAAGAGACACAAAAATAGTCAGTCAGACCACAATGTGGAATGTAGTGTAAAACGTTTTGTTACAAAAAAAAACGATAATAAATTAAAAGTATGACATTAAAACATCATAGGACGGGTTTAAATTTGCTGCCATTAGCATATATGCACGTACGACTTCCACAAGACATAGATTGTTCGAAAATACCGGGTGTAGCAGCAGCGGTGGATATTCATGCTACCAGGTCCATTTCAGAATTGATTGGTGTGTCGTCAATCGTAACTTTGAAAGATCCATGTTCCGTTAGGTTCTGATGCACCCGAGTGAATGTTTGACAATTCGGTTGCCACCTCGTTGGATATTTTTCCTCATACAACCGAACAGCAACACGTCCTCTTCCGTTGGGTTAGCCGTAGATAAAATGGATATCCGCCCACTCCACGTTCATATAACTCATTCATGCTTATCACACGCTGTCCAGGTTTGAAATGAGGAAACCCCATGTAACGACCTCGCAACGTCACGTACAGCGCCACCTATCTTTTTCCTACGTAATTAGGGCTTTTTCGATGTTCTCTACCTCTCCTCCAAGTTTATACATCGCTTTCAGGGTCACCCTGTATATATATATATATATATATATATATATATATATATATAATTGAAATAGATTAAAATTTAAATTCCCTATCTAGTAATTCACTTTTATATTACCTCCTCACCTCTTCAAGTATCAAACTAATGGCCCATTTATTTCTTCCGAACATATGGCCTAGCCAATAAACGTCTAATTCCAGATCGTTATATTTAATAGCCCTATATGTCAGCATTAACTTTCAAGAGCACTCATGAACGCCGCGATCGGTGTTTTAAGTGTTAACCTACTTAAGATTATTCGGTAGCGTTCTTTTTGCTCTCTCAGCATCTTGCTTCAGATGATGTCTAACTTTGATAAAATAAAAACCTTTTTTTAAAACTCTATTTCTGACTATATATAAGGAGATATAGTATATAGATATAAGGAGATAAATAGTGATAGATACACAGAGACACAGAGACATATACACTCTCCTCAAAAAGTTAATCTAGGAGAGGAAAATTTTAATTTCCGGAAGTTCATCTGATATTCATGCAGCGGTAGATAAGGGTATGGAAATTTATCATGTAGCAGCTAATCAGGGTTGAGTGTCGAGAAATATGCAGAAAAGGCATTTGTATAATAAGTCAACATTATAAATGGAAGACAATAGAACTACGTAGATACGAATGAGAAAGTATATACTAAAGAAAGCATATAAATCAGTGTTTCCCAAACTGTGAGGCGCGCTCTGGCGGGTTCGACAATTTTTATAAGTCGAAAAAATAAAGTTTAAAAATAATTATTATTTTACGAAAAGCAAGCAAAACAAAATACATTCTGACATATTAAAAATAAAATACATACTTGCACTGAGATACCTATAAATGTATCATTACTGTATAATGTATATTTGACAATTAATTTCTCAATACTGAACTAAAAACAAGATAAATAATTACTAGAGACTTCCATGGGCTTGTCATATACAAAATTTAATACTTATCTTAATAATTTGTACTTTTTATAATTAAAGTCCTATTGTATCTTAAGCGACAAAGTACGTTGTTATTACATTCAATACATTGCTATTGTATAGAAGAGGGGTGCGTGGAAAATTATGACTAAAAATTGGATCACAAACATTGAAAGTTTGAGAAGCACTGATATAAATTGAAAATCTGATTAAGTACTGCAAGAAGTTACATCGGTACTGTATGGTAGACACCTCATTTGCTTAGCAGTAATGGAGAGCCATGATGACAGCTTGTACTATGTTGGAGTATTACAACAGGTTTATCATTGTCTGATCCATGAATTCACCAACACCTGTTGCATTGTAGTCTGAATGCAAGAGCTCCTTTGTAAAGGAATCCTTTGAGGCAAAACAATCGGTGTTAGAGGTTACAATGGACTCATGAACAAAGACTCTGGAGTGCTTATTGGCAGCAAATCATGATTTCGGATGAACCACGCTTCACTTTGAGTTACAATAACGAACACATCCACATCAGACGCTTTACTGATGAACTTCATCTTCCAGAGAGTGTTATCCATTGTCAAACTAAATGAAAACCAATAGCTATGGTCTTTGACACTATCGAGTATCGTGCAAAATCAATGACATTTTTGCATTTCATGCAATTTGCAGGATTGATTTTTTTAAAAAACGTCATGTTTTTTTTACGTGTTTACAAATATATTTTTGCTTTGAAATATTCATAAAAATTCTTGAAGAAACCGAAATTCGTACTTAATAAATTTTTCTGTTTAATGCATTAGTCCATGGGTAGCAAGCTTAAAGGCTGACTTTTGCCACACAAATAACTTCAGGTGGTTCGTAAAAAAATCAATATTCATAGAAACGTAGGTTTATTTCGAATAATACATTATAATAAACATATATAAAAAAAAAAACTAGAAAACTTAAATAATTACATCCTGACACTTGACATCGCTCCTCTACTACTATCTTTCCTATTTCTGGAGAAATTATGATATTTTATTATATATTATTGTGTGCCGATATACTGGCCGGGCCGCAAAAATGTTCGTTGTGGGCCGCAAGTTTGGCATCCCTACTTTAATTATTCATCTTAATTTTTTTTTTAAAAAAAACATAATCTGATACATTTTCAAACGAGAATGATTTTCTGTTCTTAATGAAGATTAAAAGTTGTAGGGTAATCAATTCAGTTGAATAAAATAACTTTTTCCCTTCGTTTTTTATAAACACCTACTCCTTAAACAATCCTAAATAGCGACATGGAAAAATAACTTATACATGTTTGTTATGTATGTATTTATTCATTTCTTAAAATAGTTTAATTGACAATTTGTTTGTTTCAAAAGCAACTATTCTTATAAGCCTTTTAATAAAATATCATACGTTCCACTTTTTAAATAGTTAAAAATCGAGACTGAATTTGTCAGGGGGAAACAACAGTAACGTATTTAAGTAAAATTAAATAACTCATTTAAATTATTTCATGCTAATAATTTTATCATTATTTGAGAGCTTAATAAACAGCAAAACTACTGTGTTTAGGTTACTTCAAAATATTTAAGAGCTCAATAACTTTTTACCTATCGCTGTTTTTTAGAATTTCTATAAAACAGGTTTTGATACATTGTTTTGACCTGTATGATGTACTTTAGTTGTAATATTTTTACACAACTCTATTTTGATAACATTTTACGTGCTTTAAGTGTTCAAGCATAGCCAACTTTAGTTTCGGAATAAGCAATAATATTCACTTTTGTTCTCGATGATGTAGATAAATTTACTGAAAAAAAGTAAATTTGCAAAAAATGGTACCAAAACGAGCTGCTGCAGATTTCTCTGCTTTATGCTTTCCATTGTATCGCCAAGTGTTTTCTTTACACAATATTCTTGATTACTCAAACTTTGTAAATCTGTGCTTTGAATGCTAACATGCCAAAAAATAAACATTTCTTTTATTACATTTTCTTTTTATAAAGAGTCTTTTTATTCTTAAAAATTTTTTACATAAAATTCGCATAAGATTTAAAACCAGTTGCAAGATAGGTGTATATTTTGGATCAGCATTTAATGTTTCAATTTCCTTAAAACAATAATTCGAATTTTTGGAAACATCTTGCATATATCACGAGGACAGAAATAGAATACTTCATATTAATAATATCAATATTCGTGTATATATATTATTCGTGTATATATATTCGCCTATATATATTAAATATTATTATAATAAAAAAATCATAAACTTCAATTCACTTTTACTATTGCAGAAAAAAGTAATTATTTATTTTAGAGGGGACATAAGATTTAATGATATAAATATTTAAAAGATTGTTGCTGTTACTAACGTCACCTGTCTGACAATATCAGATCGAGGCTCGTGAAATTCATCGTGGCATAGGGCTAGATGTACGCCTGTCGTTCACCTTAGGTTTGAGCATTATTCAGGGTAAATGCGAGCGAAAGTCATTAAATAGATCATAAAAGATAATTAAAAATAATTAAACGTCATAGTTACTTGGAAATATTTTTTTATTTTTTTACATAATCTCCAGCAACGTTTATGCACCTATCCCATTGTTTTATTTGAGACCCAATTCCAGCTGCATAAAATTCTTTGGTTTGCTGTGTCATCCACAGTAGGACATCATGTTGATCGGCGGCGTCATCTGCTAATTGTTTGCCTCCAAGATGCTGTTTCTGTGGATCAAAAAGGTGAAAGCAAATGCCCATTCGATTATTTTTTTGTGTTCATAGGTCAGTTGCAGGGAACCTAACGTGCGCACTTATTTCGGAAATTCAAATGATCATGCATTATGCTGTATGCTATACCATGAGAACACCCTATTGTCATTGCGGAGTTGTCAATTGCCACTCTTTGATCAACCTATATGTTTCTTCCACATGTTGTTCAGTTGATTTTGTCGCAATTAAAACTGGAAGGCAGCTTCGATCTTCATCAACAATTTTGGAACGACCCGGGAAAATTTGAATTGTAAATTGCCAACCAATTTTAACCAATTGTAAATTGCTTTACATGATAAACACTTCTCTCTATAAACACATAACATTTCTTTATGAATATTTTTATTCAAGTTCTATCGTCCACAAAAATTGGACCACAGCACATTGCTCTTCTATCATACAACCATTCAGCAAAATCGTCATTTTTGAAACTGCATTACATATGCTTGTGTGAATTCTATCTACTCACTATGAATAGAATATCATAAATCCGTATGCGACTGCAATCATCATCATTATTTGGAAACATCTGTTACTATTCTAAATCTTGCCATAGGTCTTGGTGCCTTATTTAATGACTTACTCATATAATGTCGTTTGGTGATAATGCAGTGGTTGAACTCTGATTGGTTAAGTACTTCTGAGCTATAACAATGCGAAATGGTCTAGGAATTAAAATTTTTTGAAATCATCCAAGCCAAAAAGGTACTCTAAGTATCTTCTATATGTCGCATAATCATACGACATGTACGCTGTCAAATTTTTTTCGTTTCCAAATACAACGCAAAACAAACAATCCATCAGTCACAGTTTGAAAGAAAAATAATTCTTAAATAACTCGCAATACATTTTTTTGAAATTATTTTACTAACAATTTTCAAATTCAGAAGACTATGCAGCATGATAAAGTACTGAAGATATTCACTGATAGAATCTGATATTTTCAAGTGTAATATGAATTTTTATGGCTTGATTTTGTTTCACTTAGGTTAGGAAAATTAATAGTTCAACTATGCATTGCAGATTATATTTGAAGTGCACATCACAAATATCGATTTTTCATGTTCAGTGAATTTCTTTGATTAATGCGGAACCCAAATATATAGTTATTTCAAAAGGATCGAAATCTTAAGGATTGCTGTGTATGATAAATTTAACCTCTTCTCCTGTTCTCTCACTCAAGTATAGGACGATTTTTGATACAATTTTGACCTTCATTTTGAAATCATTATGTCAATCAGAATGTCAATTAAAGCGCTAGTCACCTGTAAGTGAAACAATGACTGAATGAAGCCTATGAAAACGCAATTCTGACATGTGCGTTCTATTAAGCAATCAACACCATAAATTCACATATCTCTTTGTGAACCTCACAAAGAACTTTCTTGTCTATGTGAAAATAAAAAGAAGTAAAATATGCCGAAATTTTTATTTCTATACTACATGTTAAAACTATCTATAAATTAAGAATTGAAGCAAAACTACAAGGAAATCATTTTCACAGTAACGTAAAAGTATCAATTTCTAAATCTCAAAAAAATTATTACATTGATAGAAATATAATAAAACAAACAAAATTTTATCTATTTTACAAAACCGAAATTATTTTCTTGCCTACTCAATATAATAAGAAATATCAATTTCAGAATGCATGCTTTTCATGTGTTTATGTGTTATTATGTGTTTCATGTGTGTTTTCATGTGTTATAACATCATTTCAAAATTCGTTATTTAATTTATAAAAGTGACTTTTTCTCAGATGTATACCTCAACATTTTCAAGTCTAAATAAGACTTTGAATTCAGATACACGAATGAAATTTACTGTTTGTCCTGTTTTATGCTAATAAAAGTCCCTGAAAGACCTATTTTTTTGTGTCTCTACTATTCATATGTTTATATTTAACTAAAACTATAATGAAAAGTACGTTTATATTGTGTTGGTTCACGTAGTGTGGCATTTAAAAGCAAATTCTATTAAATTCCGGAATTTAGGACGACAAGACGCAGTCTGTCATTTACATAAGATACTTCGATTTTAATATATTTATTCAACCTTCCGAATGAAAGAAAATGATGTAAAGTTTTCATTTAAAACCTTGAAACTATATGAAAATTAAAATTTCAAAAAGCACTTCTAAGTTATTTAAAGTAATATATTTTTATAAAATTTTTCCTAGTATTTTAAAGTAACTTTTCTACGTTTTCTTACTTCACAAGTTAATATATCGCAGGGAACAAACAACTATTCTTGAGAAAGCATTGGGGATAAAGAAAATATTAAAATAAGACTTTTCTGAAAGTTAAAAGCTTCATATTTATTTTTCATTCTAGTTCTATTTACTTTGCTTATCTATCATTTCGATGGACCTAATACTACCGAAGAAAATAATTTATTTTTAAACTTTGTACCGGCATTTCATTTCTTACAAAACATTTTTACGGAAAGTTATAATAATATTACGAAAGAAAGAAACATTGGAACACAAACATTTGACTTAAATATCAGTTCAATACCCGAGAGAAAAAAATAAAGCTAAAAGTAAATATTTTGTTTTCCATTTTCATAAAAAACGTGTTTATGTTGTTTAATAATACATTTTCTTTAAGAAATACCAGTATCTTAAGGGATAGAATAGTGGCAAATATTTTCAGATTGGCTTCTTTTAATAACTAGTTGGGGCAAAAAGATATACATGGGAGAGAATTGTATCTGTTAATATGTGTTTCATCTTTTTATTAAAAGACTAAAAGGGATGTATTGATTGCAGCTACAACAATTGGTGCCACTCAATAACGATCTTTTTAATTTTAGTACTTGTTTTTGGAAATATATTCAAATAAATGGGAAGAATATACCAACAGTGGTTGTGCGTCTTTCTTTTTTTAATCAATACCTTTTATTTAAAACTTTTTTTAATATTTAGATTTCAGTGTATGTTACCGCTAAAATGCATAATGCAGTTTTTGATAGAATATATAACTATATATTTCATAAAATAACTAGACAAGTCAGTTAAAGTGTGTATAACAGATGAATAATTTCATACTTTACCTAATTGTTCTATGAAGTAACTAGTTAGTCCATGAAATAACTAAGGATAGACCATTAAAATGAAAAATAAACAATTTCAAAGATGTTTTATAAATTAGCTGATCATAAATAGTTAAAATTTTTCAAAAAATCCTTTTCTTTCCTTTTGAGGATGAATAATTGATAAATAATCAGGGAAAGCAGAGATGATTTAACTCATAATATTGCTCATATTGCTATTAGTTAAACAGAAAAGGAGGGAAAAGAATATGCAGCAAAAATCGATTACATTTAAATATTATCAAAAAAAAAATACATGCTGGGAAGACGAACTGTTGCTTCCTAAAAACATTGTGTAAACATTTTAAAACAAAAATGTAAGAGAATATTAATTTAAATTTTTTGAGATACCTTTGTTTTACTTTTCATTATTAATGAGTTAAAGGTTGCTGTGATGGCATTTTGAATTAGGCTGTTTATTATTTATTAAACAAGCCCACTTTTTACCGTTGCACTTTTATTTACGATCACTTCTTTAATCCTTGTCCAGTACCGCAACTGAACTGTTGCAACAGATCGAAGCGTTGGTCCAATATTTGGAACTTCTTCAATGGAAATTAATTCTCGCTGACATATATTTACTGAATAGTATATGTCTAGAGTACAATTGTTTTATTCGGCCATCTCTAGTTCCCATTCGGAAAAAATCCTTTCTAAAGCTGAAAGAACCGGTTCAAAGAACTTTGCGATATTTCATATTTTAAAGATCAAGTAATCGTAATTCTATAGAATACCTAGTCAAATAGTAGAATTCAATAATTCTACATACTTTAACTGACTTGTCTAGTTATTTCATGAAATACTTAGTTATATTCTAGGAAGAACTGATTTCACACATCAACGGTAACATATATATGAATATGAACAGAAAGAAGTTGTATGTTAAAATACTCAGGTGTAAAATGAAATTGCATCAATGAAATACATCACTGAACATTTATATCAATTCTAGAACCTTTGAAGCTAGGGTATCTAGTTGAAAAGAGGGGAAAACCCTATAATACGAGACGTGGCTATTAAATAAAGAAACTGGCGCTGCCACAGTAAAAGTAAGCATGCGCCAAATGCCAGTGACCGATAATTAGTTAGTGCGAGGCTTTCTCTTTCAGATGTAGTGGCTCTCGTTGCTGTTATCAAATCCATATTATTCATAATTGTTTATTTGTTTATATTTTTGCTTCACCAGTAAAACGGTAAGATTAATAACAGAGCAGCGAACTGTTTTGAAATGTCACATGAAACTTGAAAAGGCCACTACTGAAACTTATTATTTAATAAAAGAAATGTGCATATCTATGAAGTTTTATTACGTGCACTTGCTTTTGAGTGTTTCAAGCGGTTTCAATTGAAGACGACGTTGAAGATCATTCCTGCCCGAATTGCTTTACCACGTCAAACATGAATAACAGTATGGAAACATTCGATAATCTGGTTCGATCTGACAGTCTTTTAAGTATTCGTGAGATTTCTGATACTGTAGAATTTGATAAAGAATCCTTACAGCAATTTTTACGTAATAATTTTGGCATGAAGAAAGTGTGCGTAAAATGATGCCTACAATTCTGACGTTTGGACAGCAAAAAACTCGAAAATGCTTGCACTGACAATTAGAATGCCATTGAAAAGGAATCAAACATATTGAAAAGAATAATAACTTGTAGCAAATACTGGTTTCTTATTGAGGATCTCGAAGCGAAGCACCAATTCATGCATTGAAGAGCCTATCTTCACCGAGAGCCAAAAATGCTCGAATTAGCAAATCAATATTCAAAGCAATGATGATTGATTTTTCCTAAATACATCGGATTTGGCACCTTTACTGGTTTCCCGAAGGTCAAAGTATTAATGAACATTACTCTTACTGAACTCTATGAAAGAATAAGGAAGAAATGCTCGAATGGGGAAGGACAAATCAAGGTTCTCCACCAAGACAATGCACTGGCTCATACGTCTGTCAAGAAGTCTCTTGCCAAGTACAACAACCAAGTGTTAGACCATTCGTTTTATTTAACAATCCAAAAACAACGGAAATAGAGTATTCAAAAACAAGAATTTTTTTTCTATAACAAAACTTACCTCACAACTAACCTTGATGGTCGATTTTCGCAAAACCCGTTGTTAGAGGAACTCTACTCCTTGAAAGGAACATGCGTACCAGTTCTCAAATCAGTAGGTCTAATAATTCAAAATGGAAATATTTATTTGCAACGCACATTTAGTCCCTTCATTGTACCTCGGGGGTCGATTTTCAAAACCCCCCTTTTGTAACGGGCTTCTACTCCATGAAAGGATCATGCTTACTACTTTTCAAACCTACAAGGCTAATAGTTAAAAATTGTGAATATTTATCTATAAAGCCCCTTAACTGATTGCAACCCCCCCTCCAGGGTTGTTTTTCACAAAACTGTTTTTAGAGGAACTCTACGCCATGAAAGGATTATGCGTACCAATTTTCAAGTTGATAGGTCTAATGTAGGGGTGGCCAAACTTTTTGGGAAGATTGCCACTATCTGATACAAAAAAAAATGGGCGGACCACTTTCAACTTTTCCAACAAAAAATATATAGAAAAGGGGAAAAGTTGTTACTAATAGGCTTATAATGGAATTTTTAAGCAAACAGAACATTTTTTATTCAAGTCTAATTAGTTTAAATTAAAAAAAAACAATATAATAAGCAAGGCAAAAGTAAAAACTTATGTTTTATTGTTAATATACTTTTTACAAGTTCAATCAGGCAAATTTAGAAAATAAAATATAAAGATTTGTGACTCGAAACTTATAATTCTAAATAATTGCTTAACAACCAGTACAGCTTAATGTGGCTTTTGAATTTGTAGCTTTTTTTTTACCGAATCAGCTATATTAGGATTAGGTTTTGAAGATGCTTACAAAATTAGATTGTTTTAGTTGCAATATGAGAGAGTTAATTTTGAGAGATATTTGATTTTTTTAATTTTTTACAAAAAAATATTTGTTCACAAACATATTTATTAAAACGTTTTATAATATTTTTAAGCCAAATGGGAAATTTGGGGATGGTAAAAATTTTCCCAAAAACTCGGGATAATTTTATATTGTTGAAATAAGTTCCACACATTTGCATTTCAGAGTAGCTGGATGTGGTAGATCAATAATCTTGATATGGATATCAGGTGGGTAAAAATTAGTTCGTCTTCCAGAGAAATTAAAAAGGAATTTGTGAACAGATGAGTTTTTTCTTTCATCTTGAAAATCATCAGACCTAGTACTGAATTAATCCTAGAAAATGGATATTAAATTTTGAAATGTATCATAACTCGGAGCATTATTAAATTTCAAAAGTATTTCCCGCAAAAACATTAAATGTGTTAAGCGTTTCCTCCAAATTCGAGACAAAAAAAGCAAAAGTTTATTCGCACAAAAATATATATAGCCAATCCTGGTGAAAATCAATATATTTTCCCGATTAATAATCTAAAGTTTAAATTATTTAGATATCCATAATAGCGGTAGAAAGGCTAAATCCCATAGCCAATCTTCGTTCTTGAGTAGCAAGTACTCATAGGGCAGTTTATTTTCTTCCAGATATTTTAAAACAATACCAAATATATATAAAATACCAAAAAAATAGTGAGTGATTTGGGAAAGCCATCTGTCGATAGCTATGTCGGGGGTTTCCAGTAAGGAGGGTGGGATTATTGGGGAAAGGGTGAGAATTCTATAATTTTAATACGACTTTTTTTTTAAAAATTTAACTTTAAAATTTCTTATATAAGAAAAACTTATATTAATGAGAATAAAACCGATTGGGTTTATTTTGATTGCACAATAGATCATTTATCAAAAATAACTAATTATCGCCCAATCTCGCTTCAATCTTAAACAGCGTTTGGGAAAATAAACCCCCTACCTTGGTTGAAGACCAACGATTCTGATACTTTTTTGGTAGACTTATTTCTCGTAATAGTTGTCCGTAAATTAGCGAGGGGGGGGTTCCGTGGTTCCTGAGTAGGCGTCTAAAAAACTTCCCGTTCCACCGCTTTTTTAAGATTGCCATTCTTTCACCAAACTTTTTTCCTTTTTTAAAAGGGTTTTCTTATTTGCATTGTTTTGTTTTTCCTCTTGGGAAATTGGGGGAAAAGTTTTGATTAATCGTGGGGCAAAGAACGTAGGAGTTATGTTAGAAGAAGAACGCGAGAGATGTCACAACTCTGTTTATAAAACCGGCGCACACAATGGATTGTTCTCTACATGGCAATTTTCCATTGTACTTCAATTGAGTGTATTTAAAATAAACTTTGAGGGTTTTTTTCTGAGATAACAGCATCTCAATAAAATTGTAAAAAAAGTTTTTTTTATTGTTATATCAATTGTTTGAATTTGTCAATAAATCTTCGCATGCCACAGGTTGGCCACCACTGGTCTAATAGTTCCAAAACGGGAATATTTATCTATATGCACCTTAAGGCCCTGCAATGCCCCTTGGTGACTATTTTCGCAAAACTCATTTTGTAGCGGATCTGTACTCCAGGAAAGGAATATACTTACCAAATTTTAAGTAAGTATTTCTAATAGTTAAAAAAATGGAAATATTTAATTATGTCTCTTAAGACCCTTTAATGCCTCTTGGGGTCTATTTTCGCAAAACCCTTTAACTGAGGAGTTCTAAGAGGAACGTGTCTACGAACGTCTATTTAGCACGACATGAAATAAACGTGCCTACTAATTTTCAAACCTGTACGTCAGTGCTTCTCAAGCTTTCAATGTTTGTGACACAATTTTCACAATTATAATTTTCCTCACGCTCCCTTTCTATAAGAACAATGTATTGAATGCAATAAAATTGTACTTTAACGCTAAAGCTACAATATACAGATTTAATTATAAACCATAAATTTATCAACATAAGTATTAAATTTTGTATATGACAAGCTCATGGAGGCACTACTAATTATTAAACTTGTTTTTAATGTATTGATAAATTAATTTTCAAAAACATTGTTCCGTACCGATACATTTATACGGATATTTAATAAGTGTAAATGTGCTTTTAATTTTTATTATGTCAGAATGTATTTTAATTTGCTTCCTTCCAATAAATTAATACTTATTTCATATCTTTTTTTTTTCTTTTCAGTACACTCGCACCTCCCACACAGGTATATTACGCCACCCTAGTGGTGCGTGCCGCACAGTTTGAGAAACGCTGCTGTACATCTAATAGTTAAAAAATGGGAATATTTATTTATAACACCCCTTAACCCCTCGCAATCTCTCTTGAGGGTTGATTTTCGAGAAACCATTTTTAGAGAAACTACTCCATGAAAGGAACATGTGCACCAATTTTCAAGGTGGCAAATCTAATAGTTATAAAACGATAATATTTATCTATAATACTCTTAAAACCTACAACGCTCTTTTGGGGTCTATTTTCGCAAAACCACTTTTGTTGGCGATTTCTACTCCATGATAGGAATGTACTTACCAAATTTCAGGTTTGCTGTTTCAAAAACGATAACCTTTATGTATAACGCCTCTTTAAGCGTCAGCAAGGCCCTTGGGGCTTGATTTGCGCACAATCCATTTTGTATCGGGTATCTACAACGTGAAAGGTATATGCTTACCAAATTTCAAGTCTGTTGGTCTTAAAATTTTAAAACTAGAATAATTATCTGTACTACTCCTTAATAGTGGATAAAATGGGTACCAAGTTTGCTTGGGAACTAAACAATGAGGGTTTCGCGTCAGACTGGCCCCCTGACTGGAACATCTACTCATGCACCTCAGTGTCCAAGGCCTCGTAAACTGAATTAGGCACAGTAGGCCTTGACCCTTATGTGCTATTACCCCAATGAGTTTAAGTTAAGCTTAACATCCCTTAACCCCCTCCGTAACGCACCTTTGGGTGTCAATTTTTGCAAATCCCGTTCTTAGCAGATGCCTACTTTATGAAAAGGACATGCCTACCAATTAATGTTTAAAATATTTTAAGATACTTCTTGTGAAGCATGTGCAAGAACAAAAGAATATAAACGAGCTTAACATACGTTAGTAAACAATAATATTATTTGCATTAAAAATGACTTGTAAGATGTATGATCATCATAGCCTAATGTTCATAGTCGTGAGTCCATGACCAGCGTTTTTGACTCACGTGCTCGAATCCTCGTGGCAAAGGAATCGCTATGTAGAATGGACTGATGCATGTTAAATCTGTTGATTCTGAAAGTCCCCACATTGGTGTAAGAGCTATTAAAGAGGGTTTCCACACACACAGGTCAGGTATCGTCCTCTCACTTGACAAAGGTTCAAAATTACGAGATCCATAGCTAATACCCTACGTGCAGTTTCGACATGTGACGTTCAATTAAGAAACAAATCCAATATTTCGAAGATGATTAGCTCTGAATGACTTTTTAAATGAATTTTTGAAAACGTTAAATATTTAAAAAGAACAAAAAAAAAAAACTTTTGTTTTTCTTTTATGTTGTAGCTTCGTATTGCTTTTATAATACAAGAAATTCGTATAAAATATTTTTTTCCTCAAATTCCTCTTTTTTTTTCAATGAATAGAATTTCTTTATTATTCATGAAATTTGAATTTTTCTTATTAATTAAAATCATTGTTGTAATTAAGTTTTCTAAAACAAAAAATTATTATACGCTTAAATATTTGATGTCTCTTCTTCTAGATTGGAATAGAACTTTTCATTTATTTAAAAATTAGTATACGAAAACAAAACAAATAGAATAGCTTTCTAAAATCCATAGCTTACAGCAAAAGAAAATCAATACTAACGATATAAATTATGACAAATATTTTTAAATAAATGGAAAAAGAAATGGAAAAAGACTTATTATATTAAATGTATTTACGAAAAGAATTCTTTTTAATATAATTTATTTAAAAACTGAATTGATTGAAGGGATATATAAACTTTGTCGTTTCATTTTTTATCGGTTATTCCCTTTTTTCAGACTGTAAATTACATTAAAATGAATCTAATCTTATTCCTCTGTACTTCCAACGAAGTTCTCATCGATCAGTTAAAAAACCCTACACAGTATGGAGAAATACATTACATTACTTATAGAAAGAAAGGAAGTAAAAAAAGCAAATCAAAGCGTCTTTCTTTATTGCCTATAATGAAGTTTAAAGAAACCGTAAGACAGAAAAAAAATAAAATATTTTATTTTTTTTACAATTCTATTTTGTATTCGATTTATCAAAACAAAGAACTACAAAAGCAAAATAAATTGAATCAAACTTTACTTACTTGGTTTTTGCAGAATCCTTAAACTTACTTAAAATTTATTTTTTCTAAATTTTATTTTTCTATTCAGTGGCAGAATAATAAAGCTTTTAATTCTTTTATTACAATGATGTGCACGTCGTTATTTTTTAAAATCAGTTGACCCTATATGAACATTTAAATATTCCCAATGTTTGATGTACCAAAAAAAATAACGTTTCGCAGCATTTTTTTATATATTGGGTATCGTTTTATTTACCCATCTTCTGGAGAATTTTAATTAAAAAATTATTGACTCAAAATGCAGAAGCCCAGATAAAATCACAATTGAGTTCTAAAAATAAAATGTTTGAAATTTCTTGAAATTAAAAGCCTCCCAAAAAAAAAGAATTAATACATGCAAAGAAATCTAACAGGGACCTTTTCTAAAATTTAAGCAAGGCCCATATTTACATAAATACAAATTCCTTTATAGGAACGCATAGAGGTATAAGTTTTAAAATTAATTATTCTAGGATTTAGAGTCAAACAAAGTAATTGTATTTAACTTTATCACATAATATAAAGAAAAAGAACACTCAAAGATTTTGGCAAATTTGTCGCATAGAGATAAAATTAGTATCAAAGTTAATGCATCAAAGCGAATATATGTATGTACTTTAATTATCATAAAATAAAGTAATGATGGTTTCGTATTAATTATATAAGGAAAGAAATACAATTTAAATGTAAAATAACATAGCTATATTCTTTTCTTTTAATAATTTTCTATAATTCTGTCCTTTTTGTGTTCTAAGGTATCTGAAAGTAGTTTATAATGTTGAATTTTTCCTAAGCTATACGAGAGAAAATTGTATGTATTTTAAATTAAGTTTACTTGACATGGAAAATTCATGTATGTTAAATTTTCATTGAGTTATAATTCATTTAATATTTAATGTATACATTTTGGATTTCTATTATTGATTCTTATTATGAAATGTAAATACGTAGCATTCTGATTAAAAACAACGAAAAAGTTCTTTTCGTTAAATGCTTAAGTAGCTCATTAAATTGAGAAGCCGAATCAAATTCGAAGCACTTAAATTGAGAATAAATAAATATGAGACAAATATATCTATAAAGAGGAAATTCTCTATTTTAGATATTAATTATTTATACTAATTAATTTAATCTATTACAGACGTAATTTATTTCTGTTTTAGACATTAGTATCCATGTTATTTTTGAAAAAAATTATATTCATTTTCAAGCTTTCTTTTGCAAATATAAAAAATTATATAATTTTAGTATGGTGTTTTTAATTTCTCTCTGCAGGAGGTATATAATATGATCTCAAAAGAGCCGATTATGCGATATTTGAGTAACTGAGACATTTAATAGCAATCTATCTTACAAGCTGTCTAAGCGGTAATAGTTTAAAAATCTGCTTTCTTTCCATAAAATCATTTTATGTTCAGCATGTCTGAAAATAAACACAATTTTATGACAACGTCTCTTTCAAGTTTCTAAAAAACATTTCCAACATAAAAAAATACCAAGCGATTTTGGCAGTTTCCTTCGCTTTTTAAGAAAGTATAATAAAAGTCTTACAGAAAGATAAAAAAGAAAATAAAAAACTTCAACATGCTTTTAAACAGAAAACCATCAATATGTTGTCATCGCAAATGATTTCAAAAAGAAACGAGTGGCAGGTACAGTGACTTTTGTACCTATTGATAAAAGTTTTATTCTTCAGAATTGTTCCGAAATCTTGGCAACAGCCCAAAAGAGCTTCTTTGCCACAAGCTCGCAAACTTTCTTTTACAAAAGAAGTTAACGAGTTTAAAGTCGGGAAAGAATGGATTGTGGTAGAAACAATGATACTCTACGGAAAATGTTGATATTTATTCAATTTTTTTTTTAAAGGAAATAATAAATTCTTCTGAACTGTGTCTGCAGCCAGTGACAATTACGAATTTGAAGGTATTCCGAGGACATAAAATTGTTTTCGAAACATTTTATAGCCGCACTTTGCCTATAGTTCTTAATGATACTACACGCGAAATTGAAATATGCTTTAGTTAATAAAAATCACTTAAGATTGTCTTCGTTTCTGTTACAAAGCAAAACATGTTCCGAAAAGTTTTCTGCTAGAAACAATGACCTAATATTTATATCTAGATAAACCAGTAATAGCCTAAACGCGACGATGATCATTTTGGCGCGGTGGCTAAAATACTCGTTTTAGGAACGGAAGGTACCCAGGTCGAATTCTTCCTGCATTGGTGACCCTGGCCATGCAAAGAGAACCGCACCCTTCACGAGCAGCAGTCGTGGTGTCATGTATTCACCGCAAATGCAACCAATTCGTCAGACACATGACGGAATTAAGCCGTTAAGTAATGGTTTCCTAGAGCAGCGTCGTCGTTCTTTCGTGTCCGTAACATCACGAGGGATGACGTCATAGAAAAGACGGCTGTCTCTTAAAGTTGTCCGAGTGGTTTCATCGGTCCCTACAGTACTTACGTCCGTAACTGTAAATAGTATTGTAAACAAATTACAGACTGCTGAAAATGGATGATTTAGATGTAGCGTTGGTAATGTCTTTGGAAGATGAGCAATCATCTGAAGAAAGCGAATTGTTTAAAAATAGGTCTTCTGAAGGAGCTTTCCAAATTTTAGTGCGTCGCCATCTCCACTGCAATGACGAAAAATTCAGACAATACTTTCGTTTGAAGCTAGTATTGTTTGATTATGTGTTAAATAACATACGGGATGAATTAACATCCAACCCGTACAACAGGCACAAAAAGCCTATATGCCCAGAAGAAAAGTTATGCATTCTTGTGAGGTAAATTCAATTAATCAAGATGTAATATTTTCGGTGTTGTATTGATATATATATTTAATGTCATTTTATAAATCACAGTTTTATAGTTTGTAGCAAGTTTTCACAATAAAGAAATGTTTTTAATCAGCACATATTTAAATACAAAATAAGAAAAGACAAGTGAAAATTAAAGAATTTTTATAATCTATTTTTAAGTCTAGTTATAATATTAAGTTACATATATTTAAAGAAATAGAGAAAATAAAAAACTCAATTGTACTTAATGTGCTTACATTTAAAACTCAATTTAAGTTATTTTATTAATTTTGGAAAAATAAATGACAAAAAATGATATTTTTTTATTTAGTATAATGTCACATAACTTTATGATTTTATTTATTTCAGACACTTGGCCGCGGGTAAGTCCTGTAATCTGGATGTCTTATATTATATAAGACATCGTGATTTCTCACGAAATCTATTAAAATTTCATCCTCTTCAGGAGTCCAGAAAATATTGGCACTCATTTTTTTGCCACCGCTGTCGTGAAAAACGTGCAACGAACTGTTGCTGCAGTTATGACGATCGTGACGACCTGCTACTTTACATTCTGCTCCCATCCACCGCTCTCTAGGAAACCATGCCTATCTATTTACACAGGAAACGTTTTAGTGACGTCATCCACCTTAATGTTACGAACGCTTAAGAGCAGGGCCGCTACCCTAGGAAACCATAGCTTTACACACTACGACACAACCCACAAAACCATCACGTACGAATGAAGCAACCCACAAAGCTTTCGCACTCAAAGTGACGCAACTGCTCACCATGAATATGGTATCGTTCGTTCGCCTATTCGCCGAATCACTGGCATGCTGGTAGTGTGGTGATGTGATATCTAGGTAAACTAGTAATAGCCTACACGTGATGACTATCGTTTTGGGATGGTGAATAAAATACTCGTTTTCGGAACGGAAGGCATCCAGATCGAATCTTCCTTCATACCCTTTCTTTGGTGTGTCTATAATGCAATATTCTATTTATCAAGGATCGACTATTAAATCTCTACCCTGATTAGTGTGATGATCTCTAAATGTGTTATCATTACAAAAATAATGCCATATTATTTATTTACTATTTAATTATACTTTTTTCCATTTTACGTTACACATTTACTTTTTTTCTATTATTATTGTCTATTATTTCTGAATTCAAGTACATTTTAAAACAATATCTATCAAACAATTTGAAAGGTTATATTTATATAAAAATGCGTTAAATTTATATTAAAATCTAAGGTATATCGCGCGATCACCGAGACTCTTCTTAAAAAATATTTTAATTTATTTTTATATTTTTAGGTTATAATTAAATTTAATACAATGCTTAGTTACGTAAAAAGTAATAATAGGCACAATAGTGCTATGCAATTCTTTCTTCTCAACTTCCATGTATCTATAAATGTATTATGAAAAACGGAAATTTTGTTATATTTCAGTAAATACAAGTAAGTAATATAGTATAAATATAGTAATTCATATTCAAGTAAAATCGATTAAGTCAAGTTTTGACAAATGCTAGATAATGATTCTGAGTTTTGAATAGTAGTCATAATCAATATACTTTCAAAAATGCAATTTTACTAAGAGAAGCATGTGAATTATATATAAAAATACAAAAGTGGCCAATTGAAAGCTTAACGACAGATTTAAACTTAATCAATTCTCTTTTTTAGATTATTTTAGAGTAAAAAATAATATTTTATGAAGAAGATATTTTTTTGTTGTTTAAAATTTAAAAATTTAAAATTCATTTTATCTTTTGAATGACTTCAGCGGTTTTAGAACCTTTATCTTAATATTTCACTTTTTTATTTTTTAAAAAAATTAGTTAAACTGAGAGAAATTAAAAATTTCTATTGATTCTTATTCCTAAATTAAACATACCTTCTCAAAAATCCTAAATATATATATATATATATATATATATATATATATAGAATTTTTTTTAAAGATTCAAACATTTTTGTGTTTCTAGTCTTTTTAAAAACAATTGGAATAATTTTTGTGCTTTTCCATGATTTATTCTTGGTTTTGGAGAAACCAATACTCTTCAATATTCGACGAATATTCTGTAAATAGCAATACTTATGTGACAAGAGGAAAAGTTTCATAATTAAACAGACAACAAATTTAAACAACTAAACAAAAACATTACTATTTCTCTCTCATTCACATTTGTTTTGAGAGAGAGTTCCATCTCACTGAATACAAGTATGAATAAATGACATTCTTCTCTCAGCACGCCTACGTTATTTACCCGGTAAGTAACACAAAATTTACAAATGATGCAATCCTGTGAAACGTGATTCCTCAAACAATTACTTCTTTATGAGGAAGGAACGCAAATTTATTTTATGCATCCACAGTCACGCATCGATTTAACGATGCTGTTTTGAAAGAGAAACATCCTGCTAGGTGAAGGCAAGGGAAAGGTCGGATCGAATATTTTAGTGAGTTACTTCAAAGATAGCAAATGATTGGTTGAAAAGTCGTATTAATAATGAAGCAGAGAAGAAAAGTTCACTAGAACTGGAATTAAAAAAAAATTACCGTATTTACTCCAATGTAACCCGCGCTTCTTTTCTCCAACGTTAATACAACTGAAAATTGAACTTGGCTTAGATTCGAAGAAAAGAAAATCGTTTAATTCAAAAGTAGTGCAATTTCGGGTCCATGTATGAGTTTAAAAGTACATAATACGGATACATTAACTAATTATTCACTTCTTATTAGTTCTCATTGAAAATTTATTTTAATTTCGTAAAATTGGATATCCATAAACCATTTTACACTATTTTTCATTTTCTCAAAAATTTGTTGAGAATCGATGGTGGCTTAGAATCTATGGCGACTTAGATTCGAATAAATATGGTATATATGTATACAAAATATGGATTCATATATTTTAGGTTACAGGAAACTATATTTAGTGATACAGGCAACATTGCGATTTGTTGTTTTCGAAATGTTTCTTTTGGTGTAAATATACTCACAGTGAATATTTTTTAAAAAAGATGTTTAATACGTATATTCGTATATTCTTGGAATTTAAATAATGAATAAAATGAAATGAAAATTGTGTGGCATGTTTTGTTTTAACATAATGTAAAACAATGAAAAGATATGGAAAGCAAAACCTCAAAACGGAATTTTTCTAATTCAGAAATTTGATTATTTTGCATTTTAAATCAATTAATTGTTTTTTTTGTTGTGACAGAAATCTATGTAGTTAAATAAACTTATAAATGTGCAGTTTCTTTTCATAATTATTTTCAATACAAAATAATGCATCAGGGATTGATATTAGCATCACTCTTATTACATAGCTATTATAGACTTGTTACAATGTGGCGTTCTTAGGAGGCCCAGCTGATTAAAAAGATTTCTGAAAAAAGAAAAATTGTAGTGTTCAAGAGCAAGAAGTATTCTAATTTCACTATCAAATTGCAAAGGGGAATTTTTTAAAAAAAATCCTGAGTTACTATTATACACTGCTGGCCACCGTAAATGCAACACCAAGAAAGACAAGAGATAGCACAACAAAATTTATTTTGTAGATAACATGTTGACCAAGTATCAAATGATTAAATTTATAGACTTCTATGAAGAGTGGTTCCTGCCAGAATCAGTAGCCAGAGTAGCCGCCATTGTTGGAGATCCCAGCTGCCACACGAATTGGCATTGATTCTAAGAGACTTTGGATGTGTTCTTGGGGTACAGCAGACCAAACAGCTTCCATACGTTGCCAAAGTTGATCTGGTGTGGCAGCTGGGGGTGTAATCTGGGTCAATCATTGAGCAGCCATGGACCACATATTTTCTATCGGCGAAAGATCAGGAGAGTGAGCCGGCCAGGGAAGCAATTCTATCTGGTGATTGACGAAAAACCTTTGGACAATGCGTGCCCCGTGTGATCACGCATTATCCTGTTGAAATATGGCTGTGGCTAAGCCCTGAAGGTAAGGAAGGACAACTGGCTCCAACACCTCGGAGATGTAGCGCTGGCTGTTTAAAGTACCGGCAATGCGTACTAGAGGAGTGCGAGAGTGATACCCAATACCGTCCCATACCATAATACCCGGTACAGGACCAGTGTGGCGGTGCATATCGCAACTGTTTAGCATCATCTCTCCTCTCTCTTAATGTATTTTGTGCTATAAATAAAAATATTTAAAATATTTTACGAAATAAAGTAAAAATTGCATCGTCTTTTACTCGTTTTATCTTTAAACAAAGCTTTTTTTATTTGTTTATATATTTAAAATAATACATACATACTTTTAGAATACATTATTGAAATTTACATACAAATTTTAACTTTTAAAGTGCATTTTCACATTTATATTTCACCCACTTATTTTATCACTTTTCATAATTTATAAGATATAAGTTACATTGTACACATAAGCTTCAATATCTATCTAGAATTGATGATAAATGGAAAAAAGTCAGAATATAAAAAGTGTTCTGACCAAAATTACTCTCGTATTCGTCTACACATAGTAATGACATGTAAATGTTATCCATTGTGATGACAAAGGACTGTCATACCAAGCTGACTTAGTTTGGGGACATATGGAACCATTGTATTGAATAGATTGTGAAAATCACAATGGCTTGCGGCGTGTCGATTGAATTAATGGCCAGCCAGAGCTTCCACATCTGATTAATTGCAAAGGTAATTACATAAGCAGCAGGCATCGTGAACATGATGGGAATAATGGGGAGAAATATGATTGAACACCATATTTTTCCTCCTAGGTCATTTTGTGGCATATGTTTTTATGGCTCCATTATTTGAATGGATTATATAAGTTATAACATTATGGTAGTTAAAAACGTTACAAATATTTTCGCAAATAAAATTTATAAATTTTGTAACTTCCTGTTTCAAATCAACCTATTTAGGTATAAGAATCAATCTTTTTTCAGTATTAGCCATTATCATTCAATACTTATTTATTGTAAAATGCATAGTTATCTATTAAAACATACGATATTAAGGTTGAAGATATATAGGTAAATAATAAAATTTTTGTATAAACATTAAGATAAATTCAACACTTTCGTAAATAAATCACAGTTGCTAATTTTTTTTTTAAAATAAGTTATTACCAAAAGTAATCAGTACGAAACTTAATGTAATATCCATTTTCTAACTTTAAAACTATTTCAAAAACTATCAAAATATTACAAATAAAATAATGTATAATTATTTTTTTTTATTTTACACATTAAATATGAGAAACGGTAGAGAATACTGAAATTTTCTGTAAAAAGTTTAGTACATTCGATGTATTGAAAATTATTATAAAGATTTTATTACATTTATAAAAAGTAGAATACTGAATTGGAGAAATAAAATGCAAAAACTTAATGCAGTAAATAATAAAATAACTATTAAAGCACAGTGCATTTAGATCATTTTTTTTATGAAAAACATTGAGTATTTAAACTCTTTATATTAAATTTCCGTGGAAAGAGTAACTTGAACATGCAACATGTTAATTATAATTATAGTAAATGCACATTTTATTCTAGTTCTTTCAATACTATGGCTAAGCTCATAAAGTGTATAAAAATTTTAGTATTTTTAATTGCCATATAATCTGCCGTTTAACGCGACGCAAAATACACGAAGAGAAGTTTTTTTTTCTAACACATTTAAATTTAAAACTATGTAATAAACAACAATTGTACATAAATTTTTTTAAAGTACATTTTATACATTATAAAAATAAAACAGAAGTTAAAAGTCCTATATTAAAAGAATACACTTATGTCTTGAAA
Source organism: Trichonephila inaurata madagascariensis (assembly GCA_019973955.1). Taxonomy (NCBI): domain Eukaryota; kingdom Metazoa; phylum Arthropoda; class Arachnida; order Araneae; family Nephilidae; genus Trichonephila; species Trichonephila inaurata. The sequence goes on from BMAV01000374.1 coordinate 33,643, forward strand.
ACAACTATTAAAAAAGAATTATACATATACTATATATAATTAACCCTTTTTGTGGAAAAATTTTTTTTTTGTTTTAAGACATTCAATCTAACTTTGTCAATAGATTTTTCTAGAACAAATGAAGCCTGTAAATTGTCTACATCAACATGATTTTGAAACGAAAAGTTGCGTAGTTTGTTTAGTGACTCTTTAGCTTCTAACAGAGTTACCGGAGTCAACTCCTTCGATTCGTCTTCATCACTTTCTGTATTATTCTGGTCCAAAAGCCTCTTTTAAAAGGTCAGATAGAGCTCCTCATACAGCAATGTCCGTGTCAACCAACATGTAGTCGTCAAACATCAAATCTTGTTCTGGAAGAGCTTCGCAAAGGGATGGTTCAGCATTAAATTCAGTGAGTGCATCGTCCACATCAACCAGATTCGGCGAGGGGAAGCCAGACTTTTCAAAACAGCTGTGAATTGTCACAGGAGAAACAGCTCTCCAAGCCTTGTCAATCATGATCAAAGCTGTTAAAATAGAAATAGTTACATTCTGCTGATTTTCGAGGTTATTCAAAACGCTTTTAACGACTTCACGCCGATAAAAAGTTTTAGAATTATGTATGATGCCCTGGTCGAGTGGCTGAAATTTGGAGGTAAAAATTGAAGTTTTACATTTGATAAAGGTGGTGCGTTATTGTGCACAGTACAGTTGTCTAAAAATAAGAGAATATGTCGTTTCTCTCTTTCATATCCGAGTTCAGTGAGACCAACCAATCATTAAAGAGTTCGATGGTCATTCATGCCTTATGGTTTGAGCGGTATTTGGTAGGGAACGAGTTTATGCCCTTGAAACACCGAGGTTTTGCAAATTTTCCTATGACGAGAGGAGTAATCTTTTCTGAGCCGTCCATGTTTACAGCCGGTAAAATGGTTAACCTCTCCTTGCTATGTTTTCCTCCATGGCAATTTTCTTTTTTGAATGTAAATGTTTTTTCTGGCAAACACTTGAAAAAGAGTCCGGTTTCATCCTTGTTGAAAATGTTGCGGGTTAATACTCCCTTTTTTAGATCCGAAAGCGAGTTCTGCCACTTAGACCAAAAAGTTAATGTCGACACTTGAGTTTTTCCCGCACATTTTTGAAGACTATACCATTCCCTTTCTTAAAATGTGTAAGCCATCCCTCGCTAGCCGAGAACTCGATTCCTAATTCTTTGGTGAATGCTTTAGCCTTTTCCTTCAATAAAAAGCCACCCATCGGAATATTCTGTCCTCGACACTGTCTTATCCATGAAACTAAACACTGTTCAAGACGTTGAAAAATTACCTTTACTAACACGTTTTCTCCTCTACCGAAGATGCACTTAAGATTTTTCTTTATTCTTCAGAATAGTGGAGAGCGAGCTCAGTGGGATTTCAAATGTTTTGGCTACATCGACCTTCCTCTCACCTTTCTTCAACTGATTCTATCACCTTTTGCTTTTCAGAAATTGTTAAGCCCTTGTACTTTTTAAAAGAAGACATGTCATTCCTTTCGCATGATAAGTCGACACTGAGGTGAGGTGTAAGCTAGTGGCCCACAAGGTGTATCGAAATTAACAGGTAGGAAACGTAAATCTCACCACAACTATAGTAAAATAATATTTTTAATTTAAAATTTGGATTTTAAAATGAACACAAAGCATATTCACAGTTCACACTCAGCTACGGGGTATACTTAATAGCAGGGGTCGACAACTATGGCACATGGAGCATTTCGTAGTGGCACATTACCGCTCTTTTTAAAAATCATAGAATGAAGTTAAACCCTGTCTCTAGTCTTTTGCCCGTACATTTTATATATAAAGGTTTTTCTCGCTTTCACCTCTGCCATAAAACGATTCTGCTGAATTATCTTAGATGTAGTTTGAGTGCTTTATTTTTTTAAAAAAACATCTGTTTAAATGTGACTCATTATTAGTAATAAATACTCAAAGCAAATCAAAATTATTGTGCAATACTTGTGAAAGGAAGCATCACTCACTACTGCACAGTGAATAAAAAAGAAAGCAGTTTTTCCTTTATCCATCTAAAGCTTGGGTATAAACGGAAAAAGAATAAAAACAGATGGCTTAAGAAAAATCAAAATTCTGCTTATCAAATTCCGGAAATATAATAAACAAAGTAGTTATTCTATCAACATGCACATTTTGGACTGAAAATAATTTCAGTAAAAAAATCGCTCGTGGTATAATTAGTTACAGGAAGTGAATCTAACTTCATAATATTGAAGGTTCGAATTATCGAGAGTTTTAAATAATAACTTCGAATCATCGCGTGTTGTAGTCTGGCCAACCACAAATTTTACTTCGAAATATTGAGAGTACCAAAACGTATGGTTTTAGTTCGAGATATCAAGAGTTTTTCTAGGGGCTGAGCATATACTTCGAATTAGCGAGATGTTCGTATTATCGAAAGTTCGAATTATCGAGAGTCGACTGTATATGTATATCGAAATATTGTTTGTTTAAAAGAAATGAGAGAGACATTCCTATCGAACTTAAAGGGTTGTACTTCTAGAAGTATACCATATTTTTTTCAAAAGTGCCTGAGATAATACCACGAATAAATATCTTCAAAACATGAGCACTGCGCACTTACATTTCAGGTTTCTTCGTAGAAAAGGAGGTGCGCGTTATATGTTGAATGTACTGAAAAATTAAACATTTCAGTTTTGAAACATAGGTGCGCATTATACGTCATATTTTACGGTATCTGCTTTTAATGTTTTCATTCGAAATTTCGGTAATTATTTTCAATATTATATGAAAATAACTTGATGTCTTATCAAAATTTATTACTTGATTATTATTTGTCACTGGAATAAATATCTTCGAACTTTAATCTAATTTAGAATATAAACCAATATTAATTGAAACATAATTAATATTTGTATTTTTCTTATTTTTTCAAAGCGGTTGGAGATTCAAGAATACGTTTGGTAGTCGTTTACACTATCGAACAGTCAGTGCAAAAAAGATCCGATTTTAGGAGTATAATTTATTTAATTTATTGAATATATGTTACTTAGAATGTAAAGTATGAGAGTTACTGTACATTTTTTAAACCGAAAATTGCTTTATTTTATTACAATATACAAAAATATAAGAAAAAGAAAAATGATTCAATAATTTTACAAAATATACATGCAAGTAAAGATATTAATCCCACTTTAAGGTATCCGAATATGTTCGGAACCGTGATTTTGAAAAAGTGCATAAATGGATAATTTTCATGATATTTAGTGCCACTTAGATTAGAATACTTGTAAAAAATTATTTTAAGGATATTTTGACAAAAAAATATTTAAATACAATATCTTGGCAAAAAATTAACTTAGAATAACCTTTTTTCAAAATGTTCTCCTCTTATAAAAAATGCTTCTAAAATAATAATATTTTGCTTATATAAAGTAAAGACTTCTCCAGAGAGTCTGAACAAGAAATTTTGAAAAATTCACATTATTTGCAGAGTTACCACTAATTGAAATAATTATCGGCGTATTTTTTTCTAAAAATTGCTTCTCTCTGTTGTCGTAAAATATGGATAAACCCACATCTAAGTTATATGTTTCAAAAATTCTAGTTGAGACTCTATGGAGAGGTCTGAGCTATATACAGGCAACATATTATTAGAAGCATTTTTCACAAAAGTAAAATATTTTGAAATTGGGTCATTCTATGTTCATTTTTTTTTAAAAATATAGTACTTAAATAATTTTTTATTGTAATAATATTCTTAAAACAATTTTATATACATTTTGTAATCTGAATGACACTAAATATCATAAATATTATCCATTTATATGCTTTTACAAAATCACTGTTCCGAACATAGTCAGATACCTTAAGGGATGTAATAAGGGAATGGTTTATACTTGATAGTTTCTGCACATGCACCCTAAATCGTTGTTCAAAGTCATTTTTTAAATTATTTTTTATTTTCAAAGAGCAAAATCTCTGTGAGGGAATCCTTAACAAAATGTTGTCCAAAAATGTTTTGTAGTTTGAAGAGTGTGTGCAGACCATTTTACGTGCCAAGCATTTTTCTCCTAAGTATTTTCATTAATTGAGTTGTAGTTGATCTGTGCGGTTTTGTAATAAAATCCATGAATTCAAAGTTATGAGTCTACTTCACCACAAAAATGCATGACCAGGAATATCGCGATGAAATACGCGTGTCATATCAATGTATTGTAATAAATACTTTTGTTTTAATACAGTGGGCACATCATAAAAACCATCCATAACAATACTTCTCAGACAAACATGCTAATAACAACAATGTAATATTTTATACAATACGCTCTCAATGCTGAAATCTCATAATTGATTTTCTGGCTTGTAACTGCATGTTTTAATCATCAGGAAAGCAGCAAATAATGTTTGTAAAGTCTGTGAATAACAATATAGGATAATATTTATGCTCTTCCTCTTTCCGGAAAACATATCAGAACTCATCAAGTTTTGTACTTTTCTTTAGTATACTTTTGCACAACAGTTTTACCCTCAGAGACATTTTTGAATCATGAAATATCACTATTGGACACTACCTTTTATTATATCAAAAGTTAAGTAGAACTTATCCCTGATTCGAAACATCAAACTTCTCGATTACATCTTAAACACTCAAAATATCCCTTAAAAACATTCTGCACAATATATTTACCATAAAAAAATTTTAAAATTCTAAAATTAAATCTTTAATTCATCAATATTATTTCTTCTTCAATATTGATCTGTTTTCTTCAGTTGTTTGCATTTGCTGATGTAAGAGAGAAAAATATTATCGTATTGAAAAACATTGGTGGAAACACAGTTCTGCTTAAATCTTCCTATACCTAAATAGTTGATATTGATATAAGAATGTGTTTTAATAATATAATTTAATATTATCTAGAATATAATTTAATATATTTTAATAATATTTATAATAAATATTGTTGCTTTCGCTATTATGTTTCTAAATAATTATTTTGCAAGCTAATTACACTTAAGAACCATTTAAGGTATCCTACTACTTTCGGAACCATGATTTTGCAAAAGCGTATAGATGGATATTATTTATGATATTTAGTGTCACTTAGATTAGAAAATGAATATAAAATTGTTTTAAGAATATTATTACAATTAAAAATTATTTCAGTACAATATTTTGACAAAAAATGAACATAGAAGGACCCATTTTCAAAATATTCTCTTTTTGCAAAAAATGCATCTATTATAATAATATTTTGCCTGGATATAGCTCAATACTCTCTACATAGTCTCAACTAGAATTTTTAAAATATATACCTTAGAAGTGTGTTTATCCATGTTTTACGACAACAGAGGGGAGAAGTTTTTAAAAAAAACGCTGATAATTATTTCAATTAGTTGCAAGTCAGAAAATAATGAGATTTTTTCGAAAATCATAGTTGAACCTCTGTACAGAGATTGGAGCTATATGCAGGCAAAATATTATTATAATAGAAGCATTTTTTCACAAAAGGAGAACATTTTGAAGAAAGGGTATTCTAAGTTAATATTTTGCCGAAATATTGTATTTAAATTATTTGTTTTTGTCAAAATGTCCGTAAAATAATTTTATACATATATTCTAATCTAAGTGAAACTAAATATCACGAAAAGTATCCATTTATACGCTTTTTTAAAATCACGGTTCCGAACGTAGTCGGATCCCTTAAGGAAAATTAAGCTTCCCTTAAGAAGAATTCAGATTAAATCACACCGCGGAAAAATAATATTTTTAAGTTGAAATATTTCTTACGGTTTTAATATTTATTGAGATATAATTTTGATTTTTGACGAGAGCCTTAATGTTATATTATCCTCTATGATAACTTTAAGCAAAATAATAATTTTTTTTATTACCTCAAGAGAGAGAGAGAGAGAGAGAGATTGGTTTCACTGAAGTCGGATTATATTCTGTTAATGCAGATAATATTCTTTAAATATGTCCAATAATTTACATAAAAGAAGATCAATTTTTATACCTTTCTCAAATTTTAATTAGTAGCACGATTATTTAAATCACAGTTTTGGATATTTCTTCCAATATCTCTCATTAGTACAAAAAAAAATGAATAATGCTTTATGCTAAAAATCACCATTTTTTAACCTATTCACTTAATAAACAAAATGTTTCACTCTGAAACAATTAGTTTTAATCATTTACAGATAATATATATTTAAAGCCTCATCTGTGTCTTTTTGAACTATATAAAGATAATGATTTGTAAATTAAGTGCATCAATCCCGAAGAGATTATTGATAATGTCACAGATATCGATTATTTGAGTTCATCGAGAGACAAATGAAATGTATCGGTTATCATTTACGCACTATTATACTTCAACAAATGGCATTTCATTATCTGTAATAAAAAAAATACGTGAGCAATTTAATAATGCTTTCACTTAATGACAAAACTTTGGTCATGCCAATTTCCTTAGAATTCTTTTGACATTAGTTTTCTTTTAAATTTTGGGTAAATGTTTGTTTTTTTTAAAAAAAAAGGATCATTGAAAGGTTTCCAAGTCATAATTTATGTATTGGAAATATTAGGAAGAAAAAATTTCATAGATGGTCTCAAGTACAATGTAACTGCATTCGAAATTTCGGATGAAATTTTCTTCAATATTTATGCAAATAAAAACCGAGAAAAAAAGAATGGCATTGATGGTCCAAAATAAGTAAATAATTAATTTTTTGAACTAACTGTTGGACCCCCCTTATAAAATTAAATTTGATTTTAAGTGGTTTTCGATTAAAGTAATAAAAATGCTACAAACTATTAACCAAAGTAAAATATTCCGTTACATTTTTTTTTTTTGCAATTTTCTTAAAAGATTATTGCGTCTATAACAAAGAGAAAACATATGCAGATAGAGAGACAATTCTGCATTTAAATTAATAAATATTAAAGCAAATTGAAGTCTATAATTTCAAATTTAAGTAACAAAATAAGGAATAGATGTATTTTTTTTTATTTTATGCTTTAGAAACTAAAAACGCGTAGGTGTAAAAATTCAAGTGCATAATTCGAGATGTTGTGTCTGAAGTATTCCATTTCAATATTTAAATTTATAAACCTTTACAGAAATTTCGTAAATCAAATACCAGAATAAAAAAGTACCTTATTTATATATTATACATTATTATACATTATACGGCATTCTTCAATCACTTAAGGTATCCGACTACGTTTGGGACCGTGATTTTAAAAAAGGGCATAAATGGATAATTTTCATGATATTTAGTGTCACTTAGATTAGAATACATGTATAAAATTGTTTTAAAGACATTTTGACAAAAAAAAATTGTTTCAATACAATATTTCGGCCAAAAATTAACTAAGAATACTTTTTTTTCCAAATGTTCTCCTTTTGTGAAAAATGCTTCTATTATAATAATAATTTGCCTGTATATAGCTCAGACCTCTGTACAGAGGCTCAACTAGAATTTTTGAAATATATAACTTAGAAGTGGGTCTATCCATATTTTACGACAACAGACGGGAGCAATTTTAAGAAAAAAAGGCCAATAATTATTTAAATTGGTGGTAACTCTGAAAATAATACGAATTTTTCAAACATTCTATTTGAGCCTCTATAGAGAGATCTGAGCTATATACAGGCAAAATATTGATATAATAGAAGCATTTTTCACAAAAGGAGAACACTTTGAAAAAAAAAATATTCTAAGTTAATTTTTTGCCAAAATATTGTATTTAAGTAATTTTTTTTGTCAAAATATCCTTAAAACACTTTTATACATGCATTCTAATCTGAGTGACACTAACTATCATGAAAATTATCCATTTATGCGCTTTTTTAAAATCACGGTTCCGAACATAGTCGGATACCTTAAGAGAACGACAAAAGACAGTATTTTTTATTAATTAATCATTATTCTATCGGAAAATGAAAATTCAAAATGAATATTTTAACACCTAATGCATCAAAATTTATAATAAAATATTTCTCATAGTTTTATATTTATATCTTTTTTTCAAACAACTAATAATGCTCAATGACCAAATGATTCTAATATGTCATTTCTCGAGAATTTTTAAGGCGATACTCAACACATTTAATCGTATTTATATGTAAAATGGGTAAAAGTTGTCATGGTTTTTAAAAAATCCTTTACAAATTAGTAATTATAATTAACTAGAAACACTATAAAAATAAAGAAATATCTTAAGGGATCACGGTACGATTCAATTGATGAAAATCGGTCAAAAAATCAAATTTAATTTTTTAGCCTAAATTATTCTCTCTATATATTTCTTTAACCTCACAAAATTTGAAAGCCGCAAAAAACGCAGAATTATTACAGCTTTTATGTTGGTGTTTATTCACATTCCTATGGCAAATCAAGACTTTAAACGGACTTATCTCAGAAAAATAAAATTAGTTTGTCTTCAGTTAAAATGCTAAGGCTTTTTTTCTATTGCACCTATTGCTGTGAATTGTTTTCACCTATTGCTAATAGTACATGTAACAAAAGTTGGTATGAATTTTGTATCAAAGCAATACTTATTCTTTTTAAAAATAATTGAACTCAGAATTAATACTTTTTTTAAGGAATTTTCAATAAGCATTCATAAAAAGAAGTATCATGTTATCGCAAAACCCATACCAACTTTTGTTATACGTGGTTTGATGTAACTGTAAATGAAATTTCATGCGTGTATGTAAATTTTTGTAGGACGAGTAGCATTTTAAAATCACTTTACAAATTTTAAGTTTTTTCCTTAAAAAAATAAATGATTAGCTTTTTATGAAACTTTGAGCAGAAAATCTGTTTTACATAGTCACACATAAAAAGTAATGTTAATTTCCCTTCTACGGAAAGAATTATACATTTTGCTCCTTTTAAGACTTCTAAATGTTTATCTCCCAACTTTCGTTTAGTATTTTATTTAAATTTTATATTGTTTATTATTATTTTTTTAATTTTTTTTTTGTGTGTGTGTATTTAATATTGCAAATGAATTATTCTTCAAATAGTGTTTTAAAGGATAGACTAAAACTAATTTTATTTAGATCTTGCAATATGTATACGTAAAAAGTTCATTTCAAAATGGTAGTGAATGCGAAAGAAAACTAATCATTTCATCTAAGCTGTAGTACTTTGTCTCTATAAGTACATATTTTTAAAAAGATGATCCAAATTTGTTGAGATCTAGAATAAAGAAATTCAATGATACACATGTGTATAGCTCTATGCTATTTTTGTCAATTTAAAGAAATAATTCTTCCCATTTTTATTTAAATATTATGGTAGTCGGTTATGCGTGTGCTAAATTATTTTTTCACTTGTAAGTTCTCTTAGGTCCCCTTTCTGTTTCTTTGTAGCTTTAATAGTTCAAAAACGAGGAAATTTATGTTTAACACCCCTTAGGGGTCAATTTCCACAAATTCCGTTCTTAGCATATCTGCACTGCATAACAGGAACGTGCATTCCGAATTTCAAGTCTGTGGGTCTGATATTTCTCGAGAAATCATGATAAGTGAGTCGCTTTTCTCCTTTTTCAGATTGGCATACTTCTTAGCGAAAAACAATGATAACTAAAAAGTGAAATTGAACACTGAACAAATTAGAGCTTAAAAATAAGATCCATATAAAAATGATATTATCTCTATTCTTCCTTAATGATTTTAAGGGAGCTAAGACCGATTAACTGAGGTATTGAAAATTGAAAGATAAAATATGTTTAAATTGTTTTATTTAATGAAGTAAAATTAAAGATTATTTTGACGTTTAATTTCTTGAAGTTAATAAAACTTGTGATATGGTCGATCTTCGTTGACCATATCGTGGGGTTTCAGCGTAAGTTAGAGGTGTGGGATTCTCGAACTGATGAGACATTTTAGAATTCTTAATATGACTTTTATTAAGAGTTTAACTTAAATTACTTATATATAGAACAAACTTATATTAAATGAGAAAAAACCAAAACACGTAGCCGTAATTAACATAGATTGCGCAATTGGATCACTTATCTAAATAATTATATTATATTCGCCTACTCTCAATCTTAATAATATATTCGCATTCAAAATATAATCTTCCTACCTTGATTTCTAGGCAACGTCCAATCCACTCCAGATATTCCTCTAAGCTGGCGTACAATGGTATGTACCTTGGATGAATGGCGAGATTTTCTTGATTATTAGATAAGCCGTCAATTTACACTTCTATCTTTTCTGAACTGAACTTTCTCTAAATTGCCGTCCTGCTTACTAGAACTTCTGTCCTTTTAAAGGTTATCTTATTTGCATCTATCCCTCGTTTCACTTCTTGGATTTGGGTTGGAAAAGATTTGCCATTAATCGTGGCCGTCAAAGAACACAGAGGTTATGTTAGAGAAAGGACGCGTGAGACGTCACAAACTTTCCGTTAATTGAGTTGTCAAATGTTTCAATTTGCATTTCACTGTTACCACGCTTAAATAAATATACACTGGTGTACAAAAGTTAATCATAAACCATAAAATGAGAAAAACATTGAGTAAATATTCGTAAAATTATTCCATATTTCTTGCGGGTATTAATTGGGTGAAGAAGAAACATCGGATTTATGCAAAACCTTTCTGTCGATTACGTCCTGCGCGAGACACCGGCGCATGTCGGAACGCGGAGAAACCGATTAACGCAGCATAGGCTGTTCAAACATGTTTCATGCAACTGCTGTGCGAAGGAACGTTGTTAACCATCAAACAAGGTGAATGATGGCACAAAGACGCCAATCGGACATGTTTACGAAATGAAGAATCGTTGGAATGCTGAAATCCTCACGATCACAAACCGAAGTGTCTCGAATTCATTCTGAATGTGGACCAATCTGTGATCTCAAGACTGTGGCAGAGGCTTCAAAGAACGGGAGATGTTACCCAACAACCAGTATCAGGTCGACCAAGAGTCACAACCCTCCCCAAGATCGATATCTGGTAATAAGTGCGTGACGTCAGAGGGGCAGTACTGCCAGAGCACTTTGTTCGGTGCTCACAGTCGAGACAAACTGTTTACAGGAGACTCAATCATGCTGGCCTGTATGCCAGAAGACCAGCAGTTTACATTCCCCTCACGTCTGCGCACAAACGCTCTCGTTTGAACTGGAGTTTGAAACATGAACATTGGAGTGTGGGAGAGTGGGCCAATATGATGTTCAGTGACGAGTCCCGGTTTGGTCTGAGTAGTGATTTTCGGCTGGTAACGATATGGAAAGAACATGGAACACGTTTTGAACCAAGAAACAAAACGTAAAGACATCATTTTCCCTCAAGGGGAGTAATGGTATGGGCAGGCATCATGATGGACGGCCGCACAGACTTCCATTTCTTTGTGACTGCTCAAAGATACAGAGACGAAGTTCATGAGCCTTATGTTCGCTTGTTTCGAGGTGCTGTCGATCCTGACTTCATATTTATGGATGATAATTCGCCATTTCACCGAAAGGTGCTGATTGATGACTTCCTTGAAACGGAAAACATCCAGTGCATGTTGTGGCCGGCGAACTCCCCTGATTTAAATCCTATCGAGCATGTATGGGATATGCTCAGAAGACAAATTGCAGCCCTTTCGCACCCACCAAGCTCCGTTACAGAACTGAAGAGAGCTCTCCAAGAAGTTTGGAACCGATTGAGCCCACAACTCATTCATCATCTCAAAGCAAGTATGGTAAATCGCTGTGCAGCGTGCCTGGCTGTCAGAGGTGACCACACGCCTTATTAAACTGCAACATCAGTGTTTTATTTAATGTTTTCTTCATTTTTCTTTAAAGTGTGTATCCTTGCTATGCTCAGTTTTCTTTCAAACTGCTACTTTGGATAATAAAATTAATTATTATCATTCTTTTGCTTTACTTCCTTATTTTATAACATTTTACACATCACGTTTCCCTCCATTCTGATTTACAGTTCCTTCTTTATTCACATAATTATCAATTATGCTTAACTTTTGGATACCAGTGTATATCAGCTCTGTTCGTATTTATAAAATTCTTTGAAAGGGATTTTCATTTTTCCTTCTCTCATTTCCTAAACTTTATCGATTATTTTCTCAACATTTATAATTAGCAATACGCTTTAGTATGACTCTGAATTATTCAATTCAAAAAGAAAAAGTTTTCTCATGTTTACTTGGTACGCAAGATGGCTTTTAAATATTGTACGGTTTAAAAATTAAATTCACATCATTCAGTATTTTTTTTAAAAAATGTTATAAACAAAAATTATTTTAAATTGCAGAAATTTGTTAAATCCATAAACAACTAATAAATGGATAGATATTTAAATTTACTTTAAATATACTCTCAACACTTTTGTATGTACAAATTAAGAGAAATACTGTAATTGATAAACAATGTAACTCATAAAAGCACTTTCTGTGGATCAGCGTAGAATTTACAACCTCGAATTATGAGGCTGATCTTTCCCTCTTCCATTGGATTTATTGTCTTTGATGAATATACAAGAGACTTCCCCAAATAATTCTTAAATTATATTTCCCTGTTTTCCATCTAATTTTCCTTATCAAATAATTTATTTTCTTTTTATTTCATTTAACATTTAGATCACTGATGTATATTACAATTTAAATGCCAAGTTAGTAAATTAGCGAATGTTTGCAGTAGTTTCACTCAATTAGGCTCTTGCATATATTTGATGAGTGCAAAAGCTCTACTCATTTTTAATACCCATAAAGAAGAGCAAATACAGGGAAAATTAATTTTACCTATGGTTGTGTGCATAAGTCTCATTAATATCTAAGACCTCTTGCCATCTTTCTGGTGGAGATGAATCCCCCGGAGGTCAAATTCCTGCGGTTTGGGGTAAAAAAATTGTTGGATGGCAGTTTCCACAGCATCAAGATCATCAGAGTTTTCTGACTTAAGGAATTGTTCAAAGCATGAAATTGATGCTAGTCAGTTAGTGCCAAGTCAGGAGAATATTGTAAGTGGTGAGTGATGACAGCAGCACGTGGCCTGGCGTTATCGTGATAAGGAATAACACCACGACGATTGATGAGACCTGGCCGCTTCGCTATGGAATTTGAATGCAATCTGTCTAACTATAGACAGTAGATGGTAGCACTGATGGTTTGGTTGAGTGGCAGGATATACCACAGTGAATTATTCCCTTTATATGCCACACACACTCAATAATACCTTCAGGGGGAAAGTACAGCTTTAGAAGTCAATTCAGGCCGATCAGAAAGGCGTCATACCGTTATACGACACTTTGTGTTTGAATACATAACCCACTTCTCATTTGTCACAATTCATGTCAATAATGGGTCATTTTTGTACCCGGAAAGCAAGGAAACACTGGTGGTGATGCGGTCATTCCGTTGCTTAGCTATCAGGTTGTGTGGAACCCAACTATCTAACTTACTCTATAAACCCAAGTTAATCAACCGTCTCTTGACAGCTGCCCGGTGTACGTTGAAGGTCTCCGCTAATTCTTGTGTGATTGGGTTTGGATTGTTCCTTATGGATTGGTTAATATCCTCTTCTCCAACGTGTGATGACCGTTCACTCACCTAGCCTGATTTTGGCAGCTACTGTCTCCTATCCTAAATTTACGAAACCATAAACATGTGATTTAATCTATTGCATCCTCCCATAATCTTGACAAACATTGCAACAAGTTGCGGCTACCATACTCTTTTTATCGACTCGTATAATAAACAACATCTGACATGCTCCTTCTCGCTTTCCATATTATATATACCCTCTTAGACTTTCTTTTAGATGATTAACTGTGTGAGACACAATGACTTTGTATGTGAAGCATCCACATGTTTGATTGACCAATGATTTCGGCCATTACAACGTCACGTGCGGCATCAACTTTATTGCGAATATGCATATCCACAAACGGGTAGGACTTTCTTACTCACCCAAAAATAAGTAACAAATTACTCAACCAATAAAATTTGACATAAGCAGTCTGTTCTTTTTTCAACAACTCATAGATCTTACGCATAGTATGAATGTACATTCTACATAATACGCCAATATAAATTTGTACGTTTCCAATGTTTCCTTTCGATTCTTTTAGTGAATAATAAAAATATATTCACAGTGGAGAAAATAGAAGATCTAGTTTGTTCGTCTGTCTATAAACTTCAAGTGTTCAATACTTTGAAGGATAATAACGTATGAGTATACGTAACATTTTTCGGTCCTTATTCAACCATATTTTGTCGCTTTCCATCAAATAATAAATATTTATAGGATCTAAACATACAAGTTATTAAATCATTGTTTTGATAGAACTATTTGCTTTAGTTACTGCTTTTATTAAAAATCGATAAACAAAAATAAATAAAATTATAGGTAGAAAAAACAATGGGATAAGCAAAAAATTATCGGAGGGACATTACTTCGGTAAACAAAAAGTGAAGAAATTCAAACTAAATATGATAGAGAGGTATTCTAGAAAACGAGAGTAATGTTTGAATTTTGCGATATACCACAAGTTAAGCGAGAATTCGGAAGATTTTACTCCTTTCATTGCAGCCTCACTTTTAAATTGTCTCTGAAAATTTATTTAGTATTAAAATGAGTCGGATGCATATGTTGTCCCCCATTTACGGCGTCTGATTCTTGCTATTGAAGCTCATTTCAATCTCATTTATAGACCGAAATAGGGTCCATTTGGTCGTTATTAGATTGGAACTAGGGCAGTAATATCAGACGCACCATTAATTTTGAAATGGTAATAGCTTGCCTATCTATCTTGTATGCCCAATGTAAGCTTTACTTTACAGAAATTACTGTCTAATGGTGTTGCGTTTTAATAAAATTTAAAGGATAGTTTTTGATATTTTTCTTTCGGGGTATTAAACTCTGTAATGAGGAAAACAAAATTCATTTACGAACATCACACAGAATGCCTCTTTCAAAAAGAAATATAAAATAAATGGAATAAATTTTGACAAAAAAATCATATTCCTTTTATTCAAATCAGGCATGTGATTAAATATATCTGAATCAAAGTCTTTTTAGTCATGTGTCACTAATATTTAACTCTTATTTAATTCATATTTTATCTAATTTACTGGTTAAAAATATGATAACAATTCTCGCAGATTAAATGTTTAGCTCTTTTTCTTATTAATTGATGGCCGTTTTAATTTTATGATTCTTCAAAATCTAATTTCAAAGACGAAATGCTTTAAAGTAATAAAATAATTTCTTGCTGAGAACTGATAGTAGACGTAAACAATAAAAAACATTTTAAGGGCTTTGTTATCTAAAATATAACGTTCTAATAAAAAAAAATATATAAATTTCTTTGCTAAAAAATAATTTAATATTTACCTTGTTTTTCCTTTAACAATTTTTTTAACATTTTTCTAAATGACATATGCTTAAACCTGAGAGATTATTTTTTTATTTAAATTCAATTACATTCGTTGAAAAAAATAGCCAAAAATACATATTCTTTTTTAGTGATTAGTCGAGGTATATATTTAATATTTCTATAAGCAATTTACTAAAATATAAATTTTTTACCATGAAGTAATTGCATGTTTTATTAATTTTCTAAAATTCTAACCTTTTTTTACTCATTATGGTACATTCTTTCTTAAGACAAAAGTTCAAATTATCATACGATTATTATATTTATTTGGAATATAATTTGCTTGTTGTAACTACAAATACGTATTCTTGTTTCACTTTTCACAGTATTTAAGAAAGGCTTCAAAAAACTTGGTTAAAAATCAGAAAGTCAGAAAAATCAGAAAGTCAGAAAAATCAGAAAGTCAATTTTAACTGCAGAAAAATGTTATATTTTTCAGTTATTTTATCAATTTTTGATGAGTTTTATAAACTTTTTTTGTACATTAATGCAGTTAATTTATATATAATCTATATTTGTGCGTTCTATTTATTTAAATAAGAGTTTTATGAACTAAATTTCTTGATTCAAGGAAAAGGATGTATATGTAGTCTAAAAACCTTGTGATTCAAATTCTTGTTTTTTATTTCTGTCAAAAATACTATTTTGATCTAAATACAATTTTAACCTTTAAAGTCGACAGAAGAACTTTTCAAATCTACAAAAACTCTCTAGAGTTTATTTTCAAACTAAAACGAAATGCTGATCCAGAGCCTTAGGAGAACATATTATAAGGTTTAAAGTTCAAGAGAATTGATCCATTCATGAACATTTCAATATATACATTTACCTACAAAAATCAGATGCTTTTAAATTTTGCCAATAACTCACAATTTAAAATGAGTCTGTATGGATAAAAACATAAAAAACATTCTTATACTTTTTTAATTTTCTTTTGCTTAAAATGTATGTTGTAAATAGGCATTTCATTAACTCTTCAATCAATTTGTTTTGAAGCATTCTTTCCTGTTCAAATTTATAAAATCAGTTAAAGTTTAAAAATAACTAAAAATATTTTAGGAAAATCCTCAAACATTCAAAATTTTGTCCTTTATTTAAATATGACTAGTTCGGGAAAAGATTTAAAAAAATAGATAATTTTCATGATATTTAGTGTCATAGAATTATGTATAAAATTTTGGGTTTTAAGACAACATTTTTACAAAAAAAATTATTTAAATACAATATTTCGGTAAAAAATTAACTTAGAATAATTTTTTTTCCCAAATGTTGTCCTTTTGTAAAAAATGCTTTTATTATAATAATATTTTGCCTGCATATAGCTCATACCTCTGTAAAGAGGCTCAACTAGAATTTTTGAAATATAAAACTTGGAAGTGGGTTTATCCATTTTTACGACAAAGAGGGGGGCAATTTTTTTAAAAAAAAACGCCAATAATTATTTAAATTGGGGGAAACTTTGAAAATAATTTTAATTTTTTAAAATTTTTTGTTGAGCCTCTTAGAGATTTCTGAGCTATGTACAGACAAAAAAATTATTATAATAGATGCATTTTTTCCCAAAAAAAACATTTGGAAAAAAATTTTTCTAAGCTAATTTTGCCAAAAAATTGTATTTAAATAATTTTTTTTTCAAAATGTCCTTATAAAACAATTTTTTACATGTATTCTAATCTAAGTGATACTAAAATCATGAAAATTATCCATTTATGCGCTTTTAAAACCCGGTTCCAATGTCGGATACCTTAAAATATTTTTTCAAGAAAGATAAAAACAGTAAAGGTTTATGCGGTATTTAATCATTTTTATAAATGTAATGCAAAGTAAATATTGATATCTGAAATAAATTGAACAAGATTGTCAAATTGAATGTTGTTATTTTCCGCAAAATAGCTATTTTAATAATTATATTTATAAACGGCTGAGATATGGTAGTAAATAGCTTCGTAAATTCGAACTTTTTAGGTTCCCCAATATTGTCAAAACAAATTATTAATAATGACTTGTAATGATATCTGATGAATTATAAATTAACATTTTTAATAAGCAAATAATGAAGTATTAATTAATATTTACTTTTCTTTCCCCTCCTTTCGAAAATACTTTTTAGTTTCTCAATTTAAAAATTGTACTCCTAAAAAATATTCATAACAAACATTTCTGATTTTTCAAATCAGTCATTCTCATATAAATTCCCCTTGGTCTAAAATAAGGAATATTCCTTTTTCTTTACATCCAATGTTTTATAAATTTGCAATAAGATTTCTGAACATTTGACCGACTTGCCAACATGAGAGTTTCAAACTTCAACAGATTTAAAGTCCATGAAAATTGCTATATTATGTCTTTTGAGCTTATGCTGTTAGAGAAGTGGTACTCAAACTTTCACTACTGGCAACCCAATTTTCAATCATAATTTTTATCGCGCCCCCTCCGTCCCCAAAATAATAATGTATTGAATGTAATAATAATGCACTTTGGAGCTAAAGCTTCAAAACGATCATAATTATAAACCGTACAAATTAACAAGATAAGTATTAAATTTTGTATATGTTACTTTTAAGTAATATATATTTTTATTTTTTACTTTTTAGTTCGATTCACTATAAAAAGTGAGTTTTTTTTTAAACTATAATTTATTTTATAATTATTTTTGACGAAAAAAATCACAATTCCGTGAATAATTTAATTAAGGAAAATATATTTACCTACTTTCAAGGACTTTTCAATTTTTTTCTTGAAAAAAAAAACCCAATAAAACTCTAAAAATTTTCCCAAATGTGCGTGACTTTATAAAGAAATAAATCACAAACTTTTCACTAACAATACAGGAACGTTTTTTTTAAAACAAAACTGTAATTTTTTGTTCATTTATTGTAATTTTGCTGTCGTTTGATGACAAATGTTTTTTGAATTTTTTTCTTTTTTTTGTGTTTTTTGACAAGGCGAAGTGCTACATTTATGGTTCATAGTTTTTTATAGAGTTCTTTAGGCAGCATTTGAAAACAATTAACTCAAACGTTTCATGTCTATCGCTTTTCCATATTTTTGCCTTTGATTAATATGATTATTTCAGAGGTTCTTCAATTGCTTGATTAGTTTCAACTTCTTCAATAAAAATCACAGATGCCCATTTTTATATTCTGCTCATAAACTATAATAAGTCTTTTACGCAATCAAAAAACCCCAAAGTGTTTATAGGGGGGAAAATGTAGCATGTTCATAGAAAAATTTTTGAACAAAAGTGGTCGGGAATGATCGAAAATGACCAAAAAAAAGAGGCATATTTGTGACAAATTCATTTTAATTCCCATTAAGACTGTCTAATAGGAGGATACTGTCAAGGTCACTGTTAACGAATAAACAGTTTTCCCAGAATTAACGATTTCGTGAACCTGGGTTGGCTCTGCGCCTCATGCGACCGCTCCAATGTTAAAAGTGTATTCAATATAAAAGTATCGATGTCAGTTCTAAAAAAATAATTGTGTAAAACGTTTTTCATTATGCATTATGTGTTTCAGAATACTCATAAAAATACATCTTGGCCAAATAATCCTTCAAAGTGCTCAATATGCTTAACCATATATCATAAAACTCATTTACATGGGAAAAAAGCAACAGAAAAATATTATTTACAACTTTCCTAAAAGAAAAAGAGACGGAGTGAAACATACCAGTAAGTTTGAAGGTCAGATATATGATATTCAAAAGTAGTATTTTAGGGGTTAAAAGAAACCTAATATAAAAATCTCTCATCGTGGAATTTCAGCAAAGCAAACAAAATGTCTTTTTTTTATTTTGTTATAGGATCAAAGATAGCTAATGAGCGTTTGAAGTGGAATCTTTATTTTTTTGATGATCACCAGATGATATATATAAATTATATCAGTGATAATGTGTATTTTTTATTATGTCAGAAAGCATTTTGTTTTACTTCATTCCAAAAAAATTATTTTTTATACCTTTTATTTTCAATATGCTTGCTCCCCCCTCGCAGGGTTATCGAGCCCCTTCCCACGGGCAGAGCGTCCCACAGATATAGAAACGCTGCGTTAGAGTGATTAATGTTGTCAAAAAGTAAAAAAAAAAGCTTAGAAACATTTACTTCAGCTTAAGATATACAGAACAATAATAATAAAGTTTAACAAAGAAGAATGTAAAAGAAGTACTGCAATTTATTTTTGGTGTTACTTTCATTATAGAACGTTCTATAAATATCTATTTTTTCTGTTCAAATAAAAAGCTCAGTGGTGCAGCAGCCTAAGGCGAGCAAGGTCTACTGTGCCCATCTAAGTTTTCATTATCTTGGACACTAAGGTGCACGAGCAGGTGTTAAGATAAGGTGGTCAGTCATACACGAAACCTCCAGTGTTTATTTCCTAAGCAAGCACATACTTATCTACCCACTGAAGGGATGAAAGACTGAGTCGACCTTACCAGCCCGGGGTTATTTCGAAAGAACATTCTATTTTTTAAACTCAATTCACTTTATTTATACTATTTACACTAAATAATTAGGGAAAGAAAAATAAGCTTACTGTAAAAAGTGGATTCTATGAAGCAGAACGTTAAATCTCTTTCAAATTGGAAACTTAAATACAACTGCAGAAACTCCAAACCATTTTAAAAATAAACTCGTAATTCATAATGTTGAAAGAAAGCTCTTAGCCATAGAATAAATTACTATATGGAATAAAGTAATCTCATTGCTTTTTATGCATTAGCAGGGAAAATTTCTACTTCACTCAGTAGCACGTATTAAATCTGTCACTGTACTTTTGTTTAAGTAAAAAGTATTAGAGCACTCGTTATCATAAATATTTATTTATTGAAGCAATTTTCCCTGTGTTCTATAGCAGCGATTGCTAACTGAGAGTCCATGGACCACTAATAGTCTGTGAAAATGTTTTGATGGCCCGTAGAATAGTAGAGACATTATATTTTTATGAAAATTCAGTTTCACAAATAACGAGTAATAAAATGTATAATGAATTATAGCTTTTTTAATTAAAAAGTATTAGTGCGCTCTTTATCAAATCTATTTATTTATAGAAGAAAATTCCTGTGTTCTAGAGTAGCGATCGCTAACCGTTGGTCCACGGGCCACTGGTAGTGTGTGAGAATGTTTTGATGGCCCGCAGAATAGTAGGGACATTATTTTTTTATGAAACTTCAGTTTCACAAATGACGAGTAATAAAATGTATAATGAATTATAGCTTTTTTAAATTAAAAAGTATTAGTGCGCTTCTTATAAATATTTATTTATAGAAGAAAATTCCTGTGTTCCAGAGTAGCGATCGCTAACCGAGAGTCCACGGGCCACTTGTAGTATGTGAAAAATTTTTGATGGCCCGCAGAATAATAGGGACATTATATTTTTTATGAAAATTCAGTTCCAAAAATGACGAGTAACAAAACGTATAATGAATTATAGCTTTTTTTTAAACTTCCATCTTTCCATCTGAGTTAAGCCAATTTTCAGTTATGTTTGCAGATGTATTTTATGACATTTAAAACGGAGAGTTGGCAAACATGGTAAATTGGTGGTATAGTGGTTTGTTGGTGTTGCTTTATATTATCGGTTTGTTTTTGCTTTTCATGAAAATCCTTTTTAGTGATATGAACATATAAGCACAGACGTAAATAAATGGAATTGTAGCTATAAGGGTCCATTAATTATAAAATCATGTCTTATTTTTTCACGAAGCTTTGAAAGTTTGCAGTCACTGTTATAGAGAACGTTAATACACAAATTAAATAATTTGTCCTCAGATATGGGTCGCCTGTTCAGTTTTTGATGAAACAGTATTTTTAACTCAATGCTGGATTTTTCCAGGAATTTCTGACATTGATGTATGAACTAATATTTCTCAAAAAATTTCACTCGATGATTTATACGGTAGAACTTTTTGACATTCAGCAAGAATTCTTCATTGTATTTTTCTTGGAGATCAAAAGGCATAAAGACCAATGTGCACAATATTGATGTGAAAACAATACTTTCTTAAAAGAGTATTTTTCACTATTGGAAAGATGTAAGTAAGTCTAAAAGAGTTTTTCTTTTAAACTGAAAACAATGTATTATTCATCGACAAATATATCAAAAGAATTGTGAAAAAAGTTTTGAATGAACATTTGCTCTCAGTAAAACCAGTTTATTTTGGTGATTGTTTAGCCTTATAATATTTTTTAATTTATTTGTTAATTGAATTTTCTGAAGAACTAAGTACTGTATCTCTCTTATATTCGTTTTTAACTAAAATACAATGAATAATATCTCTGAATCCGTAACGCTTTTTAGTACTTATATATTATACAATCAATCACAATTTTACCAATTCAAAAATATGTTGCCAAATGCTGTCGTCATTATTAGTATTGTTTTCGTTGATGTATAGGAATGGTTTCCACTATTGGCTGCATAACGTGGAATTTGAAGATACAAATAAATACCAATTTTATTATGATTATTTCTAGTTATTCATGTTTTACACTTTTAATTATGAAAAGAAATAAATATTTTGAATAAATTATTTTTAAATAAACCAAATTTTTACTGAATACAACGTTTTATTTTATGGATATTTCACAAAAGTATTTTCTTTTTGGTTCCTATTAATAACATTTAGATAAGGGAATGTAACATTGAAAATAAAATAACAGTGATTTATAAAATTAAGCATTGAAATGTACTATTGTAAATATCTTCATTTTACATACATTTTATTTAATTACATTTTCGGTTGTTCGGAAAGTAATTTTGTTTTTTCCCGACGGAGGGCTTAATAGTATTTTTTGCACCCAATTTCACACTTAAGCCGCAAAACTATTATATGCTTTGAAAGATAATATAGAGCAATGCCTGTATGTGAAAAGTCCAATTGATTAGTTGGTACCCTTTTAAATATGGAGAGCAATAAACAGCATTCTCGACATATTTTACTTTTTATAATAGAAAAGGTAAAAATGTTGTTAAAGTCAGAAAGAAATTAACTGATGTGTATGGAGAAGATGTTTTGAAAGTATTCGATCCGTCAATTTTGATGTCGAAGATGCACCACGTTCTGGAAGGCAGGTTGAAGCTGATAAAAACACGATAAAGGCATTAGTTGATGCAAACAGGCGAGTAACAACACGTGAGATCGGTGAGAGGTTAAGTTAAGGTATCCGACTACGTTCGGAACCATGATTTTGCAAAAGCGTATAAATGGATAATATGTATGATATTCAGAGTCACTTAGATTAGAAAATGTATATAAAATTAATTAAAGAATATTATTACAATAAAAAATTATTTAAGTACAATATTTTGACAAAAAATGAACCTAGAATGACCCATTTTCAAAATATTCTCCTTTTGCGAAAAATGTTTCTATTATAATAATATTTTGATGTATATAGCTTAGACCTCTCTACAGAGGCTCAACTAGAATTTTTGAAATATATAACTTAGAAGTGGGGTTACCCATACTTTATGACAAAAGAAGGGAGCAATTTTACGAAATAACGCCGATAGTTATTTCAATTGGTGGTAATTCTGAAAATAATGTGAATTTTTCAAAAATCCTACTTCAAACTCTCTGAAGAAGTCTTAACTTTATGTAAGCAAAATATTATTATTTTAGAAGCATTTTTTTTATAAAAGGAGAACATTTTGATAAGAAATTATTCTGTTAATTTTTTGCCAAAATATTGTATTTAAATCATTTTGTTTTTGTCAAATTGTCCTTAAAACAATTTTATGCATGTATTCTAATCTAAATGACACTAAATATCCAGAAAATTATCCATTTTTAAAATCACGGTTCCGAACGAAATCGGATACCTTAATCAAATTCAACTGTTTATGACCACTTGAAAGGCCTGGGTTTAACCTCGAACCTCGGTATATGGGTTCCCCTAGTTCTCACGTAGAGAAATTTGTGTCGTCGCATTGACGTCTGTGATTCGATTCTAAAACTTCACGAAAATGATCCATTTTTGAAGAGCATCATTACGGGGGAGAAAAAATAGGTTGTATATTATAATGTCAAACGCAAGAGATCATGGATCAAAAAAGATAAACCGGTTCAAAGTATTTCCAAAGCCAATACCCATCAAAAAAAGGTGATGCTCACTGTTTGGTGTAATTTTAAAAGAATCATTTTTTTTTTTTTTTGGCTTTTACCGGATAACACAAGAAATAATCTAGAAGTATACTGGCTTCAGCTGGATAAACTGAATGATGCTCTTCAACAGAAAAGGACAGAATGAATCAACAGAAAAGGAGTAGTGCTAAAGACCAGTAATGTGAGGCCTTATACAAGTTTGGTTACTCGCCAAAAGCTTTTACTGCTTGAATGAGATACAATGCCACACCCACCATATTTTCCAGATCTTGTACCTTCGGATTATTATTTTTTCCGATCATTTTAAAACTTTTTAGACGGTAAAACATTCACTTCAAATGAGGAGGTCAAAAACCACCTTTATCAGTTTTTTGCCAGCAAAGACCAAAAATTGTATGAGCGTGGGATCATGATACTACCAGAAAGATGGCAACATGTATTGGATCAGAATGGCCAATATATAATTTAATAAAATATTTGTTCATTGTACGAAAATTGTCTTTCATTTTCACAAAAGAGAGAGAGAGAGGAGAGAGAAATAAAAA
The DNA here is from genome assembly GCA_019973955.1 of Trichonephila inaurata madagascariensis. Lineage (NCBI taxonomy): Eukaryota > Metazoa > Arthropoda > Arachnida > Araneae > Nephilidae > Trichonephila > Trichonephila inaurata. The sequence goes on from BMAV01000374.1 coordinate 57,695, forward strand.
AAAGGGGGAGAACGAATTACTTTTGTACATTCCAATACATTCTAAAACCGCTTCTCTTGAATATATCTAATGATCGAACGATTCAAACCTTGACAACCAATTGTTTAGACTGAATTTCATTCAAGAAGTATTGCTTTGCCCTACAATGATTTAAATCATGAACGTCACGACAAAAATTCTCTAAGTCTGGTCGTTAATTCGAAATATAGCATTCATTCTATCGATAAAATCGGAATTTTATTCTACATTGCATTAAGTAGAATCTATTATCATTGTCAGCTCGTGGTGTAGTATGTTATTCAAAGAGTAACGTATCACCTCAAAGCAATGAATTTTGTCGACAATGGCCTTTGTATAACACTTGGGGTTAATTAAAATCATTTTGATTCAAATAGAAATGATTGACAAATTTTACAAAGATGAGTCGTCACTATAATCTTACCAAGTATTCCTGGTTTAAGGATAGTCTCTCCCTCGAAATATCTTTCAAGAACAAACACTTTTTCTCCAAAATAATTATAATGTATAATATCTTATAATATTTACATATAATCAAACATTTTGAGTTTATTAAAAACCTATATCTATCTCTGAATATGATTTAATTTATTCATTTAATTGAGCAGATAAATATAATCAGCATCATATTTTATATCTGCTTATGATTTAAAGATGTTGATTTACTTTTATGCATTTTATAAAAGTAGCGTTTTCCTTTCCATTACAACAAATTCTGTAAGAGGTTCGAACTAAAAATTTTGCTAATTATAATATATTAGGTATTTTGATTTAAACTGCTAAAACAAAATTCTTATAAAATATTTATAGACGCTAACAATTTGATTGATTATTACCAAACTAACATCATAGAAAACTTTTATTTTGGTTAATGACAGAATATTAGAGCTTATAAAAAACACAAAGTTATTAAACATACTAGAGAGCAATTTACTTCTTTTTCAAATGTACTTCAATAATGCTCAAATTGTACTTTTTGAATAACGTTTGAAATGTTGTTTTAAAATGGAATAATATATATATATATATATATATCAATTATTTCATAAGGAATTTATTATAAGTCACCATTTTTATACTGAAATTTATGATATAAACCATTTTTGTACTGAAATTTATGATATGTAACCATTTTTATACTAAAGTTTATGATAATTAACAATTTTTATGCTAAAATTTATGATAAGTAAACATTTTTACATTTTTTATCTCCAAACATATTACTGTGATTTACATTAACATTTGAACTCAAATCTATTATCTTTGTTATGTTTATAGTAAACTGCATTTATGTACTGTAAAGTCGTAGGGATGAAAATCGATTTTATACAAAAGCTCTAATTCAGTTGTCAAAGTGATGAGCTCCATCACCAGCAGCGCAGCATTGATTGTGAGGGCAGTGATTGTGAGCTCAAATTCCATCAAATGGAATATTAAGAGGCTGCTTTAAATGAAACTGGATCTCAAAAGGGCTTTGGGTAGAAATTAGAGGAATAATTCACTACTTAACGCAGGTGTGTCTCCCTCTTCAAATGATCGTTGTGCACATTTGTGAAGCCTGTCACCAGTAATCCTTATGAGGCTTCAGTTAGCAATTACGTGTAGATTGTATAATACCTTTCAGAAGATCTTTCCTAAGCGATTTCAGATAAAAAGCATGCCTGATCGAATTATTGTGAATGTGAAAAAAGTTGTTTAATTAGTACAGTTACTTATAATATTATCTTATACTGTGATTCAATATATTCATTTTTTCTCACGATTCAGAACATAGTACCCATTAGATTTATTAAAAAGTTTCATATTAAAAAGACTATATTTCAAGAATTTGGGAAAGTAATTAATATAATATCATGAAAAACAATTGGATATTTTTGCGATCATGTGTTACTCTAATTGAAAACATGAATTACATTTACTGAAATAAACATCTATTAATTGTGTAAACACACAACACGATTTATAAATATACGCGAGGCAAAATTTTATGAACATTCTTCAGACAGCTCATTTCAACCCCATCTCTCTATTTTTCTATAATTTTATTGCCTTATCGCTAAAAATAAAGATTAATACCTACATAGAGTAGTACCCTCTTTCCATTAATCAAATCGTTTCTGCATGCCAATTCGCTACATGCAGAATCTTCCTCTTTTCATTAATTAGGTCATTTCTGCATGCTAATTCTTTACAATATCTAGGGAAAAATAGTGGTCATGGTAACTGAGTGGATTTGATAATGAATTCATAGTCTAGATTAATTCTGTCTAGACCAGAGCTGAATCCGTGCACGTCTATACACAGTTAAATCTTTGCTGGACAAATTTCTCATGTCAGCGGATCGCGGAACTTTATAGAGAGAGATGTACAAACATCATCCTAGTTTCTTGACTATGATTTAAATTATGAGGTCTGTAGGCTATGGACATTCTGTTATTTAGAAGAGCGAATATGCTAAACAATCATTCAACAAAATGTATTTAAATGCATTATTAATAAATTGCAACTTCATAAGTTAAATTATAAGATGTATTATATAATTTGTGAAGAAATGTCATTCAAACCAAATAGTACAAAATATGCTCAGAAAGAACCACATTACAGTTTGTTTTGCATGTACTTTTACGAAAATAATGATTACCGATTGATTCAAAATAATGCGATGAATTTCAGAGCGTCATGAATTTTTATTGAATTACAAGTTATTAACAGGAAATGTTCAGTGTGATTTCCCTTAGCATAGTACACTTTACGTAAACGTTTAGGTCAAACCAAAAGAGAGTTTTTTGAATATTTTGGGGAGGGAGGGGAATATTTTTTCACCTTTCTGTTTTGCTTTTTAAAACCCTTGAAATATTCTTGCTTTACGTCTATTTTATTGTTTTTTAAGAGTTCCCATCAAAAATAATTGCAAGTAACATTGTCAGAGGATAGTGGTAGTCATTTTTCAGGAGAAAAAAATTTTTTCATCTTTCAGCCATTTTATAGTAGATTTTGCAGTATGACCTGCTGCAGAATCTTGGTGAAAAACAAAGTCTGCTTGAAGGTAAAGATGTTTACTTTCTTTGATCATGTGCTTCAAAACTTATGCGAATAATATTTAGCATCAATTTTAGCCTTTTTTCTACAAAAATAGTTTTTTTAAGCTTTTAGAGGGCACTTCTTATTCATAAAACAACTCCAGATGGCCAATTTGCATTTTGCAAAGCAGCTATGTCTTTGTGACACTTTTCGCGTACAATATTTGTGTATCTTCGTATCGCTAGTTGTGAATGATAGACAAAATAGTGTTTGATACGAATTTATCCATGTTTTGTATCTACCTTTGAGTAACATTAAATTCAAAGACGTGACATTGCGTAACATTAAATACGTTTTTTTCTTTCTTTTTTCTATGACCTTTCCAGGCATTTGATGACAGACTAGTTTATTTAATTTTCATTAACAGTTTTCTATGTCTTACAAACAATTATTGATTTTAATAATTGTAGATTTCTTTGTTAAGTTTCTTTAAGGAATTTTCTACAACGATAAGTATTTTCAGCTTCTTATTTTACTTTTCATCAAAGACTTCATTTTATCGACATTTTTTTTTATCCAGAAGTTTTTGATTTCCAACCAAATTTTATTTCCTTTTAAAGTTTAAATAGTAATCAATCAGAAAAATGTCTTTTCTGATTTTTAAATATTTTTCTTATAACAGAATTTGAGCTATCATTCTACAAAAGCTTTAATATTTTGTTTCAGGTTTGAGGATCTAATTTCAAATCCATGATTTACTCCCATCAATACAAATACTTAAATTGATAATTTAAACGTTTCATTTTTAAAATGTAACTATCAATAAACTGATTAAAATTTACCATAAATAGCTATATGCTTTTAAAACTAGTCGTACTAATTCCGAATCAACCTGTAATTAAAGTAGAAGAAATTATTTTCTTTTTAATGAATTAATTTAGAATAAATTTTTACGGAAACACTTGCAAATACAGTGAAATTTGCTGCATTCCATTTAATTGCATGGTGGTACAAGTATACTTGACATCCGCTTTCTCATGGGGAAATTCGGGCGTCTCCAATTAGTTAGATTTTCATTTTATATTTCAATGCATGTGAAATAAAATTAATAATTATAATAGAAGCCTTTATTTATAGTTAGTTTTCCCCTCTAAGTTTTGCTTTTAAGAACATCGGAAAAATTTGAGGGGAGATAAGTTTAACAGTAAATATTCACAAAGCATAAGGAAAAGCAAGTGGAAAATAGAGAAATAAAATATAATCAGGCTTTACGACTATGTGAAGAAAATATTGAATTTATCCTATTATTCTTAGTACAAATTTCAGTATATACGTACAGGGTGTCCCAAAACACAACGTTAAGCTGGCACTGGTTGAAAGAAGGGTTCATATCAGTTCTGGGAAAAATTGGAAAAAAAATCCCTATCACTTGAGGACCAGCATATTTTTGAAAAAGCGGTAAGTTTACAACCTCTATCATAACGTTAACTTCAGCTACCACGATTTTCACAATTTTACATCAATTTTTCCCTAACCTAATTTTACGTAGCTGTGCTATTAATCACAATCACAAATTGAGCAAAATGTGTTGCTGGTTTAGTTAAAATTAATATAGTTTGCTTGATTTGAGGTTTGAAAAAATTATATCACTCATCTTTGACTCCCCATAAAAATAAAATTATAAAATAACTAATATAGGCAAATTATTTCAATAAAATGAGCCATTTAGTAAAATTATAAAATGCTGCAACACTTGCTACTGATCTATCCACAACAATTATTACCACTTATTTATTTATTTTTTATTTTATTTTACAGAATGGTTTCATTAAAAAATTTAGTCTTAAGCGTGTAACTCAAATTGTGTTTTCCCCCTTAAGACTGTAAGTCAGTGCTTCTCAAACTTTCAGTATTAGCGACCCAATTTTCAGTCATAATTTTCATCGCGCCTCCCTTCTAAATAATGTATCGAAAGCAATAATAATGTACTTTGACTATAAAACAGCAATACGGCTTTAATTATAAGCCGTACAAATTATCAAGATAAACTTTATATATAATTTTATGGCATGCCCATAAAGCCACTGGCAATTATTAAACTTGTTCTTAACTTAGTACTGTTAAATTAATTATGAAACACATTGTGTAATACTGATACATTTTGAAGTGTATTATATCAATGTAAATGTGTATTTTATTTTTTTTATTATGTCAGAATGTATTTTGTTACGCTTACTTTCAGTAAATTAATAATTTTTTTTGTTTTCAACTTTTCGAAATACTTGCACTCCCCTTGTAAGGTTATCTCGCCCCTCTAGGGAGGCGTGCCCCACAGTCTGAGAAACACTGCTGTAACTATTTACTGTTTGACACCCTTTTGGATAATGTCGAAAACTTATATATTACTTCAATGCGTTCGATTGAAACAACCATGGAAGTACCGAAAAGTACTGCTTATCATTTATCAATAACACACGAATTTTTTTCATGTCATTTGCAGGGTTCACAATGCCTTCTACTTTATGACTACGCTCCAAGGCTCGAGTCTTGCAGAAGAATGATGGAGAAAAGTAGTGAAGTGCCATAATTCCTGAATAAAAAAATGTGGATTGGAGTATCCTCATTAAAATAGAATGGATACTTAAACAGTTTTTGTTGATTTGTGAATGATATTAATATGTAACTATAGACTACATCAGTGAAATAATAATTGTAAAATTGTGAAATTTGGGCCACAGTTACTAATAATGAGAAGTAGGGTGTACATTTTTCCCATTTTTAAAACTCTGATCATCCTCACCTAACCAACCAATTTCAATTCTGAAATGCTAAATAATCTATTCCATATTGACCATAGCTTTCATATTCGCTCCATATTAAGCAACTTTATTTATTCATATTTTTATTTTCGATTGAAATGTAGCGATCGTTCTAGGCACTGCATTGATTAGAATCTTCTAATATATTTAAATACTTTTGTTACCATTTTATTGTTTTACTTTTTTATGTCCATTTGAAAAAAATATATTGCATTAAAAAATATCTGCATGAGGGTAATTAATTTCACTACTGTTCTAATGAAAGATAAATATTGCATTTTCGGGATAGATTATTTGCATTGGATGTGCAGTACAGAAAAACTGATTGTGCCAGGATCTTCCAGAATTTATAATGTATTAGAATTCATTCATTTTGTACATTTCAGCGTAAAAAATTTCCTGTTTTTATGTTAATTTTCTTTTACCAAATGAAAGACAGTAAAAAAAAACTACTTAACCGAAATAAAAATAAAATACAGTGTTAAAAGAAAAAAGGAGATTTCAATTCGAATATCTTTTTAAACTCATTCATTAAGGGGGTCACTTCACGCAGCATTTTCCCTATCTCCGTAATGTTAAAAATGACCAATTTTAAAGACATTTTTTAAAATTGGCATGTTGGCTGATCTCATGAATTTTTGTATGCATTCATTATATTGTTTTTATTATTTTAATGGGAGCATTTTTAAAATTTTTGATTAGTTTTTAAAAAATTTGTAATATTGGAGTAATACGTCAAAAATTTTTAAAACAGTGAAAATTCTTGTACATTTTTAATCCATAAATATTTTTTGAATAATTTTTTTGACAAAATCTCTCATTAAAATATTTATTTGTATAGTGTTAACACATGCAAAGTTTCAAGGCTATAAAATAAGTAGTTTTTTTCAAAAATGTTCTTTTGTTGAAATTTACACTTTTGAGAAATAGAGATTTAAAGTAAAAACTTACTGTTAACTAATAAATAACAGAACTGTAACTTGGATTGCTAGTGTCATCTGCAAGATCATCTTCTTGTCTACATTTTAATTGTTTGTTTTTAATTCTAGCTTCTTTGGTTCATTGTAAAACTGCCTATTCTGCTTTCCTAATACACGCATAATCTACTTCTTGCAATGCTCGACATTTGTAAAATCTAGGGGTTGAATGTTTAATACATCTAAAATTTTTAATTTGGTACTGAAGCCTTGATTATATAAATATATAGCTTCATGTATAGTTTTGAAGTACCCAATTGCACAAATACAATTTTTGATTATACACCAAATACTATTTCCGCATTCACTAATATTTTTGAAGTTTTATCAAGCAAGCATCTAGACAAAAGTTCAAGATTAGAGACCTCTAAATACTTTTTTTTATGCTATTTCTAATTGCAATAGGTAAGTCGTGTTTATGCTTATAATGGTGTAACCTTTCAGTATGGACATATTATATCTACCACAAGTCACTTCCCATGGGCATAAACCTGTGTGTCGTAGATTCAAATCTGTGAACATTTTATCAAAAAATATAGCTCAAATAACGCTTGTATGGCTAACAAATTTTCTGAGAGTTGTTTTGTGAATAGCCAAAACATAGTATCTTTGCCGAATTTTGTCTATTTCTGCATCTGTCAAGCCATTATGGCATTCTAAATTTTTTGTCCTCAAGCTTTTTGTCTTTTAATTTTGATTTTAACGCTTTAAGTCATGTCCCCATCATTTTCTCAACACACACACACATGACCAACTCATTCTAATTTTCAATATTGACATATCTCTGAGGTTTTAGATTCTAAAACTGTTTTGTATGCTTTAAAGTCCCCATAGAGTCCAAATATTGTGTATATCGTAAATTGTGTAATGTCTGCGAGCGATGGAAGATACAAAAAATAAAAGTACACCTCTTCCAGCATCCATTCCCTACTATTTACAATGTAACTTGCCGAACACTCATCATTATGTACATTGCTGTTAAGTACATGAGCATTTCCGCGACAATATTTCAGTATCAACAACTTTCCAGTGTCAAACCAGCACAAGGCAACAAATCCATTTATATAAGTATGGCTCCTTTTTTGCCAGGTACCATCAATATATTACAGGTACATTTTGGCATCATTATTAAATTATATCGGACAAGGCGTACGGTGAAATGCCATAGACAATTTAGTTACTTTCTCTGTCGCGTTATTTAATGTATGCATGGAATCGTAAAACCACTTTAGTGTAGGTGACAAATTCATGACTCCGAAAAATATTTTTCAAACTCTTCTTTTTTAATAGATCTCATACCATATGAAAGTCTATTGTTCACTTCATATAATTTTTGTATCTTTTTGATTAACTACTGTTTTTAGTAAACCTGGTATTAAGAAATGTTTGAATAAGACCACAAAAAGTCACAACATATTAACAATTTTTGTAGCCTAAATTTATGTGAATACCTTGGTTTTACATTTATTTATGTTAGTAATGTTGTTTCAAAGCACAAGAAAACAGTACAATGTGAAGTCATTTTCAGAAACATTCAAATGAATCAAAAGCAATCTTTGATAAACTTACCTAACTGCTTTTAAAGCTGAATTATTTTTGTTGAGATCGTCTGACTGTTATGCAACGTTTAATTCATCGAAGTTTGGGTTTTGTATATATTTTTTCCAAACTTTCGTTTTCAAACGTTTTATTATTTATTTAACAAGTTTTAAAACGTTTTTAAACATTTACCGTTATTGTTTTGATGGGAAACACTATTTCACACGATGAGAATTCGTTGTATTTAATGAGATAAAAATAAGCAAGCGGTTACCAAAAGTAAATAAACAGCTTCACAACTATTCACTTCACTTCTTTCCTGAATAAGCTGCTGATCAAAATAAATTCTTTTTGATTAATTTAGCTATTTGATAAGGCTGAAAGAAAGTAGTATGTGTCTTTTGTTTTGATTTGAAAGGGGCGTGGCAGTCAGATGTTTTAGGGGTTTGATAAATGAAAACAACTTTTAAAAATAAAATACTTCTAATTCAGCTAGAGCAAAAAATTTAAATTGCATTAGAAAGAAAATAAATGGTATTTTATTTTTCAATCAAAATTGAAAAATCGATTTTTAATTCGATTTTTGTGAAGTGACCTTAAACTTCTTGCTTTCTTTCCGTTCCTCTATAGAAATTGTAAAATTAAATAATTCACTGGATTGGAACAAAGATATAACGGTTCAGTGAATATTTGCGTAAATTAAACAATCATTGTTAAACATTTACAGAATTCTGTAAAAAATGTCCAAGAAATCTTTTAGGAAACTAGAAAAAAATGTAAGAAGGATTAATTGAATAAATATATGTATTACTATTTTAAGAAATCTTTGACAAAATCATTACTATTACTTAACCCTTAATTCTTTTATGAATGGCTAAATGCTTAGGACATCGGGGTTTTTGCCTTAAATGGATAATTCTGAAACATAGTATGAGATACGCTTGCTATGCACAATCAATCCTTAACTGCTTATAATGGATAAAGAAGAAATATCTAGAAGATATAAAAGACTATTATAACTATGATTTCATTCATTAAATTTTCATTGTTAATATAACGTATTATACACGAAAAATGTCTAGATGTTCTTCTAGGCAAGTAGTAATTAATTGCTCATCTAGATCAGTGGTCTCCAAACATTTTTGACCTTAAAACGAAAATAATAATAAGAATCAACTTTAGTATATATATATATATATATGTCAGGTTTGAAAAGTTTAGATTCAAAATTAAGTAAGTAATAAATGAAAATAGAGCGAACTCTTTACCATCGCTTAAGGATTTGTGGGTAAATAAGAATATTTAAAGATAAAGCGAGTGCTGACGAAGGAGAACACATACTCGAAAAGGCTTAGCTGGTGACTCCTCACCAAGTTGTTGCCTATTGTTCTACTCGGTTGCACGCTAAAGGGCCGCCATGTTGGATTTTATGTAATTGAAACAAAATAAAGACGTTATTATAGAAATGATGCACTCCTCATTTTACCAGCCGTCCTGGGGCCTGACATATATACTGAAAAACCGCTGAATTAGGGATAGCAAGGGCTTTGAAAATCGTATAGTGCTGTATAGTATTTGTAATTGTATAGTATTTATGCGCAAGTGAGGGTGCTGTAGTAATTGCATATATAGCTCGTACTAAGTTTATTCTGAGTTAGGTGTTGGAATGGCCAGTATAGGTAAACTGCCTGATTTTTAGACGCCTTCCATCACGGACAAATCGTAGGTGTGTGACGCAGGGGCCATTAAATTTCATATATCGTCGGCCTGGTTTGGGTAACGTAAGGGTAACAAAGGGGAAAAATTTGGCAAAAAACTGTGACTGAAAAAACTCAAAAGGACAATTGTCTTCATTGCGTGGTGGGGGCGTCTCGGGTGTATTTACGTTGCCATAAAACCAAACTTTAGCTCAAATTCCACCCAATTGAATGCGGGCCAGTGTACAAACGTGGAAAAGGAAAAAAGGACGGGACAACTTCGCTTCCCCGTATGCGTTTTGACCAGAGTACCATTGTTTAATGCTTGACATGGGGCGCACTCTTTCCTGGGCAAAGGCACGAGACTGGAAACGTTGAGTGTGGGTGTAGTTTTTGATTCCTACTATTTAACGCCGACTGGAGGCTGAAAAATATGGCTCAGGCTCGAACCCGTGGATCCATGTTTGCTGCAAAGGAGGTGGTAACATGGTCGGGTTTTTTTTGGCCTGTTTGGGATCTTTGGATGTACCAAAAAACCCCAGTGCAATTCGTACTGAGTTGATGGGGATCCCCTGGTTTTTCTTTTTTGTTATCCGCAAAGTATTGAAATTTTCCAAAAAACTTTGACCCCATCCCCTTTTTTACTGGTTGGAAGAGCATTCCCCTGGCTTTTTTGTCATAAATTGCCCCAGACTTAAATCCTATTAAAGGGATGTTTTGGAACAAGGCATGGAAAGCCTCACCAACCCAAAAACCTTTCTGAAATTATGGACGCCTTGCCAAAAGGCGAGTGGCACTTTAAAAACTTGTGAATATATGCTTCGTCGTGGGAAATCGTTATCAAGGCCAAAAAGTCCAACTCGCTCTTGGTAGGTATCCCTTGGGGATGCGTATATATAAAATATAATATATATAAAATATATAATATATTAAAATAAGCCCCCAGCAGCAATGGATATCCCCGGGGAGCCTAGTGGGGGGTCGGCTCCCCGAATAAGGCATGGATGTATCTTCTAAAAAAAGTATTTCACCTGAAATGGATTCCCCCCCGGAAACTAATTTTTCTGTTCTGCCATCATCTTCTAAAAAATTCTGTATTCTTCCATGTTTTAATTTTTTTCTTCCCTCTCTTCTTTCATATTATCCCCGGGTAAAAAACTGAACAACAACAACATAATTAATAAAATACTAAAAGGGGGGGGTTTGGGAACCCATCCCCCAAAAAAAATTGATTCCAAAAAAATAGCAATTGAAGTAAAAAAAGAGTCTTTTTACTAAAATGGAGGTGTATTTTGATTTCTAAAAATTTCTGTTAACTG
>BMAV01000375.1:0-28576 GCA_019973955.1 Trichonephila inaurata madagascariensis
AAGACCCCTACATGTTGGGAACGCCTTCTGCTTGTGAAAAACTAACGAAACATTTACAACAAGTTAATTTTCAAATACATCATCTACTTCCATAATAACTCCCATCGTACTATAACACCAGAGGATCTCACATGTATAAATTTCAAAAAGAAAAATATCCATTGTTGATATTGAAAATACTGCGTAATGAATGGCTAAATATATTAAAGTGTTACGATTCGAATAGCAAAGAAACATAAAAATGAAATAAATGAAACTAAAATACATGTAATTAATGAACATAAACTTGTAGCACAATAAATAACTATTGCCACTAAGTGACGTATAATTTGATCAAAAAGAACAATAAGCAAGTTCTCAGCTTAAAGGGCATTAATGCTAATATATATATATATATATATATATATAAGGGTTATGGTTGTTCTTGAAAGTGTTAACAGGATGCATATTAGAAACACGTAGGGCAATATAAATTTTTAAAGGTGCAGCAATCGCACTGTAATAAGTGAAGATTTGATAACCTGAACACAATCTCATACATTTATGCATTTTTCATTGATATCTATCTCACCTGTAAGTATTTAATATGCACAGAATGCTACCTCGATCGGAAAATGACTCTTAAGGTACAGCAGATATGGTCAAAAAAAATTTTTCGGGGAAAGAAGATGAACTGTTGTATGTATCTTTTAACCATATATTTGTGATGCAGAATAAAAAAAAAAGAAATCGTTCTTTTGCATGCCGTATCATTGTTCCGGATATTTTCTGTTGTACTGTAAACCCATCCATAGTTTTGCATTCTACAGTAGGGATAATCATTAAGTCGATCGATTTGTGGACCGACAAGACATTTTGAAGTGACTGCCTGAAGATTAGCAGTTAGTAATTATATATCCAAATATTCAAGATTGGTTTTCGGTATATGCAGACTGTCTTCTACTGACTATAACTAGAAGAACTGATTTTAGATCAAAATATATTGTGTTGTTTGATAATCAATGAATAATTTGATATTATTGTTGTAAATATTGGGTGGTAGGCCTAAGCACAGAGGGATACCATCATTGAAATTAACTTCGATTGAGCTCAAATGAGAGAAAAACGAACACAAACCTAGATTTATTATCATCAACATGAGGTAATCGATATGAACAATATATTTCGCAATTAAAATATTTTATGACCCTACGACACGACGACCGGTATTGTACGCCCGCTCGGTCTGAGTGAAGTCGAGAAAAGAGAGTTGAAGAAGGCGAGGACAAACGACATAGCGGAAGGGCACAAGGTACCAACAATTGTATTTGTGGTTGTTATTATGTTTCTATCTTGTTTTTTGCTTTAAACGCGGTTTTAAAAGTGTGTTTTTTTATTTTAATTGTGTTGGTAAGTGCATATTCCCGGGGTTTATTATTTTTTTTATTTGTAGATTTTTTTACCTCCCCCCCTACCCCTTTGATTGGACTGCAACAACTTGAAAAATTAGAAGTAGTCCGCACCCTGGAAAAGTCTGTCCACCCCTGTTCTACAAGATGGTCCCGAATTCATGGTACAAACTCTAAGGATAGATACAGGACATTGTAACAATCATTTATTGAATAGGAATGTATGGGTACAAGTGAGGCAGTGAGGCGCAAACAGGGGAAATGAAAAGAAAGAGAAATAGAGTTATCGTAGGGGCAGTGGAGGGCTTCTTATCCCCTAAACGAAGATCTTTCAAAAGCAATTTTAATCTGGAGTCTCAGATTGAAAACTTTTCCAAAATCTTCTACTTTAAAGATCTTGTGCATTTTTCTCCTTTCCTGTGTTCGTTTTTTTTCGTTAAGGAGTTGGAAACCTCTCTATATATACGACAATTTTAAAATTTGGGCTTTTTTTGATGTACCTTTTCTCAAAATTTGTTATTTTACATATTTGGGAAATTTTTCATACAATGTACAAATTTTTCATTATATGAAATAAGCTTTCAGATATTTTGAATATTTTCAGAAATATTTTATCAAAAATTGCGAAAATTTTTCCATTTTCACATAAAAAATTTGTAAAATTAAAATTTTTTAGTGTTTCAGAAAAAACCTTTTTAGTATATATTTTATCATTATAAATATATCATAAAAAAAATTTTTGGGAATCGGATCAGTAGTTCCTCATAAAAAAGGGAACGAACATCAAAAAATTTACATTTTGAGATAAATTGATTTTAATGTATACAGTGAGACTCCCAATCGGCTAGGACAGTGCTTTTCGCCAATACTGGCAACCCTTTCCACAATTTTTTTCGCGTCCCCTTTTCATTAATAATGTACTGAATGCAAAATAAGACCCGAAAATACAATACGCGATCTTAATTGTAAACCGTCAAAAATAGATAAGTCAGTGCTTCTCAAAATTTCGCATGGCGACCCCGTTTTCAATCATAATTTTATCGCGCCCCCTTATACAAAAAAATGTATTGAATGAATACTATATATATATATATATATATATATATAATGCCCAAATACAATACGATCTTAATTATAAAGCCTCTTCAAAATAAGTGTTAAATTTTGTATGTGTTACTTTTAAGTAATATACATATTTTAAGTAAATTACTTTTCAGTAATAGGATAGTTATTATGCTATTTTTCTTTCTCTAATTTTTAAATTAGAATACATTGTAAAATGATATTTAATTAAAGATTTATTCCCTTCATCATCCATTTCTAAATGTACATATATCATTTAAAAAAAGCCTGTCTATGTTTTTTCTATCATATTCACACATCTGGCGAACGTTTGCGTAAAATGAAAAAACACCTGGTACAATTCCATTCAGTTTTAGTATGAGTCGATACTTCTACAGCTACCGAATCTGTCTTGAATGTACATTTTATAATTTATGCGTTAGTTGTAAATCACGGTATTAAGTATTTACGGCAGTAGATTTAAACAAAATCATAGATATATTTTTAAGTCGCAGAGAGAACATTCGATGAAAATAAAGTACCAACAAGTACACAGTTGGTCCCAAAAATTAAATCAAGGATATATTCTAAAGAATACTTACATTTTGGATTTACTATTACTATTACTGAAAAACCCTGGGTAAAACTTACATGTGTACTTACTATGTGTTAAAACTTACAAATCTGAAGTACAACATGCGGAAGTTGTTTTTAAAAACATAGAAAATCATTTAGCTAAATATAGAAAAAGAACTCAGAGTGTCAATTTCTAATATTAAGCTTTCCTTTGAAAAACTTTGCTCTGCAAGACAAGCCCATGGAAGTCACTAATAATGATTAAGCTTGTTCTTATACTGGATGAAGTACCCACTCTTCCACACGAGTTTTTTTTAAATAATACATTATTGATATAATAGCTTAATAGTAAGGAGAGTAAAACCAAGTGCATGACAATGTATACAAAAATGTAAAATGATTTTTTTGAACGAATGCTCATATTATAAATAGTTTTGAACGAACTGTAATTTTAAGCCTCACAGAATTAGCATTTAGCATTAATGTTAAATAATGAAAAAGAATGTAAAATTCCAATACAGAATAATTGTGTTATTTTTAATATTTAAAGGAAGAAAACTTCAAAATGTTTTAGCCCGGGATCAAAAGCGCACTCGATACTAACGTTAATGTTCCCGCGGAGTGACTCACCCCAATCCTTTTTTTTTTATAATAATTTTTACTATATTCAATAAAAATCACAATTTCAGTGAATAATTTAACTAAGAGAGAATATACTTACCTATTTCATGGACTTTTCAATTTGTCTTCGAAAATTTGAGAAGAAATCTAATAAAACTGAACTAAATTGTTTCAAATGTTTTTGACTTTCATAAAGGACACAAATCACAGACACTTTCGCTAACATTCAATTCAGTGTATTTAATATAAAAAAAATGGATATTAGTTCTAAAAATGAATTGTGTTCAACGTTTTTCATTATGCCTTATATGTTTCAGAATACTCATAAAAATAAATCCTGGCCAAATAATTCTTCAAAGTGCTCAATATGTTTATCCATATATCATAAAACTTTTTCACATGGAAAAAAGCAAAACAGAAATTGATTATTTACAACTTCCTAAAAAAAAGGGGACGGAGATAACCATACCAGTAAGATCGAAGGTCAGCTAAAGTAATATTTTAGGATAAATAAAACGTAATAAAAAAAAATCCTCTCATCGTGGAATTACAGCAAAGCAAACAAAATATTTTTTTAATTTGGTTATAGGATCAAAGATAGATAATGAGTGTGTTTGAAGTAGAATCTTTTATTTTTGATGACGTAATTTTGCCACCTGATATATATAAATCATATCAGTGTAAATCTATATTTTTATTAAGTCAGAAAGTATCTTGATATGCTTAATTCCAGTAAATTAATTTTTGTAACCTTTTAATTTCGATATGCTCACGCCCCCCTCATTGGGTTATCGCGCCTCCCTAGGGGGCGCGCCCCACAGTTTGAAAAACACTGGGCTAAGAGATAAAAATAAATAAATAAAAGGCTTAATTTACAATAAAAGATACATGTTTTGGTTTATATCAGACGTTCAACTTTTAAGCAAAAACGAAGTATTTTTTTTTACATTTTTCGCGCCATTCAAATGGGCGTGGCCCAGTTTGAACGATTATTTAAAAATAGGTTTTAAGGGCTTCTAACTACTGTAGAAGTTAAAGTAAGGTATTCTTAAATAGGTTAAAATCTATACAATTTGAAAATGTAAAAATCTCAAATTGTCAAAAAATTATGATATTAGCTTTCCAACACGCCTTAAAGTAATAATCTTGAAAATTTTTCGAAGTAAACGCGGTACCCGCGATCTGAAATAAGACGAGTTGGATTGCCAACTATGCATTTGTAATATTCTACTTTTGAAATCACTTCTGCAGAATCTGTTGACTTCACAGAGTAAAGGCATGCAAATATTGTAAAATAATAAATGAAGAACTTAATATCTTTCTAGTTTTAACTTGTGGACGGGAATGAGTCTGAATGGTCTATGTGATACTTTTGCAGAGGAATGGCTTGGGTTTGCCACATTGGCGTTTAGTTACAGAACAAGTAATATAAAAAAAAATTTTTAAGTCAATTCCTACTTAGATCCACAAAAAAAATTTTATTTTTTAGCTACTTTTTATTAAATAGTTACAACTAATATAAATATGTATATACATAGGACAGAATCACAACATTAAGTGGTAATTGATTTTTATTAATTATCATTAAAGTATCGTATTGTCATCTAAAACAATTGTGTATATAAAATTTCAGTTGAACAGAATGCTTTAAAACGTGAGAAAAAAAAATCTTATAAAGTTTGGACCCAAGTCTCTAAAAGTGAAACCAACGTGGCTGTATCTGTAATTCTTTAAATAATTAGTTTTTCAGTCAATTAATTATAATTAATTATAATTAAATTATCGTATTTTTACCCAAAACAATAGTGCATAGAAAACTGCAGCTCAAAAAAACGAGCGCTTTAAAATGTAATGAAAAAACCTTTTCATGTGTTGACACAAGTCGCCAAAAATGATGCCAACGTAGCTGTATTTGTAATTCTTTGAATAATTAGTTTTAATCAATTAATTTTTAATAATTATAATAAAATTACTGTATTGTCATCCAAAATAGTCATGTATATAAAATTTCAGCTCAATTGAGCGCTTTAAAATGTATTTTATTAACGATTGTAAATTCCATGAAGATAAATAAATAAATATATAGACAGTATGAACTAATAGTAAGAATTGAAAAAGAAAATTTTTAATGAAATATTTTAACATTAAAAATTAAATTATTTTCTGAATATTTAAAAATTGTTAAAAAATTGGGTAGCTAGAGCATCTGAAAGTTATAATCTTAGCATGTATTGAACTCTTATTACCAATAGTGATATTTCCAATAAAAAAGTCAATCTTTTTGTCCACTAGAGTGTTTGTACTCTCGACTATTTATAAAATCATACTTCTAAGATTTTCTAAAAATATTAAATTTTTAAAACTTAAAATTTCATAATTTAATTTTAATAATTTGATTTTCAGTATCCCATTATCCGGGCACCGAGAGGACATTAGAGTTAACCCTTGCTTGCTCTTTACTGCCCAGTTTGTTCAAATTCTTAGAACAGTCTTCCAGTTCACGGTAAGAAATAAATCTAAATGCATCCTATTAAAAAGTCCACAAACGGGTACGTATTTACAAATATTAAATGAGCGATAAAAAACGCTTTATCAAACATCAAGGCAGTATTTCATTTTAAAATTGAAATAAAAATACGCAAACATCAAAACGTAATTTTCTGTGTAAGAAGCTACTTGTGTGGTCAGACCATTAAAAACACAGAGGATGAGCAAAAACATTCGACTAGTTTGACAAAAAAATTTTAGAGTTCCATCTTCTCTAAAAGGGATTAATTCCCTGTTAGGGAAAAACTAATTTAATCAATGAGTAGCCCAAAAGGATTTAAATGAAGTAAATAACTTTCAATTATTTTCACTGGGGGTAGGGAATATTAATTTATATCTTAACTAGCTGGTATACCCGTACTTCGCACGGGTGAACTGAAAAATCAAACAACACAGATTGAAGGTAAAGAAGTTTTTAATGAGTTAATTTTACGTAAATTGCAAATTAAACAAAAAAAGCTTTTTGCATATCTCAGCTGAACAAAAAAAAAAAAAGAAACACCTTTGTTAAATTTTAAGTTTGTTGATCTAATAGCAGATAAAAAGAATATTCTTTTTTATTTATAACTCCCCGTAACGCTCTTGAGGGTCGATTTTTGAAAATACCTCCCTAAGCTGATCTCTGCTCAGCAAAATTAACACATTGTTAAACGTTTTGTGTAACGAACGCTTAAAATAGAGTAAATAATTCATATATATCTGAAAGTGTAATACATTAATATTACTTTATGTTATATTTATTTTATGTTAAAATTGTAACATTCGCAAGCAACTCCGTTTCTTAAATTATAATGGCGATTCAATGAAAAACATAGCGAAATGTTAACGATAGAGTCAAGTTGACAAATGTCTAGCTACTTTCATATAGTTCGAGCTTTATTAGATCTTTGTAAGACCCACCGTGTAGGGAAGCGAAACACGTTATATACCGCATACTGATTTACTGCAGTTTTTTCACACAATAGTTTTTTTTTTGGATCACTACATTGAAAATTAAGGGATATACATAAACAAAATACTCCACTTTGGGCAATTTAATCCGTTAGAGCTAATAAATTAATTAAAGATATTCCACTGTAAAATTAATTATATACATCGTTCACACTTAAAATAAAGAGTCAAATCGGTTTCTAAGGTCTTCATTAACATGCAAAAACATAAAACACTTAAATTTTGACATAAACTATTTATTCGGGACAAAAATAATAATCTTTGCAATGCGCTGAAAACACCGTCAACTGAAAACGCAATATCTGCTACAAAACTATTCGCCTTCCTCGCTAAAATACTCATCATAGAACCCGTGCTGCCATATATCTTGGAAGAGTGGATTTCAAAGAATATTCCTGTTAAGTAATGGTAGGATATTCCTTCTAAGTGGTGTGGTAGTTAGGAGAAGAGGGTTCCAGCTCAGGTGTCGTCCTCGTCACTTGACCATGGTTCAAAATTACGTGGTCCGTTTCCAAAAGCTCTCGTGTAGCTGAACAGTCCGACGTTAATATTCACTCACTCCAAAAAATACAGTACAATAGTTATAATTATTTTTATACTTAAAAATGCAATATCTGCCTATTCAATTAAAATTATAGCGTTATAATTAACTACTAACCACAAACAAATTTTGAAAATTTGTCCAAATCATGTAGTGTGAAAGAGAAAGTTTATTTACTTTAAGTACCAGAACCGATAAAAGCATTTATTTTGATAAAGATCAATTTCTTACTACGAAATGTGCATAATAAAATCATAAAAAACATTCACACACACACACACACACAAATAAAGAGAGATTTATAACAACCCCTCCCTTCAAAACCTAATTTTATTCTGAAATTAAAAAAAAAAATTGGGGATTATGCTGATCACAGGAATTAATTAGAAGCGAGCGCCTTGCGTAGCCAAAACAAAAAGTGTTTCTTCACAAATAAAATATAGATATATACTGTCGTGGGCTTTTTTGCAGTGCACGCCAGAAATGCTTGCAGATGGCAGAATTTTTTCCTACTTACTTGACAAATAACGTTATGTTTCGGACACTTCACAAAATATCTTTATAAATTATAGCCTATGCTATAAATTATAGCCTATGTGTTATTCTGATGTATAAGCTATATTACTGTAAAGTTTCAATAAAATCCATTCAGTTTTTTTTTCGTGAAAGACGGACAAACATCCTCACAAACTTTCGCATTTATAATATATATATTTAGATTTCTGTAAAATAGAAAGAATAAGTTTGTGTTTACAGTATTATGTGGCAAATACTTAAGCGATCCATTATTCCAGGCTTACAGAAATCAAGATAAGAAAATTGGTAACGATATAGCATAAAGGCAGACAAAAAGTCTTTTCAATGTTTTTCCGATAATACCTAATTTTTTATGGACAGGTAGACTGTTAAAAAACATAAAACCTCACACACATTATCAGTAAATAGAAAAAAAATCATAGGTTTGGAGAAACAAGTATTATTTCAAAACGCGCACAATTGCAGAAAATTTTCTATTACTGCTTCTGTCCTTTTAGATACAATTATTTTACTTCGTTTTTTTCAGCCTATATCTTAGTTTTTTTTTTTCTTCATATAAATGCTAAAGATAACTATGTTCACTTTTAAGCTTTTATTTCTTGTAGCATCATTGATTCAAAATATTAATAAAATAATAGATTTCTTTTCAAATATTTTTTATTACCGAATGAGGCGTATTGATAATGCCGTATGATCCAAGGCAATGAGAATAACATAAAGAATTATTTTAATGCAGGCATCAAGTTCGTAGAAAAGGAATATAGTTTAAAAGAAAGATACTCTTTGAACATCTTTTAAATGCTAAATACGTAAACCAAATTCCATTCTCGATCCAATGGAATATTCAATTAATAACTGTTTTGAAACTTCATAACAATTTATTTGAAAAGATTGAAAACACGAATAAAATACAAATATATTCCGTTTCGAAATAAAGATCATAGTTAATGTTTTATAGTATGTTCAGTACTATACAGTAGAACAATAAATAAACCTAAAAAAATAAACAAAAACCTTAAACAAGGAATCACAAAATCATGAGTGAAATAATGTCATATTAAAAAATTCATATAAATTATTCTTTATAAAAAAATCCTGGTTATACATAAATGTGCAAAACTAGTAATAGTTAAAAATCTTTTAACTATAACTAAGTCACTATCTCTTTCGAAGTATTTTAATTTTATGCATATCAACCTCAAATACAAACGGTTTTCATAAGGTTTCCATGGTAATAAACCAAAAAAAAATAATATATTTATAAATACTGACATTATTATTCATATCTTGATGAAAGAGAGAAGTAACTATGAAAAGAGTTTGTATTCCAAAAGTCGTTATATTCGAATCATTCAAATATACCAGGAGTATATATATATAGCTGAGTTAAATTTATTTCATAGAAAAAAATTATTAAAATTATTAACAGTACTCTTTTACAGTGCCGAAGCCTCAACTCATTAAAACTTTATGAACAATATTTACAAACTTTTTTCCGCAACATCTTTAAATATGTGGTTTCTGTAGAGAATCTCACTAAATTGGAAAGGTTTCTAAAAACAAATGAAAAAGTTTTAGATGTGTTTAAAAATTAAAACTAATAAAGGTTTTTGAAAGGAATACAATGAGTTATTTTCACAAGTGACCTTTAGTTCAATAAAATCCATTTCTGAAGAAAAATATATAGTTTCTTTATTTTTATTCAGTAAATTCAAGAACCCTGTGAATCCTAATGATAAATATGAGAAAAAAATATTCTGTAAACTTGTTTATCACCAAGAAAACGGAGGAAAGACTCAGAAATATTACAAGATTTGACAGAATACATACGGAAGATTGTGTTCAAAGATCCTTTTATCCTGTTTTGATTCTTCTTCATGCAATAGGTATGGAGACTCTATCATGCCCTAAGGGTTTCAAGCAGAACCAAATACTCCGGTTCGCATGGAATTCTCCAAAATACTTAATTGGCTTTTTGCAAATTTTCGCCATAATAATTCAGTGTATAACAACTATAATATTGCCGCTAAGAAAAACAACAATATCTGGTTTACTACCGAGTCTTTTCATAACCTTTTCCATTTACTCAGCATATAGATCGCGAATGCATTTTATTTTAATCATAAAGAAGATATCTGATATAGCATCAAAGGCATGCATTAAGAAAGCGCAAAAATACAAAATATTAATATTTGGTTTTTGTGTTTTTGGAGTTACAACAGGAATGTGTTTTACATTTTTTTATTTCGCTTCTAATGATGTAGCATATGTTAAAAAAACTATTATCGAATGTTATTTTATTTCTAAGGAATTTAAAAAGTTTCTTTTGATATCCTTTGACATTGTTGCAATAATGATTTTTATGCTTTTAACACTATTTTACATTTCATTGTCGGCGTACTATGGACTCGCTTGTTTTTTTATTAAGGTTCTTTTCTGTCATATAAAAATGCTGGTAAGAAATGTTAAAAATATTTCTGAATGTAAACCAATAATTTCTAAATATCTGAAAATTCGTCATATTATGGAATCAATTGAACAATTCTTGTGTTTTTCAGTTTTCATTCTCGTAGTCAGTAGTATGACAGGGCTGTTCTTTTTAAGTTATAATGTGCTATTTCTCACTAAACATGGCTATGCCCACTACCTGAGCTGCATGGCAGGAGAAATATTTCAATGTTCAATAATCGGAATGGTAATACTATCAGCTTCTTCCGCTAATAGAGCGGCAGATGTTGTTAAAGAAGCTGTCATGTCTTTGCCTGGAAGAATCCCTGAATATCACAACGAACTGAAAGTAATACTGAGAAAAGAGTATAAGCAAAATGTTTGCTTAACTTTATGGAAGCTGTATAAAATTGATAGGTCTCTTATTCTCAGTGCCTTGGGTGTGCTCATGAATTATGGATTTCTCATAGCAACTTTAGGTACAGTAAGCAGCCATACAGACAAATAAAATGCTAATTTAATTTTACAACAGCGACGTTTTCAATGTGTGTGACTCATTACCAATTTTAGGTAAAAATGTATTGAAATAAATTTTATTAAGGAATAATGGAATAATTTGAGATGGTCATTAGGTTTTTAGTCTGCGTGGTTTTTTCTAAAATTATGTGATTATTTCTTTAGTATGAAAGTCTAATCCAACGATACCTAATGCAACTTTGTCGTAATTAAACCTGAACTGAGAATGAAGTTTAAATGCACTTGTGAAGCTCTCTCGCATTCCATAACGGCTTCATCACCGTGTACAAACTTTTTTACAAATGGTTTTTAAGCCTTTCATTAAGGTTCCGTGATCATTATGTATATGAGACATAAAGTTTTTCTATTACCTGTTTCTATTAGCAAACTACTACCATAATCGTTTCTAAGTAAAATGAATTTTTTTAAAATACTGTTAGAGAGCTATGTGTACAATAATTATGCAACATCTATTCTCGAACAAAAAACATTCCATTTTTGGTACATATTCGATAGAAAAAGTATAATTGATTATAAATCGATTAAATATGTCTATACTTTCAGTCAAATAAAATAAATGGCATTGTATCGAAGAAAATACTAGATGAATTAAGACTTTTAAAGCAATACATCGAAATTTGCCGTTCCTGGTTATTTTTTCATGGTTCCGTAGATACATTCTGTGTTACAATTATTTCTGATAACTCCGTTTCACATTCATATTTATGCCCTCGATTTCTCTTATCTCAATGAATGAGATCTTTTGGTTTCGTTCGCTTTTTTAAAAAGCCTTTAAATGAGACGTAATTGTGAAAATAATAAATGACTGCATTTGTAATTTTTTTATTGCGTGCTAATTGGAACGGAGTGCGCGCATACGCACGCACAGACACACACTGAATATTTATTGAATTCAAACATTGGACTACTAGTAGAAAAAGAATAAAGAAACTTGTACGAAAAAACATTCACAATTTATACATCACTTTTTATTCTTTTTTTCTTTTCCTTCACCTTAAAACAGTGTCTAAATCAGAATTTCTCGAACTGTGGGCCACTAGAGATTGCTAAATGTATCAGAAATTTTTTTTAACAAACTATTAAAATTACATGAAATTTGAAATGTTGAAACAGTATTTGTAATTACCTCAATGGTTACACAATTTTTTTTTAAATTTTGTTTTCCCGCATTTTTACATAATTATTTTTTTGTTAATTGTAATTGTCATTGATTGAAGCAAACTTCTTATTTAAATCAAAATAATTATGAATTAAACAATTTTTAAAATTCCTTGATTTTATTTCCTTTCTGTAAATTAAATTTTAAAAAATGATTTTTTTTTTTTTCATTTAGCCATAATGAATAGATATTTAATAAATTTTTTGGTGTGCTTTGAAAACAAAAACATAACAAAGAATAATACTGACGAAAAGATTTGACTACACGAATAGAAATTAATCGCACTTAAAAGAGAATATCTTAAGGTCTTCTTTTCTTCGTTCGGAACCCTGATTTTAAAAAAGCACATAAATGGATAATTTTCATCATATTTAGTATCATTTAGATTAGAATACATGCATAAAATTGTTTTAAGGACCTTTTGACAAAAAAAAAAGTTTTTTAAATACAATATTTTGGCAAAAAATTAACTTAAAATAACCTTTTTTCAAAATGTTCTCCTTTTGTAAAAAATTCTTCTATTATAATATACTTTGCCTGTATATAGCTCAGACCTCTGTACACAGGCTCAACTATGAGTTTTGAAAAATTCACATTTTCAGAGTTACAACCCATTGAAATATATAATTATCGGCGTTTTTTTCTAAAATTTCTCCCCATTGTTGTCGTAAAACATAGATAAACCGACTTCTAAGCTATATATTTCAAATATTCTAGTTGAGCCTGTGTACAGATGTCTGAGCTATATACAGGCAAAATATTATTATAATAGAGGCAGTTTTCACAACAGGAGAACATTTTGAAAATGGCTCATTCTATGTTCTTTTTTTTGTCAAAATATTGTACTTAAATAATTTTTTATTGTAATACTATTCTTGAAACAATTTTATATACATTTTCTAATCTAAGTGACACCAAAATATCATAAATATTATCCATTTATACGCTTTTGCAAAATCACGGTTCCGAACGTAGTGGGATACCCTAAGCGTCACTGGAATTCAGAGAAAAGAGCCTTCAGAACTTTTCTCAATTTTATCTCTCTTTAGTTTTTTAAATATTTACAATCGAAAAACTTACTATGTATCAGACATGAATTTGATGTAGTTGGAAACTAACTAACCCTTAAACACAAATGCTTTGTCCACACTGCTTTCTAATTATGAAAGTTTTCAATTTTTGCATGTGCGAAAATGAGATTTTGGCTTCGATATCCCAACGAAGAGGAAAATTGTGTTTCTTGTTTTTGGCTGGGAATATTTCCGTTTGAAAAATATATGTTTGGTAGAACAATATATAAGAAAAAAATATGACACACTACATTCCATTTTTTATTTATATATTTTTTTTTTATGTAAGATGTCCTCAAAATTTATCTTATATTTTGTTTTGCTGCAATTTTGGTTTATACGACAATTTTATCAGCGTTTATGGTACTAAATTGAAATATTTATTGAAATCAAAAGTATTGGAATTACTTTTCATTTCATGATTTAATTTTTATAACAACCCAACTTTTAATCTAAGAGTCACAAGGCTGAAATAAAATATTTTAATTTTAAAACTTTTTTTAAATGGAAATCTTGATTTTTATTACTTATACTTTCACATTTTTTAAATAAATAATTTTTTTAAATTTTTTATACCTTGTAAATATTATGAAAAGGAAGTTTCTTATATTTTTTGTACAGACACAGTGCTTACTTTTTCGTGTTTACATACATTTTATATTTATTTGAATGTACTATGCCAATACTTAATTTATATGTTTTTTTTACTCTTATACTTTTTTTCTGTACTTAAGAAATTTTAATTATTTATTACAAAGGGTCTAGTTTTCTAAATATTGTGCTTTTTTACATTGTAAAGCAATAGATTAATTCTGGACAAAAAATTTACTGTTTTTTACTCCAAGCCATTGTTGCTTTGTTTTCAGATTTATTTCTTAATTACAAATAGAGTCAATATGGGGTGTAAGATGAATGAAAAAAAATGTGCATTATATATTTAAATACTTTGTTATGAATACAATCATCTAAGAGATACCTGTAAATATATTTTCCAAAGACTAATGAAAAAAAGGATTTATTAAAATTGTTATTGCGTATCCTTTTTTATAATTGTTAAGAAGCACATTAAATAAAAATGGGATTTCTGGAATTTCACCAAGAACGGTATTGTAATATTTTCTACGATTTCTTAAAGCGCATTTTTTGTTTTTGTTTAAAACTAGAACGTTAACTAGAGTCGTGTTCTGAAACTAAGTACCGTTTTGGAAAACCTCGCACAGAGTTACCAGTTGTTCAGCCATTTTTCATATAGAGAAACCAACTTGTTTATACCCTCTTTAAAAAAAGGCGCGTTCAGTAAATAGTTTTTGAAATTTGTGAAAACTCATTACTAAGCACTCTTATTGTGAACCGTCTGTTTTCACGAATTTTCTCATTCGCTTTTTCAACCAAACCATTATTAACAGCAGAAAACGTTTCATTCCCTTCTTCGTCAGTAGCATTGGCTCACCTATAATTTAATTGTCCATTTCATATCTCTCCACACTCATTAATTCATCACTCATTACAATGTCACCATAAATCTCTACAAGTTGACGATGAATTTCACCTTGTCTAAGATTCCTTGCGTTAAGAAAAAAAAAAAAAAAAAAAACACGGATTATAGAACGCACTTCACATTCGATGGGATCGGAACTCATCTTACACATTTTGAACGCTTACTAACATGTGCGAAAACAACACAATTTGGCTGTAATAACATCACGATCAACCAGAACAGTAAGGGGATATTGTTGAACTGCAAACGACCACTGCGGTTGCGGTAGAACCAAATGGTACTTTCCGGACACGCCTCGTACTTCGAATCCCCATTAACACTTCTTTTACTTTCTTTTAAAACGGTTAAATTATGAACATTTTGATTCGATTTGATTTTTTTTAATATTTGTTACAAGTGTTCTAACATGACTGAATTATTAAAAAGTTTTTTGATCAATTTTTTTACCACTAAATTGACGAAGCTGACGTTTGGACTGGTGCGTTATTTTTCCAATCCCTTCACTATTATAAACATGAATTTTGTGAATTCCGTTCAGTTTACATTTATTTTTTTCATTTTATAATACACCTATTCCTCGATTTATACAATACTGTTTTTATACGATTTTACTTTATCACAGGTTTTAAAATGTTGGATTGAAAAAAATTCTTGATAGCATAGGGATATATTCTCCAGTCCCCTGCATTCGTGATCAGCCCACAAGACTTTCGGACGCACTGATTTAAGGAGCACGTACTCCGTGTGTACTCGGAGGGTATTTGGTAGCATCGGGCATCGAACTCAGGCCTTCCGGTCTGGAGTCCGATGCTCTAACTACTAGGCTATCCACAGCCTAGTAAATTTTTAGCAGCAGAAAGTCATACCCCTTTGTGTTTTTCTATTCAGAATTTTCAAAAACTTCATATATTTACCGGTTATGTTAAATAATTATAATTTTTGTAGCTTTTTCATAAATTTATTAAAATTTTAGGGTTTTACCATGTTAAAATAAATTTTAAAAAATGATTAATTTTTAGAAAGCAAAATCAAAACTATAGATTAGTTACATGATAAAAAAAAAGTTAACAGATGCTGTGCTAAATTTTATTCCATGAATGAAACCATTAAAAGGACAATACGATAAAAATAAAGACTGTGACGTCTCTCGCGTCCTTCTTCTAACGTAACTCCTAAGTTCTTTGACGGCCACGATTAATGGAAAAAACCCTTTTAACCCAAAAAATCCAAGAAGACAAACGGATCAAATATGTAAATGGGGATATATTTTAAAAAGGATAGAAGCTTTGATGAGAAGGGGCAAAAAAATTTTAGAATAACTTAGGGGTGGAATCTTTCGGACGAGTTAGATGTCCTATAGCTCTGAAGGGATACGTTCATAAATTAAATTATAAAGAAGTCGGGAATCTTCGCATCCAAAATTAAGTTATAGGTTTTTCCCCTCAATTGATGAAAAGGGCTCTGAAAAAGGTAATTTTTTTGTATGGAATTTTAGATGAAAAAAAGAATTCATTTAATTAAGAAAAAATGATCAAGTTCCCGGATCTTTTTTGGGAATATAAAATTTTTTTTTGGGGTGTTAACTCTCACTTTAAGAAAGTTGGTCAATTAGAATTAAGTAATATAAGTTATTCTTAAAAGTTGTGTTAAGAATCAAATATGTCCCCATATAGATAACCCCACACCTCTAGCTTACGGGGACCCCAAAAACAAAATCACCCGGGACGGCTATGTCGCAAGGGCCCCGGAACTATTTTTAATTCTGGGTTAGGTAATGCAGGTGGAGGTAACGTCCCACCTGAAATGTACTTTTCAGGGCCCAAAGAACATTTTAGATTTCCCTTAATTTAAATTGGAGAACCAAATAAAAAGTTTTTGGGAAACCCCCGGTAATCTTCATGTGCTTATTAAAAAGTCACCCTCGGGGAAGGGCCCAAGATTGGTCTCAATATTTGGATCGGTGTTAGTGCAAAAAAACCACGGTTTCGCGCAGCTAAAGGGCCCGAATTAGCAAAGGGCTTTTCCCCGCGGTCAAAAATAAAAAAGAATTAAATAAAAAATTTTATGCATCAACAGGGGAAGAAATCGGAACCAACTTTTTTCGTATATAATTTTTTAAAATAGAAAAATTTAGAATTGGGAATGCCCCAAAAGAAAGAAGGGGATCATTTTTTAGTTCGACTCGAACCACAGATCCAGGATTATGTGGGAAGTGCGCAATCCACAGAACACGGTACAATTTTTGGAAGTCTTCAAAAAATTCAAAGAGGGTATTTTTTGAAAAATTAAAAAAAGGGGTTCACAGAAGGGATAATATAGAAAGACGGGGGGTCAAAATGGGCAATGGGATGCCTAATTTTGATGCTAATGGTAAAAACTGGGAATTTCCCTTGAAGTAGGACGTAGACCAAAAAAACGGTAGAAAAAATTTTTTTTATGAGAATAGCCGCCAAAGTAATGGGAGGGTTGGAGAGGAATAGATTTCAGAATAGTGATGGAGATTCAACAACAGGGGTTACTCATTTGAAATGAGCGAAATTATAATTTTTAATAGGGGGGCCCGTAGAAATAGAGGTTCAGTAAAAAAATTTCAGTCAAAGGCGATAGGATGAAAAGGGGGACGATTAAATATTGTAAAGAAAAGATAAACCCAAAAAAAAGTATAAAAAAAACAATTCCTTTCTCCGATATGAAATATCACCCGTAGAACTTCCCCACTTTCCTTATTTTTTTAAAAACACTTTTTTAAAAGCGCTTATGGGACCCCGGGGAGAAAAATTATTTATATCGGAAGAAGTATATTGAAAATAATAAGAAAATTTAAAAAAAATCCGCCCCCAGGTAATAACAACACAGGGGCGAAATGCCAAAACATGGGGATTGTAGAATTGAATATTCGCATCAGAGATTTTTAAGACCTTGGTCTTTTTATGTTTGACAGATTTAGAATACCCATGTATTCTGGGTATCGATTTTATAAGTGGGTCGGGATCGTATTAGTTTTTGATCAAAAATCGTTAAAAAATTCCAGATTCGCAAATAAATAAGGTGGTTGAACCAATTAAAGGGGAAAAAAGGTTTTTGAAAATAGTTTTTATCTAAAAAAAAAATTGGGGAGGTAGAGAAAAAAAAACTAAAAAATTTGTTTAGTATTTTTAAAAGGATTATTTTCAGAAAAAACCAGGTCTTACTCATTTTTTTATACCATGAAATTGACAGGGGAGTTTTAACCCAAAAGGGTAGCCAAGGCCATATAGGTATGACCGGACAAAGGCAATAATTGTTTTTTCACATACAAAAATGTTACAAGAGGAAACGATTGTTCCAATTCAATCCCCATACGCGTCACCTGTTGTGTTATGCAAGAAAAAATAATGGGTTACCACCGGATAACCGGAAGCATATAGTTTTGCAGAATTATAAAAAATTAAATTGGATCAAAAAGACCCGCGATCCCCTTTTACCGTTAATAGATAAATTTAATAACGAAAATCCCATATACAACAATAATGTCATCTTTTGGGCCCTAAGAAGTGGGTACTTTAAAATGGGAAACCCCAGTGATATTGTTAAGACCGCATTTGTAGAAAAAAGTGGCATTTTATGTTTTCCCAAGCGGATGCCATTCGGTTTATCGGGGGCGGCCCCAATTTTAAAAAAGGAAATTTGGGAATAACCCAAAAAAAACCGGTGATGGGGAAATTTTGGAGTGTTTATAGGGACGTGTATTATCTCATCTCCATCATTCACTCCCATGTTAAATTTTTTTAAAAGGGAATTTTTTTCGTTGTTACAAGATGCAGGATTGACATTAAATAAAAAAAAAAATGCAAATTTGGGGGGAAAATAAATTTTAAGGGTTTTGGGATTAATTATTAGAAAAGGGAATTAAAAGGGATGAGAAAAAAAGGTTAAGCTTACTAGAGATGAAACCCCCCCGAACTAAAAAAGGGGTGCCCAATTTTTTGGGTATGTCCCAGTGGTCCCGGAAATTTATTAAAAATTTTTTGCGGATTTTTTGTAAAACCACTTTATAATCTTAAACAGTTAAAAAATTTGCCCTTGGCCCAAGAAGCCCCAAAAAGGCATTCGAAGAGGTCAAGGGGCGGTAACAAAAGCGCCATTTTTAAAATTCCCAAAACTTTCAGGACCTTGGTTATTTACAGATGCCGGTTCGATGGGTTTTTGGGAGCAGTACAATCAAAAAAACAGACCTGTTGTATTTGTTTCCCCCCCAATTTGAACAACGAGAGAGGGAATTATACAGAAAACAAAAGAGAATGTCTAGCAGTATTGGGCTTGAACAAATTCAGAACATATTTAGAATTTCCCCATTAAAGAAAAGGATCACCCCCTTTAACACCCCTAACACAGGGGAAAAAAATTTTTGTCGAGTAGGATGATTGATGGGCATTAAATTAGCAAATTCAATATAGAATGGGAACATAGACCGGGAACTCAAAATGCAGTGGCTGACATCCCTTAAAGGAATCCCGGGGAAAAGTATAGTGGGAGAAAAAATTTTAAATTTTTTAAAAATCAGGGATTTTTGTACTTATTCCGGGAACAATTAATAACAGAAAAGAAAAATGACCCCGAATTAGGTCATATATATAGATATTTAGAAAACCCCGGGAAAATAACTCGGTTAATGCAAAAGATATGTGAGAATTGGGCCCACATTTCCGTTTAATTGAAATTTTTATTTTATGCGAAAAACGCAAAAGTCATTTGGGTAAAAAGCGTGTATACATTTCCAAAAAACTTTTTAAAGGGAAAGAAATAATAAAAAGAATTTCACCAAAAGCCAATAGTTGGGCACATGGGAAGATTTTTAAAAAGATCATAAAATTCGGGACGTTTTTTATTTCCCGTACAAAAAATTCATTGATCAATATGTCTCTACATGACATATGGCCCAAAAATTAACTATAAAAGGGAAGTTTTCCAGCTGGTCGATTTTTTAATTATAAAAATTATCCAAATGAGATATGACGTTGATTTGTTAGGCCCGTATCCCATATCGAGAATAAGACGTAATCGCAATTTTAGTAAAACCGACCTTTTAGCAAATGGGCTGAAATTATACCTCTTAAAAAAGGGCCCCATTTTCGTATAATAGCGGATATTTTTTTGAAACTTACGCGTTTTTGGGGGCTCCAATAAAATTTAAAAATTTTTGGTCCCCAATTTATATCCGAAATTTTTTAGCCTTAAGGGAAAAATTAAAGGGATAACATGTGAAGACCGTTGCATATAGACCACAAGCAAATCGGGCTTTAAAAAAGGGTTTAAACGAGATATAGGGACAAATGGGGTTGCAAAAATTTTGTTAATGATCAACACGATACTTGGGATCCCAATTTTCGTGAGGGTTTTCTTAATCTTTTTTAAAGGGGGAATGGAAAAAAACGGGAAAATCACTTCTGGGAATTTTTTTTGGGTCGAAAATTGATTACAACCCTTTCAAAAAATGGGTTTGATCTCGGGAAAATTCAAAATTTCAAAATACAAAAAGAAAAAAATATTTAAAAGTTTGACTAAGTACGAAAATTAAACAGGAAAAGGGGGGAAAGATATTATAATAGACGAAGAAAAGACATAAAAAAATTAAAAAGGAAAGATTGGGTCTTATTAGAAACACACCCTTTTAAATTCAGCAACCAACAAAGTCTGCGCCAAAATTTTAAAAAAAAATTTGAAGGACCCCATAGGGTATTAAAATAAAATAAAAATAATATTTTTAATATGGAAATCAGGAAAAAAAATTAACGGTTAACGTGGATCAAATAAGAATATATCGTCATAGGGAAAAGTGAACGAGGTCGAGTTAGGGAAAAGGTATCCCAAATAGTTAAAAATCAAGTCAGGAAACTAGTAAATTGGAAAAAATAAAATCAAAAATTAAATGAGTCACACCCCATGGGAAAGAAAAAAACTGCGGTGAAAAAAGTAAGTTAAAGGGGAAAAAAGGGGCTGGAGCCAATCAAATCAATATAAAAAAACAGATAGGAACCATAAACGCAGATCACTGGTCAGGGTCGCTTCCTAGTTCATTTGGGAGTGATAGGGAAAAATAAAAAGGACAAAAAGGATAATAAGGGATTTAAAAGATCAGGAGAGTCAGGGGGGTGGACCACAAAGAAAGTGGCAAAAAAGGGGCCCAATAACATAAATAAAAGAAATTTTTTATCCAGTACTATTTTTTAAAATAGAAAGAAGAACAGAAGAGAACCCAAAAAGTTCCCCGATGGACCGACGTACAACCTGGGGGCCACGCCTGAGAAAAGAACAGGGCCCGACCCCAAGGACACAACAGGGGAAAAAAAGAAAGGGCCGACAAAAGGGGATTACAAAACCCCACAACAATCAAAACAAGAAATTCCAGGCAGCCGAGGAAAAAAAAAGTGGTAGCCCCCTCATCGTTGGACTTTAAAGGTGGGGGGACCGAATATAAAAAACAGGTTGTATTTTTTCATTTTTTTTGATCTTCCAACAAAATGGTCGGAAAAAATTTTGCAAAGAAAGAAATTTTCCGGGGGGTTTTAAAAATTACCGAA
The DNA here is from genome assembly GCA_019973955.1 of Trichonephila inaurata madagascariensis. Taxonomy (NCBI): domain Eukaryota; kingdom Metazoa; phylum Arthropoda; class Arachnida; order Araneae; family Nephilidae; genus Trichonephila; species Trichonephila inaurata. Next base: position 21,496 of record BMAV01000375.1, read on the forward strand.
CAAAAGTTAAACACTAAAAAGGTGCCTATTTATTTTTTGGGAAATTTTTACTTGTTAAAAAATTTTTTTTTTGGAAAACAATTTTAATTGCACATTTGTTTTTCTTCGATGTATGACTTCGTGAGGGTGCGACAATTCCTTTGGTTATTTGTTATAATAGTTTATTTAAAAATGTTTGTAATTGTATAATATGTGTATATATATTTGTTTTATTTTTTCCGTAAAATTTTAGGGGATCTGGTTCAGGGGGAAACCCGGGGTAGTTGGGGGACCAACAATAATAATAAACCCCTGCGCGGCCCCATTGGGGTTTTTGGAACCAAAGTGGGGGTGGGGATGAAAATTTATTGTGATTTACAAATAATATATAATGAATAAAAAATTTTAAAAATTATTGGTATTATGTAAACATAAATTGAAACAATAATTTAGGAGAGTTTTTTATTTCAGGAGACAGACCCTGGGAAAATTGTAGAAATTATTTAAATTCAACACGGAAAAAAAAGGGGGCAGAAAACCAGCCCATATGCGGGGATGATAAAAATGGGTTTTGGGGTTCCCCCCAGGAAAATTTTTTTAAAAATTTTAATTTTAGTTACTTTTTAAAATTAAAAAAATATGTAAAAAATGAGAGTGGGCATGAATTAAACAGTAAATTTTTAATGTTGGCCTAGTTTGGGGAGTAAAATTTATTGTCACGAGTTTAAATTTAAATTTAAGTTGTTTAAAAAATTTTAAATTTTAAGATGAGTAATGAAAAATTAAAGTCAAGGGTAAATATTGGAAATTATAAAAAATTAAAATGAGGTTTAAGATTAAAATTTAAAAAAACCAGAAAGGGGAAAATTTGAAATAAAAATTTAGACACGTAATTTTTTAAGGGGATTGAGGGAAACCCCTTAATAAAAACACGTTTTTTTTTTTGGGGGGGTTGTGAAATTCCCCGCGTCCTTCTTCTAACATTCCCTAAGTTCTTTTTACGGCCACGATTAACGGGGAAAACCTTTCCCAAACCCCAAAACCGAAGATAAACGGACCAAAAATGAAAAAGAGATATATTTTAAAAAGGGTAGGGAAATTTTGATGAGAAAAAGGGGCGGCAAGTTTTTGAATAACTTAGTGTGGGAACTTCCGGGTCAAAAGTGTCCTATAGTCCGAAAAAAGGATGGGTTTATATAAATTAAATTATAAAAAAAGTCTGAAACTTGCATCCCAAAAATTTAAATTAAAAGGTATTTCCTCAATTGATGAAGGAAGGGCTCTTTCAAAAGGTAATATTTTGTTTTAGGAAGTTAGATGAAACCCGTTAATTCATTATAATTAAGATAAAAAGATCTAGTTGCGCGATCTGACTTGAATATAAAGTTTAATTGGGGGTTTCCCCACTTTAAGAAAGGTTTTCAATTAGAATTAAGTAATATAAGTTATTCTTAATAAAAAATTTTTTAGAAAACAAAAGGTTTCACTTTTAGAAATCCCCCACCTCTAGCTTAAGGGATCCTAATTTTAAATAGTCATCACAGGACGGCTTTTTGTCGCAGTAGTTCTTTATTGGATAGAATAGGGGGACAGGGATTTTTTGGGCTAGCCGATTACGATTAAGATTACAATGTTATTTTTTAAAAAAAGAATAAAAAGTTTGTTTGAATATTAGTACAAAGAGTTAAAAAGGATACTAGGGGGAATTAATAAACACACATATATATATATATTTTAAATTTACATTAAATGTTTTTTTAGCGAACTTGCTTATTGTCCTTTTTGATCAAATTTATATGATTTAAAAAAATTTTAGCAAATTATTTTTCCTTTATGCTACAAGTTTATGTTCTAATTACATGTATTTTAGTTTCATTCATTTCATTTTTATGTTTTTTTTATTTGAATCGTAACATTTTAATATACTTAGCCATTCATTACCATATTTTCAATATTTACAAAGATACTTTCTTTTAAATTTGTAAAATTTTTATCCCTGGTGATAGTAGATGGGATTAGTATGGAAGTAGATGATGAGAAAAATTTAAAATGTTGTAAATGTTTCGTTAGTATTTACCAAGTACAGTATATGAAAGCAAAGTTCCCAAACAAACTGGGGTGGTACTTTTCTATAGGAAATAATATTACATCCTGTAATCAAAAACTGCCGTGGAACAAGTCTATTTTAAAAATGCAATTCTTCTGTCGGGGGAAATAAAGCAAACCTCTCATGTGTCGTTTGGTGAAACATTTCTTTTTAATCTACACATCTCGGGAAAAACTGCCAACCACCCACAGTTGTCAAATAAAAAGCTTTATGAAATAAAATATGAAAAAATTTTATTATTTTCGTCAAATTTAAATTTTTAAATTAAAGCTCCTCCGGAGAGAGAGCTGCACATGAAAAAATTGGCAACAATTATCAGAAACATTGGCAAAGAGAATAAGTCTAACGTTTTAAGACTTTGGAAATCCTTTTCTTCTTCTTAAGGGAAACGAGTTTTTTAGGAATTTGAATTTTCGGGTTTAGGCAACAACTTTTACAAGGTCATTTATGAAAAGAACAGCGCCAACACAAAGATATATAAAAAAACAAGAACATTAATGGCGAGGGTATAGCATATAATAAAAGGGGAAACCCTTTGGATTCCAAAAAGAGAGCCAAAAATTTTAATGAACCCGTAAAGGAAAAAAATTTCACAAACTTCCGATCTATCGGGGGTTTATCAAAAAGGTGGGGGTAAAAAAATACAATAATTCATAAAAATTAAACAATTGATCACCCTTTTATAACAAGATGAATTCATCATTGGAATATTTTGCAAAAGATTATAGTGATAATTTTCCTTCTGTTTCGCATTTCGTACCATACCATTGCGCTTACTATGTGGCAGGAAATATAAACTGCGATTAATTTCGTGTCAACTCTTTCTGAATTTATGACCATAGAAACACACACATCAATACATATCAGAAATAATAAAATATCCAAAATTCGCGATGTGCGACGACGTTTTGCTTTGTGGTCGGATTCTTAACGAAACCTGACCAACTAAAGAAAAAGAACAAAAAATTTGGGAGGCTCCTCCAAATTGCATTTTCATGGAAATCCGATGCTTCAGAGTTTAAATGTATCTGTGCTATGTTTTCGGTCTTTGTATCACATTCCAAAGTATTCGAACTTAACCTTAACAGTTCCATCAAAAATCCACACTTTATTCAGAATTAATATAGAAAAATCGTACAGAGTTAGTAATAGTTTTATGTCTTGAGCAGTTCTAGAATTACAGTATATGCATCAATAACACTGAATATCTACTAGTATTAAATACATTAATATTTGCAGGTTATAATAGAAAATATATAAACAGAGCCAAAAAAATATTTGATATTTTAAATTTGAAACTTCCTAAAATATTTTAAAATGTAGCACATGCTTACAATACTTGTTAAATTTCTAAAAGAAAAATTTTTTGTACGTGGCATGCCTTTTTTCTAACACAAAGCATTCAAATACTGATCTCGAATCGTGGTCACGCTTTTATTGTGATATGAATAATATTTTATTTATATCAATAAGCTTTTAGTTCTCTTTTTTAATTATGTAGCATCTAAATTTTTGATATGCATACACATCAGTTTATGAATAATTTTAATGCATTTTAACAATCAAATTTCGGAAAAGAAAAAAGACGACTTTTACAAAATACACAATAGATGAGAAGAAAAAATAATGAAGCTGTTTTTTTCTCTGATCTATCAACATCGATTTTTTTACATTATCCAACCATAATATTACCCGTTGACGTGACTTCTTTTTAATGAAAAAGAAGATTTTTTTATTAAAGTTCAAGATATTCAATTATTTTAAGTGAGTCTGAAAGTGATTTCAGGACAAAAAGTGTTGCATTGTCAATCATTTCTCCAAGGAAAAAAATGATTAAAGTAAAGCGAAAAGTGTCCTTGAGAATATACAGACTGATGTTTACAAACTAATTTTATCTACACAAAATTAAAGTAAAACATTGATTCAGATCAACTGTGTTCCATTGAACCCTGGAGTTTCATAAGGTATATGCAGAGGTTCCACAAGTCACAATAAAAAAATCGAAAACAAAATTATACATGTACTATATGCAAAATGGATTCACTTATCTGTGAAGTTTGTATAGCCACAAGTATCTAAAGCTCATTCCAGTTATTAAAATTGAAAATTGTATTTATACAATTCTTTGTTTTGTAACACTCTTATTTATAATATAAGAAGTATTAAAAAACGCTCTTTTTTTATATATACTATCTACTAGATTGTGTTAATATTCTATTATTAATTAGCCCTGGCTCCACAAAGTACATTTATCCTCGTTAATGCAATGTTTTGCAAAACTAAACAGTTTTCTAATGGAAAATTAGCCTTTTTCATTTGTAGAAAAAAATACCTAAAGAGACTAGGAGGGTACAACTTATCGACATATCAACACAGATTCGTCATTAAAATCTAAATTTAAATAAGAACAGCTAAAATTTGGGTTACAAACTCATGAAAAAAGCACAGGATTTCTCACACGGCTATAAATACGTACATAATTATATACATAATTATTATATTACATTTTTATTTTATAAATAAAATGACTACATCAAATGTATTAAAATTAATAATGAATAACAATTAAAAAGTGCTGATAACTTGCAATATTCCAAAAAATGCGTGTTCCATCAATGAATTTCATCGAAGAAAGAACGTTCAATAAATTATAGTTTAAAAAAAACTAAAAAATACGCTTTTATAGTGAATCGAACTAAAAAGTAAAAAAAATAATCCTTAATATAAGATTAAAATGATTAACGAGAAAGATAATGTCATTGGGATAAAAGCGTGGGCGCTCTATGTTAATTGTTATTTCTTACTAATTGCATTCCCGAAATGCTGAGTTAGTTTAAAAATGTAGTTCAAAGCACCCCACGGTTTTACCACAATGACATTAATTTTTTCGTTAATAATTTTATTTTTATATTAAGAACTGCTTTTTTTCTTTTCAGTTAAATTCACTATAAAATCGTGTTTTTTAGTTTCTTTAAACTATAATTTATTTTTCATTTTTTACTTCGATCTACAATAAAAGCCTGTTTTTTTCGTTTTTAAAACTGTCATATATTCTTTCCTGAATTTATCCTTGAGTTTGATATATTTGAAGCCGGATTGCGTGGCTGCTGGAATTAGCATTGCTCTTCAATGGAGATTAATTAACGGGTCTGGAGGGTATTTATTCTCTCCGTTTACGGGGCCTCGGATGAATCCCATATCGTTATATTCAAAGATTCCGTCTCTATAGATACAGGTCTGACTAATAAAAGTGTGCTAAGAAGAAATATTAAATGCCAATCGTATTATCACCTTTTAAACGTATTGCTATAGTGTTAATTCGTATCATATTTTCGAAACATATTGCTTCATCAAAATAAAAATTTAGCAGTTAGAACATAAATTTATCACCTTTTAAACGTATTGCTATAATATTAGTTCGTATCATCCCTTCGAAATGTATTGATTTATAAAAATAAAAAATATTTAGCAGTTAGAACATAAATTATTTTTATTCACATGCACGAGTCTTTATTTTTTATTCCCATTTTCAGAAAAACTAGACTTATATTATTGTAAGAAAGAATATAACGAGCTCTTTTTGTTTTGTTTTATTTGTATTAACCACAAGCCTACTTGCGGTTTTAGGATTGCTCCTTAATCTTTTAGTAGCTAAATCTAGAATTTGTCGTTAAATCTGAAAATAGCATATGAATTATTCGCCAAATCTGATAATGGTTTATGTAATTTGTCGCCAAATCTAGAAACGATATAATGAATTAGTCGCCACACATCGAAATCCTTAAAATCCTTAATTATGAGGATCCTAATCAGGACAATGAAACAATACTAAGAAATTATTGTATTGTCATCGGTCCTTGACAAGTGTGCAAAATTTCGAAATCATCTGACCTTTTAAAGTGGGTAAAAATCGAGTTCAAATATTCCATTACATACAAGTGAAACTTGTAAAAGCGTGTTAAAAAAGCATTTTATGGCACAACCACACTACCACACGATAAAAATATCAAGGTAACCATATTCTAATGTTATCGCCCATCTTGGCAAACATAAACAACAACTTGGTGCGTAGCACTCTTATATCAAATTAGCACCCCGAAGGAGTTACGCATTTTGATAATTAGGCCGACGATATGTATTAGTTCCAGGCTAAAGATTTTTCAATTTTGTTATTTTTGCCTTTCCTGAAGCGCTTTAAATATTTTTCTTGGACCATTTTTATTAACTTTTGTATCCCTGTATTAAATGTACGTTGCAAATTATTGCGGCTATTGTGAAAACCGTTCGATTTGCCTGGTGTCGGGGACGAATTCGCAGAGTTGTGGTAATGGCAGGCTTTTCAATCTTCTCATTACTCTTCTTGTGGTATCTGACTCGAGAGATTTCCAGAATTATTAGTCTTAAACATTATTTTCCCCTATAACTTTAACTGGAGACTGGTGGTCGTGGAAACCTAGATGGTCGATTTTCAAGTGGATTCGAAGCGGTGAGACCGTTTTGATTTTTTTTCTCTGGAAATTTATTTGGTGTATATTTTCTTCTGTCTTCGGATAATTTTTTTTTTTTTGTGCTTACACAAGATAGTGTAGGGATACGGAATTGAGTGTTAGAGTGGGGAGGAGGGAATGGGTGATTACATTCACCCAAACAATAAAATGGAGGTGGAGAATATGAATAATAATTTTTCATTAAATAAGTATAGAAATAATATAACAGATTTGGAATTGTTGGCTAAGTTTAAGGAGAGTCAAAATTTGAATACGAGTCCGAACGTTGCAATTTTTTTGAAATCAGAAAATGATTTCCAGAGTGGAAATCCAATTAAATTAAAAGAAATAATAATGAAAAAATTCACAATTAAAAAAATATTCCAAGTATAGGCAAAACAAGAAACGAAGAGATTATAATTAAAACAAATAATTGCGAGACCGAAAAAGAAGCATTAAAAATTAAAGAAATTAATGGAGTAAAAATAAGTACAAGATTGTCCCTATT
>BMAV01000377.1:0-44625 GCA_019973955.1 Trichonephila inaurata madagascariensis
CCTTTTTATTTTTTTTTTTTTTTTTCCATTTTAATAATAGTTAATTTTTTTCTGTTTTCAATTTTTTGGGATTTTTTTAAATATACTAAATAATGCTAAAATCACAAAAATTCTATATTTCCATTTTTTTTTAAAAAAGTTCTCGCAAGTAGTCGGATACCTTAAATTGGCATTTAAATGCGTATTAGGGATAAAGTATGGAAATTTTTTGTGAAGTGGGTTACATGTGGTTAGAATGCCAATATAAGTAAGGTGTAAAAATGCTTTTCACGATGATTGAAGGGAAAATTGAAATCTTCCAACATTTGAAAAATGGCGTTTTTATGGTGCCCGTTAAACAGGAGTCTCGATTTCGAAGACAGTAAATCGCATTGGTTTTTAAAAGCAGCCATATCAAAGGTTTTCAAAAGTTACAAACAGAACCCACATACCTTCTGTAGAACTGCGGTTCCAGCATATGTTTTTAAGAGCATGACCGGTGGTGTCTCTGACGAATTGTACGACAGAACCAGGAGCTTACTGTGTTTCAATTGACACATATCGTCAACCATGGCTCTTTACACAGATTTCAGCTAGAACCATGTGCAGAGAAATGCAGTGGATAGGAAACCTTAATCGGATGCATGTGAGAAAGCAAATTGTTTCTACGCGAAATGAAAAATTCGTTTGCAGTGGTGTAGGGAAATTTGAGGGGGACACGGGACATTTGAGAATTGGAAACGGATAATATGGTTAGATAAAAAAAAGTACCACCACTCGTTACTTTGTACCAATGGGGAAGACGTTGAATTTGGTGAGAACCCCTCAAAGTCATGAGTCTATCTTGTCTTACTTGCTCTGTGCAAGAATCTGGTGGGAGTATCATGATATGGGACATATTTTTCTGGAATAGAAGTGGTGTATTTGTGTTTCTTGAGGGTAAACAAACAGCCATGAGATACCTAGATATAATGGTAGATCATATGGACCCTGCAATGATGTATTTTTACCCTAATGGCGACAGATACTGTATTGACGATAATGCAATAATGCATCATGCCAGAAGTGTTCGAAATTCGCTCACTGAACATCTTTCTGACTTCCATCACTTTCCCTGGCCATTGCATAACGTGGATCTTAAGCCCATAGCAAATGTGTAGGATATGGTGGGAAGACGCATCCAAGGTTACTCTCCTTTTCCATCTAATTTAAAGGATGACAAAAAGATGCATAGCCAATGCATGGCAGTCAGTGGATGTAAATGCATTCCAGAAGCATGTATCGAAAATCTCCCATAATTCTAAAATTCTCCCAAGTTCTAAATTTAAAAAAAATCAATCCAGAATTGCAATAAATTCGAAATTCGTTCTCGTTTACATTCAGTGGCAAATGAAACTTTAAACTGATTTATCTCAGGAAGAAAAGAAAATAGTTTATTTTTATTTAACATTGTAAGGCTTTTTATTTCTGTTGTGTCAATGGCTACTAGTTGGTATACCCATTCTTCGACGGGAATTAAAAAACAAGCAATCGATTGAAGGTAAAGAATTTTTAAAAGAGTTATTTTTTACGAAAATTGCGAGTTAAACAACAAAGGAAAGAAAGAAAGAAAGAAAGAAGCTTTTCGCATATTTCAGCTGAACAAAAAACCGTATTTGTTAAATTTTAAGTCTGTAGATCTAATAGCTGATCATTTTTTTTAACTAATAACTTCCCGTAACTCTCTTGTGGGTCGATTTTTGAAAACACCTTTCAAAACTGATTTCGTGAGCAAAAGTTGCACATTATTACACATTTTGTGCAGTGAACGCTTAAAGTGAGTAAATAATTTATTTTTACCACTTTTTTTTAAATTTGTAATATCTGGATGTGTAATACGTTAATATTACATTCTGTTATATTTATTTTATGTTAAAATTGTAACATTTGCAAGCAACGCCGTTCCTTATATTATAATGACGATTCAATAGAAACATAGCGAAATGTTGGCGATAGAGCCAAGTGGACATCATTTTTGGTGACCATGTTGGCAACATGGCGATTGATTGATAGGTGCAGAAGTTGATATGCTGCAGCGCCACCTGGTGAAGAGCTGTAACATATACATGCCACTTTTCATAGTGATCAGTTGAACGGTGTTGAAGTGATACAATTTCACATATACAAACATCCATTTTTACATATAACAAATTTTGTATACATTTTAAAATGCCCCATGCAATGATATATATGGGTTTTAAACTTACCAGATGGTGCTCAAGAAGATAGGAACTCTTTGGATGACTTTTAAACAAATTCCTTTTTTAACAGAGTAATAATTAGAATTAAAAATCGAATGCTGGTACTGTAAAGGTTAATGAATAAATATTTGAAGATAGCGAAAAAAGACGTCATTAATAGTCTTAAAATTTTGAATAATTTGTCACCACTACAGTAGTCATTTATTGAGAGAATTCCGTTTTATTTATAAGTTAAAGTACGTCATCACACACAAACACACATTCGCAGATACAAACACACACTTTACGGATCAGACTACAGCAATAAAGTTTGAGTCTTAAAGATTTGTATAATTGTAGAGATCATTCAATGTTTTGGTCTCATTTCACTGCATAGCAAACTGAAATTTATAGAAAACAGTTATACCTGAAATATGATGTAAACACATTACATTAAGTAACACAAGATGTTAGGTAAATAGCCCCAAAATGGCACTGGACTTCCTAAATGCGTCAAAAAAAAGGAATAAATATTTCACGTGGCTATGATTTTTTTTGGATGCTATTATGGTTTTATGTATATTGATCTATCAATTAATTATCGATCTAACTATTTATATATAGTTGTAAATAATTTGCATGAGAGAAAAGAAGCCAAAAAACTTCTCTTATTTGAATAATAATGGATTTATTAATCGGCCGGCTGGGTGGCATGGCTGGTTTGTCGCAGGTCTTCTGCACCCAAGGTTGTAGATTCAACCCCGGCCCAAGTCGAGAGATTTTCATGATGAAGAAGATCTACATGCGGCCATGTCGTATAATTATACGGCATGTAACGATCATTAGAGTATCTGTTTGGCTTGGGTGCTCTAGGCAATATTAAATTCTAGTACAGGTTCGCATCGTCAGAGCTCAGGTGCCTCCCCTAGGGAGGAAACTGGGTGTCAAAATAGCCTGTAGCGATTGGTATTAGCCTGTATGGCGCCGCATTAAAAACAGATACCAGCTGTCGGGGAATGTGCTAGGTCTGCAATGGAAAAACTTCAATCGGCAGCCCATAGAAATTCAAAAAGATTTATTAATAGATGATGATGAACATGTTATTTACAGTAGAACAAAACACCCTCCTTACAGAAAAAAAACTGTACGTTTCAGAAACGGCTCTTCAGAAATGCTACACTTCCAAAAATTCAAACAGATCAAATTTCTCTTTCTTTCGCTGTCAATGCTCAGATTCTGATTTCGACTGCACTTGCTTCTGTACTGTGGCTCAACCTTTGTTTCAGTCCAAGGTAATTTCTAGAATGATCTACTTTAGAGCTTCTCCATGATTCCTTGGCAATATTGTATTTTTCGCTCAATTTTCACCAAGGTGTTAAAGTTACCAATCATAGTTACTGTGTTTACATCTTTTATGGCTGTAAAAGTCTTATTTTTCCAAGTTCATGCTAGGAAGAGAACTTTGCGTGTAAAATTCAACTTTCCCACAAGCAGAGGACTGCTGCAGAGGAGAAAACGTACGTGGTGTGCATCAATATATATGAGTCCAAAATATTTAAATACAGTAAAATCCGGTGTATAACGCGCACCCCCTTCTTTACGAAGTAATCTGAAATGTACGCACGCAGTGCTCTTATATGTTCAGAAGTCATTTATTCAAAGTATTATTTTAAGCTTAAAAAATCAGTATACGTTTAGAACTACAACCCTTAAAGTTCATAAGGACTGTCATTTCTTTTAAAGAAAAGTACTTCGATACATGTTGAAGTCTAATTTCTTTGTATGCTCATGCTTGTTTCATTTTAAAGCAGTCATTTTTATTCTCAGTGTATAATGCACATCCGTAAATGTTGATCTTATGTTCCTGTGTTAAAAGTGCGCGTTATTTTACAGTAAATAAAAGGACACTTTTACGTTGTCGGATTAAAAAATAGTTTCAACAGGTGTTTGATAGCTACTCTAAAAAATAAAATTGATAACGTGTTTTCAAATATGACATTAAAATTTCATCAAAGGAACATATCCTTAACCTTTTGACTTTATTATGATTACTTATTAAATCTGATCACAGAAAAGAAAATGATAACATTGTGGTAAAAAAAAATCTTATAGGTAAGGGTATCATATTGAATATCAACAATAAAGGGTCAGTACTATGGTAGGGAAAGAAAGACAAATAAAAAAGATGGAATAAAGTGATGCCATATTCCATCAATGCTCATTCTTCGGAAGGAAAGATTTCCGCAAAGAAGAACTGCGGAAATGGAAATGAGTGAGTTACTTGGTTCTAGTTTCCCTTAGAGATAAGAGAAGATGCTCATACATGATCAACGAAGCGGAAAGCCTAAGAGATATTGGGTATGACCACTCTATTTCATATACCACAGATATATATAATATTATACAATAGATTTGTTCTTACTTCATATTATGAATAATCGTAATTAATAGAATTGCTGTATATATTTAAAATTCAGTATATTTCAATCTCTTAGGAAAGTATATTAATTTAAAGGATTCCAAAGCAAACGACTTCATTTTTATGAGGATAATTTAAAAAATATTATTATTTTAAGCTTTTTAACTCAAATACCATTCATTTACACATATTTGGAAGAATATGGTAAAAAATCTTTTCTTTCGAACAAGTTAAATAATATATTTTTTCTTAAACGAAGATAATATCACAAAATTTTCACATATAAGAAATGTGAATTAAATACCCCACTATTATACATAAGTATAATATTCAATAGTTAACATATACCTTTCTTGAATTGCAATACAATTTTAAATTCGTAATTAAAGTAAATAAGTTTTACTTTAAAAAAAAAAAAATGTAAACTAATTTATAAAGCTTTTGTTATGTGTTGTAGGCAACGCATTTTAAATTTATCGTAACCACTCTAATTTGAATTTACTTTTTTAACATGTTATACTTATTACAAATTTTAACAGCCCTTTATTAAACCAAGCTTTAAAAAGCTGTTTTCTGCTCCTGTAAGATCCGTCACTGAAAGAAGGGGCTGGGCAGTACTATCATCCAGAATTATTCGGCAAAGTTACTGGAGTTTCTTAAGTCCGATTTCAGATTCTTGTTCCCACCCAGAAAACACCGAGAACTTTTATCACTCCAAAAATTTTAAGGTAAGCCCTTGCCATGTTCGCTTAAAATACTGTCGTCTGACATTATTTTACATAGCAACGGAAATTTCTCGAATTGGATTGAATATTCGGATTGGTCGTCTCAAAATATGTCAGAGACCTCCTTTTTTGCTTCCCTACGTTTGCAAGTTAGACTGACACCGCTGTCCACGCTTATTGCGGTCGTCCGGCATTACCGGATCTCCTAAAATCCGATTTCAGATTCTCATTATCCGCTCCAAAACGCACACCGGACTGAATTTCGATGCCCCAGCTCGTGCAAATTCAGCCGCTAGAGTGATTGAAATTTCGTAAGCGGGACTCGAATGTGAAGCCATTCCACCTAATTCCGGTAATATCCTGAAAATTTATGGGAGTTTCTAAAATCTGATTTTAAATTCTTGTTTCCAACCCCGAGACGCAATCACAACCGAGGACTACATTCGGCTCTCTTGAGCCTGCAAGTTCTGTCTTTGGAAAGAAGTATAACGATCATCTGGCATTATCCTTCAAAAATGCGTAAATTTCTAATTTCCAATATCATATTCTCGTTCACCATCCCGAAAATGACCTCAAAAGTGCTTTTTCGCTCCAAAACTTTGGGGGAAAGCTCTTTCACGGACTGTGTAATAGAAAGCCGTTCAAATTAAACGGCATATTTGCGACAATTTCCCATATCGGATGTCAGATTCAGATTGCCTGTCTCAAAAAACACCTGGGACGAAGTTTTCCCACTCCAAGGCTTTTAGGGTAAGATCCTGCCAGGATGTGTCTAAAATACGGTCGTCCGGCATTATCTGGAAAAATTGTGACAATTTCTACATATCAAATATCAGATTCAGATTGCCCGTATCAAAATACTCCAGGGATCATGTTTTGCTCTCCGAGGCTTTTAAGGTAAGGCTCTGCCAGTGTGTGTCTAAAATATGATCGCCCGGCATTGTCCGGCAAAATTATGGATACTTTTAAAACCGATTCGAAAATCGGATTCCACGCTTCAAAATACTTCGAACATTCACTTTTCGTTCACTTTTATCAACAAAATCTGTTTCTAGTGACATTGCGATATTTTCCGACATTTTCCCTTTTTCCAGATTCTTAACATTTCCGGAAATAAATTTTTTACATAATTAATTAAAATGAAAATTATCCTATATTTTAAGTTGGACGAAACGACATACAAAATATCAAATGATATTAAAATAGGTTGAGTATTTTCGGAGCTCATCGTGGACAAACATCGTGACACGTCATTTTTATATATAAATATGTGCTTGCGTATATGCATGTGTATGTGCGTGCATATGTGTATCTGTATGTGCGTTCGTACGTATGTGTATGTGTAAGTGCATGTGTGTGTGTGTATGTATGTGTGTGTGCGTGTGTGTGTGAGTGTTAGATAGATAGATTGATAGATAAATAGAAACAGTCGTACAGTCTGATGCGATTTTATGAATCCATCGGTCCATCGGTACCGAACATTTTGTTCGTTGTATCGGGGTCCTAAAAGTAAATTATAAATTCATTCCACTTCCCTTTTGTAAACTCTATGATGTTCCCTTTCATAAATTTCACTTCTCAATTCTATAATTGTCAGATTCTACACTTTTTATTCAACAGCTAAAAATACTATTAGTAAATCATTACGCACCAGTTAATTTGAAATATTAAAATACTGACCAATAAATGTTTGAAAATTTCTTTTGTGATTCTTGACTGAAAAGAATTATTTTTCAATTCTATGTAGAGAAGAAAATAATCCATCAGTTAAATATTGCTGCTTAAAAGACAAGTATGTTTTCAGAGCTTCAGAGCAATGTAAAAGTATTAGAAAATGTGACCGTTTTTATTGGAGTTTCTTTATCTGTTCATGCATTCTGTTATGCATTGTCTTGACAAATTAACAATTTCCTTAACTTCGGTTGCATAGACAGGTAGTCCGTCAACAAATGTATTATAATAATAAAAAACCTTAAATATATCCTACGATGAGATAAGAAAGGAATTTCCCGTCAAACTCAAGACTCACATGATAGGTTATCTTCATGACTCGTCTGCACCTATTAAGTCTAATAAGTACCTAATAAGCACCTATGAAGTCAAGTCTTCATCCTTTCTCGTTGAAATTTGCTAGTTTTCTTCCAAGAAATTTGGAACAGAAAAGTTATTTTTTGTTTGTACGAAGTACGAAATGGAAGTGGAATTCGGATTTTCTTATTCGTTAGAGAGGGGGGTCTATATTTTAATTGAGGAAAGAGAAAAATTCGTTAAATCGGTTTTGTTAAGCCGGTGTACGACTGTATATAGATATATTGAATATCTCTCCCAATAAAAAGTAACGAGTGATGAAAAAATAGTTAATATTTCATACATAGGATTATTTTTTTTATCCTGTTTTCTTAAAACATGTTTGAAGTAAGACTACCTAACTCAAACATAATACCTGGTTACAATTTTGCATATTTAAGACCACTAATAAAATAGCATTTTCTTGGGAAAACAAATCTTTTTTTTTTTAATTTTACCATGATAAAGTAAAAAAATTGGACATGGTTATTCTATGCAAGTTCTGGAGACATAATTTAGAAATAGTTTTAGTTTGATTTTTTTAATTAAATTATTTGGAAAACTCTTCATGTTGCACATTGCATAACATGATGCTTACAGATTAAGTAGCAACATCATTTTCTAATTTAAATCTAAAAATAAAAATACAGTTAGATTTAATACATACTTAATGTTTCCTGTTTTCTTTATTTACTGTACTTATAATCTTATATATCGCATCC
Source organism: Trichonephila inaurata madagascariensis (assembly GCA_019973955.1). Classification (NCBI taxonomy): domain Eukaryota; kingdom Metazoa; phylum Arthropoda; class Arachnida; order Araneae; family Nephilidae; genus Trichonephila; species Trichonephila inaurata. The sequence goes on from BMAV01000377.1 coordinate 8,132, forward strand.
AGTTAACTTGTTTTTATAGTTTATTAACTTAAACAATCCCACTTTTTTCTTCTCTTTCGAAAAATTAATTGGAATATTTTATTTTATATTTTCTATATAGAATATGTTGTTTATTTCATTTATACAGAGAGTTATTTTAGTTTACTTGATTGAGTTATTTAAATATTACTTCCATAAATGTAATTTCGAGATTTCTACTTTCGGCGTCCTATTAAAGTAAATAGTTTACTTTTCAATAACGCATGCATAAAGGACATTTCATTTATGTTTTTTTACAAATAAATTTGGGAACATTTTTTTTTAAATATATTTTTCGGCGTGCCTTTTTATTTCTAAATTTTATTTTAGATCATTATAATAAAAGAAAATGAAGGCTAGACTGACACATTTAAACTTTGTTTAACTTTGAATTTGAGACCTAATTGTTCTCTGATATGCTTCACTGTAACTATATTAATATTTTGTCGTTTAATATATTAATTGTTTTTTGCTTATCAGTTAGATTTATATTAATGTAGGTTAATATATGCATTCGTATGTATATGCGTACATGAAGAGATTAACAATGAAAGTCTTCGTAATTACAATTCAGGGTGTTGCACTAAGGTCGAGTAAGCACGTTATCGAATTTACCCTATAGCGATGATACTTTGAAGTATATTGGATAAGCTCCATTATTCATTTTCGAATTGATCCAATCGAACTGGATATTAACTAATTTGAAATCCATGCTAAGCACTAAAGCATATTTATAATATATTTTGTCCCGAAATGACCCAGTCCTATCATTCAAGTTATCTGAACTTGATGATGAGATAGTAGCCAGTACCGATAACATATCAAAAGTAAATGTATCAAAAGGTACTATTACGGAAGGAATAACAGATATCATTTATTTCATTAAGTATTAAGTATCTTGAAGATGCATCGAAATGTTTGCATTTCGTACTAAAATGAAGGGAATCAATGAAAACTATTTTAAATGTGCATATCTTAAGGGGTCATATACCTTTTAAAATTTCCGGAAAATCGATTTTTTTATTATTATTTTATTTTATAGAGCAAACCTTTCTGAGTTTTTAAAAGAAACGCATGCGAGAATATTCCCAATATCACAGGAAGTTATTAAGAAAATAAAAAAGAGCAGAAAAGGTAATTTAAATATTATTGTTTACATTTCGGCTCCAGGGTGACAGCTGTCATGTCGCTGGTGACAGCTGCATTTCTCTGTTTCCCAATATTTTCATTCTAATTATTATCAAATGTGAATCTAAGCCTCAAATATTATTATTATTGTTCTGAACATTAACTACAACTTCTACTTACTTTATAAACTGCTGTTTTGTTTTGAAAAAGTGATTTGTGATTCTATACTCGCTCGTTTTCTGATTTTCACATAGTATCTTATTCTAAAATAGTTTTAGGAAAAATATTAATTTTTTAAAACTTTTTGAATGATGAATTCGATTGAATCTGCCAAACGACCATCACTGGTAAACGTCCAAGAGAAAGGGGGAAGTTTACGGTAATATACACACGAGGTGCAAAGTTGTACACAGTGTGGATGAAACACTAAACAACAGTGCATCTGGAAAAATTCCAGTTGCAAGATATTGATTCATCTTTTTTGAACATGATGACTTGGTTTTGATGGCTATAGAGTGTTTGATAAAAACTATTATGTTTACAAACATTCAAAACTTTGCTTCTTGCAAAAAATATTGGTGGAATGAACTCACAGAAAAATGTGTTAGAGGTTTGTCTAGTGTTTTTCGATTGAATGCAAGAACTGTAAAGACTTATGTTCGTTTTAGAAATTCAAAAAATGCTGGGTACAAGAAAAACATTCCAAGAAATAAACAGACGCTTTGTGTACATAATGAGACAATTGGACAGTCACGCAGCAATGACAACTTTCTGTGGTGTTATGGACTTTCCTCCTCCAGTTGCTGAAAAAATCCTATAATAATATTATAAACAAACTGCAATTGTGTAGTAAAAAGTTGCAGAAGCTTCAATGCAAAAGTGCAGCTTTGGAAAGTAACATGACAGTGCTTCTGATATAATAATTAGTGGAGATGGAACGTGGAAAACCCGTGGCTTTTTCTTCTCGTGTTGGTGTGTGTGCTGTTATAGGAGACAAAACAGGAAAGTGTATTGATGCGAGTGATATTTCTTCTTTCTGTAAGGGATGTGATTCTTGGGGAAACGAAAGGGTCACCTGCTTACAAAAAGTGGAAAATTCTTCACGTTAAGAATGTTTGAGAAAAACCACAATGGCTCAGCTGGCATGATGGAACTGTAGGAGATGGTTCGTATGTTTCAGCGTTCAATAAGTCATCGTTCTGTGAGATATACATCTTACATTGGGGATAGCGATTCCACTTTATTCTCATCTATTACTGCATCCAATCCCGTATGGAGAAGATATCACAGTTTTAAGGTGAATGTGTTGGACATGTTCAAAAACGAATGGGAACTCGTTTACGAAAATTAAAACAAATGAAATCCAAACTCGGTGATGGGAAGTCGATTGGTGGAAAGGGAAGGTTGACCGACAGAATGATCGACCCAATGCAACATACTATGGAAATGCAATCCGACAAAATAAAACATGCTTACCTGTCGGATATGCGAAAACTGTTTGGAGCTGTATATTTCCATATATACGTTCAAGTGACGAAGAACCATTGCACAGTTTTGTCCTATAGGTCCTAATTCTTGGTTATGCCAAAAATATCAAAATGAAGTATTAGAGGGGTAGTGTGGAATCTTTTAAACACAGTAGCTCTGTACCAGAGGCGGCGGATACCATAAAACCTGCATTTTAATGATCTATCACAACCCTAAACTCCTACAAAAATGTCACAGGGGTAAAACCCAGAAATAATGAATCCATTAACTCATTAATATGGAAATTATGGCCCAAAAAGAAACTTTAGGTTGTGGTAGAAGGTGTTGATATTTCTACAAATGAGGCAATTGTCATTTTTAATGATGGCTTAATCAAAGGCAGACTAAAAATTATGCAATCGCTTGGTCGACTGTTGGTAGGGTGCGCAAAAATTTGTTACACTTGTAGATTTAAAAAAGAATTCAGACTGCAGAGCGACGTTTTAATCTCCGCACAAAGAAGTGCGACAGGTTAAAAGAATGCAATTTAAAGAAGCTACTTGTAAAAATTAACTGAAAAGAGGGAACATCGGCCGTAAATGTGGCGAATTTTAACATTTTTAGAATCATATTAATACACTGCTTTCATATCACAAATTATTTAATATTTATAGTAAGTACTTGTTAATTAAGATATTAATTGTTTTATTAAGTAATATTTATAAATTTTTAACTTTATTTTGAAGAAATGAATCACTTTGTTGTATTTTGATTATTTTGTAGCTTTTGATATTGTTTCGATGCTTGTACTGCATTGGTAAAATATATGTTTTTAGTTATAATAATTTTAATAAATTGAAGTTTATTGACTATAAAAACTTCACATTAGTTTAATTTAAATTTAGTTGTTGTTTGAGTAACAGAGATAATATATATATATAACTGTGGTAAATTTTATGTTTGATGTCAATTTTCTCAGAACGTCATTTTTTTTCTCATTACGCGCATGATATTTTCAAAACCGTTCCATGGAAAATGATCAAATTTTACTGGAGATTCTGACCATATCTGTACCAAAATAACAGACCAGTTTGAATTTTTTTAATGAAAAATTTAAAATTACAAATAAAAAAATACTTGAAATTTTTTAAAAATTTTATAGTTAAATTTAAATTGTTATAGTTTACTAAAAATTTTTAAATCAGTGTTTCATGCTTCGTCATTTTAAAGATAACACAATTTCCAACACTTAGCAAAAAATTTCATCAAAAAATATTGGTAACTTTTTTTTATAAAGCTGCGCGTAATGCATATCACTTGCGAAAAGAAAACCAAAATTTCTTTTTGTAATTATCCTATTAAAAATTTATCCCAATTAAAAATGTGTTTGTTGGATATGTTTTAAGTAAAGTAATATCTATTTGTTTATTCCTCAAAATTTGCATTCCAGGAAACAATAATAAAAAATTATAAGAACTTTAAAGAGCTCACTATTTTTAACCATTTTCGACTTTTTAAAAGGTATGTGACCCCTTAATCCAATTTCGCCCCACAAAGCTAAATTTGTGCGCCAAATTTTAATTCAATCGAATACTTTGTAAATGGCCTTAATGATATCTGAGTTTATATATTTATACATTTTGATACAAATTTGTATGAGAAAAATAAAAAAAAAATAAATAAAATAAGATGAAAACTATCTTTGTTAGAAAAGTTTTTTTTTTAAAAAATAAGGTAGTTTTTTTTTTTTTTAATGAGAAATTCAAAAGGAAAAATCATTTATTTTGTTTCGTGAATGATTCGCCATATACATCTTAGACATAAAGGTTTTGTAAAAAAAAAAGAGACAGAAAAAGGACACGCGAGTGCTTAAATTTTTAAAGCAAAATAAATTTTACTATTATTACTCAAAATTCCTTTTGCTAACAGAATATTTTAATTGAAGGAACATTAAAACAGTCAAAATGAGAATTTGAAACTTGTTAACGCTATTCTACTTTTTCTTGCAGAAACACTTTTAAAATATTAGAAGAAAGTTGCAGCTTTTGCGTGAAAACGAATAATTTAATTGCAAGATTATTCCCTATTTGTCTCGATCAGATTGAAAAACATTTCTGTTACATAATCATACATTTTTGGGTTTTACATTTACAGAAATTATGTGAAACGGAATTGTTTTATCTTGCGCTTAATGATGGATTTTCGTCCAACATTACTTCTCCAAAAATCTGATGAACTGCCATTGTTTGGATATGTTCACGATTGGCTCAGATCTGTTCTTGAAGTAATCAATTTGTAACAGTTCATCGTGTCACTATGCTGTCAATTACAACTCGAATGACCACAGCCATTCGACGGACATGACGGGTTTTCCTCTCAATATCTTTTGGCCACGTGAAATTCGGTCTTCTTAAAACAGTATCTTCCATTTTTACCACTACTGAAAACAGTTATACAAATTGAATACATTCTTGTCAAGTCTTTTTGCAATATTGCGGAAAAAATATGTATCATTTGTGTTAGTCTTATTACGTGACTCCGTTTAAATTCAACGAGTTTTTGATAACGGCTTATTCGTCCTTTTAAACGGCTAACATTAACTCACTACATGATATATCAACGATGAATAACGTTTACGAACTTTGCAGTACTTGTATATTTAAAGTAAACTTAATTCGCATGGGCGTAGTGGCACTGTTTGTGCAGCACATGCACTTAGCACGAAACTTGAATCGACATCATCTTTTAGATGTATATGCATCCCTACCAAATTTTTTTTTACAAATACAATTCCTCCTTGGATGATTTTTTTCCATCAGAATACATAAATATTTATATATATATATATATATATATATATATATATATATATATATATAATCCATGGAAAAAACTAAATTATGCAAAATTTGGGGAATGAATTAAAATTCATTACGTATTACATTTATCTGCATCACAAAAACGATGTTATGTTTTCTAGTATTTATTTGGTATTTATATATATGTAATATTCTCCTCTAGAATCCTTTTTGTTAATTTTTTTACTAATATTTAAACAAGCTGTAATACTTTGATTCGAAAATAACACTTTAATCTTAATCGTAATCAACTAGTCCGAAATCTCTGTCCTGCCCATTCTATCCAATCAGAACTACTATTGCCTAATAATCATGCGCTTACCACTGCCGGTATAAAAGGCAAAAATCTTGTGTAAATGCTCTCTTTTGTCTGTGCGTTGTGTCCTCCAGCATGTCGCTGCTGCTTGTCTCTTGTCCGCTTGGCTTTATAATCGTCAAAATGAAAAGGATGAACGTCCACTGAAGATGTTTTCTTGAAACCACTCAATAAATACCCCACTCGGCCACATCCTTATATATATATATATATATATATATATTATATCAATATATATATATATATATATAGGTAAGTTAAAATTTTTACATTTCTGATTATTGTTTAAATATTGGCCTATTTACGAATTTTTATTAAAAAGACACTTAAAACTATGTTTAAGAAATATTTTTTCATCAAAACTATTAACAACAAATTAACAAGTATTTTTTTTTCTAACGTTAATCATAATTAACTTGCAAATATATAAAAACATCTTGATAATTATTCCGTGAATATTATTAATTCAAATGGCATATATCTCGTTTTAGATATATATAAGAAGAAAGATCAAATAACAATCCGTGATTTTTTCATTAATTTTTACTAGTTTTTTCTAAAAGTCATTTAGCGTATATGTTTTTTTTTTTTTTTAATTTTTTATAATTAAGTATGGGACTCAAAATAAAAACTAGAACTGAGAAAAAAAACTGTTTATACATGATCTGGCAAATTTCTTGTTATTAGCCAGGAGGACAATGCTGTCTGAGGACTACATCAAAATAAGTGGCAATAAACCTTTTCTCATTACTGAATATGATACTCAGCTAAAAAGAAACATGCCCTTGTAGACTTACAAGTATTAATAAGGTCAAAGTCTGAATTATATATATACGAGCACTTTTTATTGGTATGTATGTTCGATACTTTGTTTAGTTAGGATAATGTTTTCTTATGCAATAACGATCATAAAAGCTTTTTTCTTACAGATAGGCCCATACAACTTCTAAGGTCTATTATTCTAGTACTTGTATTACAACATATTATTCTTTCACACTATTGTAGGTTGTGATAATTACTATTGTCTTGTCTATTTTTTTGCTTTAATGGTTTGAGAACAATGAAATTTTTTTAAGGATAACTATAAAAACAATATTAAACTAATATTATTTGGTAATAAATAATAAAAACACCCTCTCTAACTTTTATATTTATTCGCAAAATACACAGTATTATTATATATACAAAATATAATTTTATGTTCATTACTTTTAGATCGCTGGATTTTATTTAATTTCTAGAGAGGCTAGCTTATATAATCTACTATCTCTCTCTTTCTCTGTATGTGTTACTGCTAAAGTGCATAATTCAGTTATTTCAAAAATTAACTAGGTATTTCTTGAAAAAACTGGACGTCAGTTCAAGTATGTAATAGATGAAAACTTTCCTACTTTGCATAGCTATTTTATGAAATAACTAATGACAGACCCTTAAGATGAAAAATAAACAATTCCAAAATTATTTTACAAAATAATAGATCATACATAGCTAAACTCTGTCAAAAAATACATTTTATCTCTTTTGCGGATTATGAATTGTTAAATAAAAGGGAAAAGCATTTGATTTAATTCATTATTTCTCTTTCTCTTACTTCTAACCTTAGTTAACCAGAAAGGGGGGAAAGTATATGGAGCTGAAATATTTAAATATTATCAACAAAATACATGATGGGAAAAAAAACTGTGAAATCATAAGAACATCGTGTAAACTTTCACAAACAAAAAAATGTAAGAGAATATTTAAATTTTATGAAATACTTTTTTATTTTATTTTTTAATTATTAATTAGAGCAAGGATTGCTGTGACGAAACATTGCATATTATTTTTGAAACACTCACTTCTTGCGATTACATATTTTTTTACACGATCACTTTTTTAAATTCTTGTCTAGTGCCGCAACTTTGAACTTTTGCAACAGATGGAAGCTTTGTGTCAATATTCGGGACTTCTTCAACGAAAAATAAATACTAAACTGAGATTTAGTGTCCACCACACTGGACTAAATGACGACTCTTGCTTTTTAAACAACAACTTTAATTTAGCGTAAAAAGATCTAGACAAATGCCAGCAGCTTCGTGAGGGCAGAACGTCTTCTAACGAAAGACAGAACGCATCGACTGAACATTCCACAGAATTGATATTACACAAACTCAAAAACAAACAAAACGTTGTCATAGCTAAAAGGCTAAATACAGTCGATGGTGTTGGTAACAATCACAAGAATAAAACTATTTTACAGAAAATACATCTAAAATAGAAATTGTAAATAATACTAAGAATTGAATACAAATTAAATATAGCAAATAGATGAACATACAAAGCACATTAATAATAAAAATATAGTTTGAATAATAATAATAATACAGAATAATAATATTTACAATTTCATCCCAACCTATCAAGAATTTATTCTTGATACAAAGGTAAAGGAGACAGTTTTACAATCTTTGAGTAACTATTCACAATTTTAATAGAGTTACAACTCGTACAATTCTATCACTTCCTGGATGTACATCAGACATATATATATATTGCTTTTTGCGCCCCGACCTTTATGGAACTTCATTATTACTGGACCTGCATAATCCACACCACAGCTAAAAAATAGTCTTTCAAGAGTAACCCTTTGTTGGGGTGAATTGAGACTTAGAAGTAGTATCCGATCTTTGGCACACAAAACAATTATGAATAATTTTTTGAATCATTTTTATTTTTGCCTTTAACAATCCAATCATTTTGCTTTAAAATGTTTCACAATAATCTTGATACAGCATGAAGATGCATAACATGAATTTGTTTAACAATAAGTTCAGGTATTTTTTGCTTATCAGGCAGGATTATCGGTTGTTTAGTATTAAAACTTAATTGAGAATTCTGGAGATGACCTCCCCACTCGTCAGATACCTTTATCATCCAAAACAGGATACACGGATGCAATAGAAATCGTTGCAGTAACAAATTTACCAGTATTAAGGTTTATGCCACTTCTGGGCTCATTTTCGATGTTACCAGATGCTTTTTGATTCTAGATATCTTCGAAAATTTTTAAATTCATGCCTTTCACCTGTTGACTCTTTCTCTAGATATTCATCATTACGAGAAAGGATTTCGTGATTCCTTACATGTTTTTGAAGACCACTTCCTACACTATTATAATGGAAGGCTTCTGGTTCCTTGCCAATAGTTTTCGATACCTCCTCCAGCACTCAAGCCAATTGTTTTTAAAAATCATCCTTCTTTTTCATTACTTAACTGCATGTTTCCATTTCATGACTTATGAATTTGTTTTTTATCAAAGCCTTCATTATTTGCAACAGAGGGTGGTTGTAGTCCATGTTTTACTTTCAACTGGCAAATCTAACTTGGTTTTCAAATACAACGAAAACACGTCTGTTTTTTAATCTGTCACAAAAAGGTAATAATCAATATATTTCTATTTGCTTGGATACAAATTGTTGCATTAATGTTTAAATAATTGAAAATAGAAAAAGAAAATGTTAATTATACTCTATAGATGTGGCTTCTAGGGCTCGGGATTTCGTTACCCGCACGATCGTGCGGGTTGGGCGTCACTTGAGTCACTGCAGCTGTAAAGGTAAGTACTTACCATGCGAATTTTCTTTTCTGTTTCAAAATTTTGATGAAAGTCTACATAAAAATGATATATATATATATATATATATATATATATATATATATATATATATATATAGTTATATAATTAATACCAAATTTTCTTGGGGGTTGCCATGGATGAGTCCCTTTTTTATTTCTCTCTTTTGCAATTAATTTTCTTCTTCATACATTTGTTGGGGATTAGGGCATTTTTATCCTCTCCACAGATATCTGCATCCATATATCTTCACCCCACAACAAGAAAAAATTGAGCTTTAAGGTGGGAGTTAGTATGGTGAGGTTAAATATTATATATATATTTTAAACAAAAAATTTTCTGATACATTTTACTATTTTCATGGGAATACTGTGTTAACTTTTAACCAAAATTTACGAAGGTGTTTAAAGGAAGAATTCTCATAGAAGAAATTTTCAATTGATCATTAATTCAGATTAGACTTAGATCAGAACTTGAAGTGATCTCTCGGATGATGAGATATTTGCGAACAAAAGACATATGAATCGCATATACTGGAAGGAGAATCAAGTTCAGATGAGAGCGATGAAGAAACGCAAGGGAATACTTGAAATGGAAAGACAATTTTGGATCATTCTTTACCATAAAAGTCTCTTGAACAAATTCATTACGTGATTTGCTGTTGCAAACCTTTTGGTTTCTGTGCAAGCAAGATGCAATATCAAATAAAAATTCCTCTAAAAATCCAAATTGATCGCTTAAAATTTAAGTTGGGGACAGTTGAAGCGTTATCACTCTCTCACGTACTAGCAAAAAGTATTTTTAACTGATGATGAAGATAACAGTGTTGTAATTCCACTAGCAAAAGATCGAAGCGTTATAATCCAACGGCTATACATGTCATGGTTTTTATCCACGGCCCTTCCAGGATAAAAGGAAGCGACATGTATAGCAACTGAATGTTTTGATGATGACATTTCAAGGCTTCCCAAGTGCAGATTTGAAAACTACGAAAGCAGTTCGAAATCATGTTGTAAAAATGCAATGGTTATTTATATTTATTAAAAGATTTTATTAACTAAATAATGAATTATTAGAAAGGTTAGTTATACATCAATAATTTCCTTATTTGTATCAATTTTGGATTGAATTAAGATAGTTTCTTCTATCAACTTAGAGTTAAAATGCATAACTCGTAAAATTTCTTAGGTGACCTGTTTCGCAGATAGCAGACATCTCGCGTCGTGCGGAATTGCAAATCTACGTTCAGGGGTGAGTGGGAATTTTTTTATTATTTTTCCCAATGTCAGTGGGGTCCGCTATAGTATTAATAACCAGAAGAATCTAATATCTGAAGGTAAAATAATTCGGGTCTTAAAAGATATGTACTGATTTATTTTCCATATTCTAATGAATGTGACCATTGGATGTTCCCCATAAACTTTTTCCCAATGTTGCTTGTTTCACGTGAATTTATTTGTCTCATGAATCAACTGATTGGAAATGATTGGCAATTTTATGTGTTTTAATGATGATGTTAGACCAGTGCTCTCCCTTTCAATATTTTTGATCCAATTTTTCAATAATTATTTTCACATTGCGCCCTTGCCCAGATACTAGCAATATATTTAATGTAATAATGATGCTCTTGACGATAATTCTACAATAGAGCCTTAACTGGAAACTGCGTAAATTTTCAAGATAAGTAAGTTTTGTATATGTTACTTTTAAGAAGTAATATGTATTTTAAGTAAATTATATTAAACACATTTCGTTACTTCCTGTCTATATTCTTAAAGTGAATTATATCGGTATGAAATGTACATTTATTTTGTAATGTCTGAATGTGTTTTGGGTTACTTCCTTTCCAGTAAATTAATACTTTTTTAATAATCTTTTTATTTTTCGACTTTTTATAAGCATGTGCCTTCCTTGAAAGGATATCATGTTCCCCTAAGGTACAAACCTCACAGTCCTGAGAATCCACTGCTTTAATCGGCATGAAAATCGTGTGTATAGAATGGGCGATGGTGCACCAGAAATTGCAGGATGTTTATTTCTTGAAGACATATTGTTAGTACAGCTGTGCACTTCCAGGATTAAGAATCTGTTACCGTAGCCTTCTGATACTATTGCCATAAAAATGGTGTAAATAATCTGTTTCTCCCATTGTTTGAGGGGGATTGCATGCTGAGTTGCTGATTGACCTACTAGGTCCAAAGATTTCAATCCATGTGATTATTGGTTGTAGGGTTACCTGAAGTTTCAAGTCTACCACTATCGTCCGACCTTATTAGAGAGATGCTAAATGCCATCCGAAGGCAGTTTCACACCACACTTACAGAAGTGCTCTATAGTGCTGCTTTCAACATCGCCGGACTACAAGTATTGTTGATGAATGACGGCCGACACGATGAACATCTGATATGAGAACACCGTTTACTGCTAAAATTAAATTGTTATGCTAGTCATTGCCTTTTTTTACATAATGAGTCATTTGTTGGTCATTTTTTGTACTTTTTTTGGTTTATACACGACTCCATGTTATTCTAAGCATGTGTGTCAATTTTTCCTGAAATATTAATTTTTCAAATGTTGAAGGATTTTTGGATTATTTGGTATACTAAAAAAAAAATTCAAATACTAGGAATCATCAAATACACCCCCACGATTTGGAAGAAAGCCGTGGTGATGAATTTGTGCATTTTGCTGAATTTATCAAAACTAATTTTAATGCTTCTGTTAAAAATGAACATGATAAAGGTTTTTTTTATCTGCAATTTTATACATTTAAAGTGAAAAAATCTCTGATGTTATCAAAATTATTACTAAATAATCTTTGGAATATACTTGTCTTAAACTATTACTCTCTTCACCGGGGAACGTACTTTTTCGACATTTAAATATTTTAAAAAAGAGCAAAAGAATATGATGTAACAAAAAAGGTTGTCTAAGTAATCTCTCCTTAATAAGTAGTTAATGCAATCTACTTAGAGCAGTGCTTCTCAAAGTTTCAATACTTGCGACCCAATATTCAATCATGATTTTCAGCACACACACCCACCCTTCCACAAAATAACTACACTTTGAGGCTAAAGCTCCAATACGACTTTAACCTCTTAAGTGTCATCGGTGTGTATAAACAACTCGCTCAGCCAAAGCGTCAATTGTTCCAGACGTATATATACGTTTTCCGAAGTGTGATATATTCTGTCCACCGCTATCCATAAAGGCTTTGGCATCCGAAGGCTTTGGAATGCAATAAAAGGACCTTGACGGTGTTTGCGAAGGATTTGCTTAATTCAAAGGATTTGCTTATTAATTCCTTTTCTCCCCCACCCCCCTCCAATGCATCACATACGCGTGTTTACATGGAAGGGGGAGGGAAGGGAGGGGTGTTGGGAAGCGAATCGCTAACTAATTCAACAGTTAAAAGAATAATTATAAACTGTAGAAATTGTCAAGATAAGTGTTAATTTTTGTGTAATTTTATATACGATAAGCCCATGGGGTATCGGTAATTATTAAGGTTGTTCTTAATTTAGTATTGTTAAATTAACTTTAAAATACATTATGCAGTACTGATACATTTATAGGTGTATTAAATCAGTGTAAATATGTATTTTTTTTATTATGCCAGAATGTATTTTGTTTGTCTACTTTCATCTAATTAATATATTTTTTTTAAATAATCTTTTGTTTTTTTGTCTTTTCAATATGCTCGCGCTCCCTTCGTAGAGTTATCATGCCCCACAGTTTGAGACACAATGACATAGAGGAATTATTTTGTTTTGTAATATTTCTTAATTTGCTCTCATTCAATCGAGAAAATCTGTTGGTAAAAATTGTGTTTTATGATATTACCATTTATACCTAATGTACAGTGCGCACACAATAATTTTTCGGGGGGGAGGGGAAGTCCAGGGTCAAAGTCCACCTTCCTCGTATCATGCCGCAGTACGCTGCCCGAAATATTCCTTGATTTCCGGGAACAAAAAACAGGAAAAAAAATTAATTATCGAATAAATAATTAGCCTTAATTAATAACATTAATTATAAATAACAAATACTTAATTATTAAATTTTGAGTACTATACATAAGACTATAATCAATCGAGGGCTACGGGGGTTCGGACCCAGGGTCCCCCCCGCTATTGGACCACTGCTTGTGTATCTTGGTAACGTTCGCACATTCACTACAGTCTATTATAAATTAAAAATATTGTATAACAACTCATGCTTACGTTATATGTTTTGCAAAACTTCTAAAAAAAGACTTCCTAAACTAGAAAACAAATCTTTTAAGTAAAAAAAAAAAAAACCCAAATTTAAGACATTTTCAAAAAATAATAATAATATCAAATTCTTTCACCACTTCCGGCAAAATAGTTAAGTATACTGCATAAATAATCTTGGGTAGTTTTAACTTTTTTTTTTATTGTGCAAGTTAAAACACTTCTTAAGTTCATTTATGGTATCAATGTACTTCAAGCATTGTCATACATTGGTAAATTGCCAAGAATGTAGTAATTTTTCTTTGCGAAGCCTATTACTGTCATCATTATACTACCTATTGCAATAAAAGAAATTAGAATTCTGAAAAACTTTCTTGAAGTCAACAAAGGATAAACATTAGTAACTATTCCCTCTCCTTTTTATTTAGTTACATAACATTGTTTTAAAACTGCAAGTGTAAATCTTTTGAGTCCTAATATAGAAGTTTTAACAAAGAGTTCAGCAGTATAAATATAATTAAAAATAAATTAAGATTTTGTGCTGATATACACATGCTTTGTGTTTTGTATTAATTTGTATTCACATATACTCAAAACATGCATTTATAAATAATTATTATTTAACAAAACCTTTTTTTCTTGCATGTTCTTGTACAATTACTAACTTATTCCGGAAAATTTCAAACATCTGTGTGATATTATTTTTTTTTTTTGGTACAAAATCATTTTTTATTTCTTCAAAATACATAAGATTTATTAAAAATTATCAATAATAAAAAAGTTACAATTAAAAAATATTTAAATCATCATCAAACGAATAGAAAAGACTACCCTACCGCGAAATTGGTTGAAGGACCAAATAAAAATTTGCAAAACTGAAGAAGGTCTTCTACGTTCACCCCTCCACGTACTGGATTATCATCACTGCCCAAATTGAATCTGCATTTATCGCCGATGATTACCAGAATCCTTTCAGTTATAGTCCAAATGTTTTCGAATGCAACACTACTACAAACGGAGGCGACGGTTAGTGGGAGTCATTGGTAACACACATAACTGTCACCGCGATAGCAACTGTCCTTAAACCAGGTGCCTGGTGATGGTCCTGACTAATACAAAGTTCCATAGTGAAGGGGCTAACCTGTGTGTTAATGGGGACAATGAGACCGTTGAATTTGCCGAAGTGACGTATGATGTGGTGGTCTTCTCGACTATTGGTTTATCGAAAGCATCTTAAGTCTGGTCACCATGCAACAGGCCCGTGTCTTGCCCACTTGCTTCGACAGCTTCTCACATTAACGTCAAGTGACATGGGTGGTAGGCTACCATCCAGGCTGACAACAAGTTCTCATCAGCCATAAGATCCTTCTCGCTCCAACTCCGACATCTTCTCATAATGTCTCCGAGAGAGGCATTTTAGTATATCTAATTAAAATGCATCTCTGCAACAGATAAAATACACGCCAACAAGCTCTGCTTATGAATTTTGTAATCCAAGGAGAATGAATTCATTCCACTTCCCTTTTGTAAACTCTATGATGTTCTCTTTCATAAATTTCCTTCTCAATTCTATAATTGTCAAGATTCTACACTTTTTATTCAACAGCTAAAAATACTATTAGTAAATCATTACGCACCAGTTAATTTGAAATATTAAAATACTGACCAATAAATGTTTGAAAATTTCTTTTGTGATTCTTGACTGAAAAGAATTATTTTTCAATTCTATGTAGAGAAGAAAATAATCCATCAGTTAAATATTGCTGCTTAAAAGACAAGTATGTTTTCAGAGCTTCAGAGCAATGTAAAACATTAGAAAAATGTGACCACACAGTAGGAGTTTCTTTATCTGTTCATGCATTCTGTTATGCATTGTCTTGACAAATTAACAATTTCCTTAACTTCGGTTGCATAGACAGGTAGTCCGTCAACAAATGTATTATAATAATAAAAAACCTTAAATATATCCTACGATGAGATAAGAAGGAATTTCCATCAGGCTCAAGACTCACATGATAGGTTATCTTCGACTCGTCTGCACCTATTAAAGTCTAATAAGTACCTAATAAGCACCTATAGGAGACCAAGTCTTCATCCTTTCTAGATTGAAATTTGCTAGTTTTCTTCCAAGAAATTTGGAACAGAAAAAGTTATTTTTTGTTTTGTACGAAGTACGGAATGGAAATGGCATTTGGATTTTTATTCGTTAGAGGGGTCTATATTTTTAATTGAGGAAAGAGAAAAATTCGTTAAATTGGTTTTGTTAAACCGGTGTACGACTGTATATAGATATATTGAATATCTCTCCCAATAAAAAATAACGAGTGATGAAAAAATAGTTAATAATTTATACATAGGATTATTTTTTTATCCTGTTTTCTTAAAACATGTTTGAAGTAAGACTACCTAACTCAAACATAATACCTGGTTACAATTTTGCATATTTAGGACCACTAATAAAATAGCATTTTCTTGGGAAAACAAACCTTTTTTTTTAATTTTACCATTATAAAGTAAAAAATTGGACATGGTTATTCTATGCAAGTTCTGGAGACATAACTTAGAAATAGTTTTAGTTTGATTTTTTTAATTAAATTATTTGGAAAACTCTTCATGTTGCACATTGCATAACATGATGCTTACAGATTAAGTAGCAACATCATTTTCTAATTTAAATCTAAAAATAAAAATACAGTTAGATTTAATACATACTTAATGTTTCCTGTTTTCTTTATTTACTGTACTTAATCTTATATGTGTCGCATCCAGTTAACTTGTTTTTATAGTTTATTAACTTAAACAATCCCACTTTTTTCTTCTCTTTCGAAAAATTAATTGGAATATTTTATTTTTATATTTTCTATATAGAATATGTTGTTTATTTCATTTATATATTTGAGTTATTTTAAATATTACTTCCATAAATGTGTAATTTCGAGATTTCAACTGTCGGCGTCCTATTAAAGTAAATAGTTTACTTTTCAATAACGCATGCATAAAGGACATTTCATTTATATTTTTTTACAGATAAATTTAGGAACATTTTTTTTTTTTTAAATATATTTTTCGGCGTGCCTTTTTATTTCTAAATTTTATTTTAGATCATTAGTAAAAGAAAATGAAGGCTAGACTGACACATTTAAACTTTGTTTAACTTTGAATTCGAGACCTAATTGTTCTCTGATATATGCTTCACTGTAACTATATTAATATTTTGTCTTTTAATATATTGATTGTTTTTTGCTTATCAGTTAGATTTATATTAATGTAGGTTAATATATGCATTCGTATGTATATGCGTACATGAAGAGATTAACAATGAAAGTCTTCGTAATTATAATTCAGGGTGTTGCACTAAGGTCGAGTAAGCACGTTATCGAATTTACCCTATAGCGATGATACTTTGAAGTATATTGGATAAGCTCCATTATTCATTTTCTAATTGATCCAATCGAACTGGATATTAACTAATTTGAAATCCATGCTAAGCACTAAAGCATATTTATAATATATTTTGTCCCGAAATGACCCAGTCCTATCATTCAAGTTATCTGAACTTGATGATGAGATAGTAGCCAGTACCGATAACATATCAAAAGTAAATGTATCAAAGGTACTATTACGGAAGGAATAACAGATATCATTTATTTCATTAAGTATTAAGTATCTTGAAAATGCATCGAAATGTTTGCATTTCGTACTAAAATGAAGGGAATCAATGAAAACTTATTTTAAATATTGCATATCTTAAGGGGTCATATACCTTTTAAAATTTCCGGAAAATCGATTTTTTTATTATTATTTTATTTTATAGAGCAAACCTTTCTGAGTTTTTAAAAGAAACGCATGCGAGAATATTCCCAATATCACAGGAAGTTATTAAGAAAATAAAAAAGAGCAGAAAAGGTAATTTAAATATTATTGTTTACATTTCGGCTCCAGGGTGACAGCTGTCATGTCGCTGGTGACAGCTGCATTTCTCTGTTTCCCAATATTTTCATTCTAATTATTATCAAATGTGAATCTAAGCCTCAAATATTATTATTATTGTTCTGAACATTAACTACAACTTCTACTTACTTTATAAACTGCTGTTTTGTTTTGAAAAAGTGATTTGTGATTCTATACTCGCTCGTTTTCTGATTTTCACATAGTATCTTATTCTAAAATAGTTTTAGGAAAAATATTAATTTTTTAAAACTTTTTGAATGATGAATTCGATTGAATCTGCCAAACGACCATCACTGGTAAACGTCCAAGAGAAAGGGGGAAGTTTACGGTAATATACACACGAGGTGCAAAGTTGTACACAGTGTGGATGAAACACTAAACAACAGTGCATCTGGAAAAATTCCAGTTGCAAGATATTGATTCATCTTTTTTGAACATGATGACTTGGTTTTGATGGCTATAGAGTGTTTGATAAAAACTATTATGTTTACAAACATTCAAAACTTTGCTTCTTGCAAAAAATATTGGTGGAATGAACTCACAGAAAAATGTGTTAGAGGTTTGTCTAGTGTTTTTCGATTGAATGCAAGAACTGTAAAGACTTATGTTCGTTTTAGAAATTCAAAAAATGCTGGGTACAAGAAAAACATTCCAAGAAATAAACAGACGCTTTGTGTACATAATGAGACAATTGGACAGTCACGCAGCAATGACAACTTTCTGTGGTGTTATGGACTTTCCTCCTCCAGTTGCTGAAAAAATCCTATAATAATATTATAAACAAACTGCAATTGTGTAGTAAAAAGTTGCAGAAGCTTCAATGCAAAAGTGCAGCTTTGGAAAGTAACATGACAGTGCTTCTGATATAATAATTAGTGGAGATGGAACGTGGAAAACCCGTGGCTTTTTCTTCTCGTGTTGGTGTGTGTGCTGTTATAGGAGACAAAACAGGAAAGTGTATTGATGCGAGTGATATTTCTTCTTTCTGTAAGGGATGTGATTCTTGGGGAAACGAAAGGGTCACCTGCTTACAAAAAGTGGAAAATTCTTCACGTTAAGAATGTTTGAGAAAAACCACAATGGCTCAGCTGGCATGATGGAACTGTAGGAGATGGTTCGTATGGATTGATCTGAAAATCTGTACCAACAACAACATCTGACAGTAATAACATCACGTTTACGCTTGGGCATTGAGTCAAGCAAAGATGGAATGGCATGTTCAAGTACAGATGTCTATGCAACTTCAAACGGATGCCACAGCTCATCAATCGTGGTGATGGTGGGACTAATCCCCATCTGGTCTAGTTTCACTAAACCAGATCCATGAGTCCATAAATATGTACAAAGTCTAAGAACAGCGGAGGGATGCAACATCTTCCTCACAGGAAAGCCCCAGGCATTGCAAAATGTTCTGAGGAGAAAAAAGGACTGATGTTACAATTGGGGCAAATTGGGAAGCTTCTTTTCGTCAGTCGTAGTGACTTGCGTATGGCAACGAAGTAATCGCTCGTCAACCATAGACCAGGCAGTTAACTATTGGCGAGAAATCTGGTGAAAGTGCAGACCTGGGCAACAGCTAAACATTTTCCGTATCAAGGAAGGTCCGTACAATACAGGCTACATGCAAACCGGCATTATTCTGCTGAAAAGTAGGAATTCGCAGGGCTCGAATAATGGGTAGAACCACGGGTCATAACACACTAAAAATTGCGCTCAAAAACACACTTCTCAAAGTGCCGTCAATGCAAACTAGAGGTGAGCGATGCATGTATTTAATAGCATCCATGCCATGACACAAGGTGATAGGCCAGTATGACTATGGCGAATGCACGCTGCCGTTGTGCGTTCACCCCGATACCGTCAAACATCTATGCGACCATCTTGATGCTGTAAACAGAACCTGGATTCACCTAAAGAAATGACGTCTCGCCATCCGTGCGCCTAGGTTCATCGTTGATCATACCATTGAAGACGCTTCTGTCTGTCATGCAGCGTCAAAGAAAGCCGCAGTTATGATCTCCGAACTGAGAATCCATGCTGCTGCGAACATCGTCAAACTGTTCGTGTAGTTTGTCTTGCAAACGACCCTAATTCATTACTCAGAGCTCGTGACATACCTGCAGAACCCATTAAGGCCATGCCTGTTTCTTCGACTGCTAGTGATAGCGGGACGTTGAGATTCAGTACGTTCAGTATTACCATCCTCAACCCAACAATTCCATATTCTGCTACCAGTCATTGGATCTGACTGATGCGAGCAGCAATACTGGGATACGAAAAACCGCACAATCTCGGTACGCTACAATTCGACTTTTTAAAACTCAAAAACGTGCTGGTACGCATTTCTGTTTCTTACATGAGAATCACATCAACTTTTCATCAGACAACAACGTTCAAATGCGTGTATGAGAAACCGGCTGAACAATTTCCTGATTTAAACATATTGTACGTGTCGCTAACGGCATGTGCTTTGTCTGAATGCGTCGAAAAGCTACTAATTTACATATCACATCAGCTTTTTCCTGTCGTTTAAATTTCACGTCTGTAGCATGTTACCTTCTTGGTGTATCAATTTTAATGGTCAGTAGTGTAATGTATCATTTGTATGCAAATGCATAAATTATGATATCTTACTGAACAATTTAACGATATTTAAAAAAAGGGAACTTTAAATATATATTATGCCAAATCTTTAGGGAAATCATTTTGAACTTGGATTTATAACACTATATATCATCTCACGAATTCTAAATTAGCAGATAGTTATCTGTAATATGAAGTTACGGATAGAAGCGGATAGGGGCTATTTATCTGCGACGTAGTAGGCGACTCCTGACTGTTTAATGTCAAATGTGCAATGGTTAGTTTAGAAGGATTGGAGGGCTGGAAATTTATAATTATATTTAAAATTTCCCCAAAAAAATTTTTTTTAAATTTCTTGCTGTTTTTAAATGAACACCTGAGTAAAATCAGTGCTTGAAGATTGAACATCGATTAGAAAAAATTGTACTTTCAATATTTAATATAATTAACTAAAATTGTATTATAATAAATTATTTAAATAACAAAAGAGCCTTTAAGCAACAAAGATTAGTTCCAAATTATTCGCACAACCTTAAAATACTTTATACAATTCATTTATTCAATTTTTTTTCTTTATTAAAAAATTCAATTTGAATTTTTTTTTAATTTAATCTCTTCAGTTAAATTATTCATACAATCAAAAAATTAAACATTTATCTCTTACTTTACTTTGTGGCCTATGTAGCCTAATTGCCATGGTTAAGATAACATGGCTGGGGTGTCAAAAGTTCGTGTCCTAGTGCTCCTGATGACTTGTTCACTGGACAATGAACTAATTCACGTTAAATCAGTGTAAGCCAGTTCTCTTCTCAAACTTCAATGTTTGCAACCCAATACTTAGTGATAATTTTCTTCGCTACCTTCGTATTCATACAAGGTGGCCGCGGTAACCTTTTTTCAAAGGGATCGGATAGTGGTTGGCTTGTCGGTTCAACCCAGTACCACTGAAACCCCCCGTGTGGGACGCATTGTTAAATATGTCAAGAGCTCAAACGTCCTCCCATTGGTATGGTGTGGTAGTAAAGAGAGAGGGGTACCAGGTGGTTCGCCTCGCCCGAGGGTTTAAAAAGCGTCCTCTCAAAACCCTCGTATGTGAACGGGGCTCTATTTACTGACTAATTTACTCATATTCATACAAAAACAATGCACTGAATTCAATAATAATGTACTTTGACGTAAATCTACAAGACGACTATAATTCTAAACCGTAAAATTATGAAGAAAAGTATCAATTTTTATATATAATTTTATACAAGTCTTTGGGATTACTGATATTTGTGAAACTTGTTCTTAACTTGATATTGTTAAATTAAGTATCAAATACATTGTGCAGTACTGATAAATATATGAGTGTAAATGCGTATTTATTCTTTTATTATGTCAGAATGTATTTTGTTTTGCTTCCTTTCTGTAAATTAATAATATGTTTAAATAATGTTTTATTTTCTAATTTTCAATATGCTTGCCTCCTCCCTCCCCGTCTTTGAGTTTTCACACCCCACAGTTTGATAAACGCTGGTCTAAGTTTTTGACGGGCTCACGCGTCTTTTCATTAACATGTCCTTTGGGTTCTTTGGTGCCAGAATTAATGGCAACTCTTTTCCAACCATACCCAAGAAGTGAAGCGTGAAGGAAAGATGCAAATTAGGAAGCTTTTTAATATCAGAAGTTAGAGTAAGCGAGGTGGCAAATTGGAGAATATTATGATAATCAATGATTCAAGCGTGTGAAGAGGTTTGAGAAAGATTGAGTTACAGATTCAGTTAAGATTGAGTTATTACTTCCCGACATAGAGCTATTAGGTCGAGGTGCATACCATTGCACTCCAGTATATACCCAACTTCCAGTAAGATTGTATCGGGTGATCGAAATTAAGGTAGGATTGAATATTTAATTTTAGGATCTGTGATAGTATTGGAATTGAGTTTAGGCGAGTAAGTTATTGATAGTGGTCCGGGTTACGTCATTTCGGTAATATATATATATATATATATATATATATATTGTGTGTTTAACCACCGTAGATTCTCTCACATATATTATTATTATCTAATGTGTTAGATGTTTAAATTTTAAGATCTTAATCAAGTCAAATTAAGTTCATGTGGCAACTTCTAGTTCTTTCGTTATTCCTACACCTCTAGCTCACACTGATAATCAAGGAGAAGGGCACCCGAGGGGGGCAACTTCACAAGTTCAAAGTCCTCTCGAGGAATTTTGTGGTAGTTTGGAGAAGAGGTGCCGACTCATGTGTCATTCTCGACACATGAAAGTTGTTACAAGTATGAGGCATGTCCCCAATATCCCTCGTTTTGCTTATAGGGTGATATTAATAAACACTCGCCTTTCCTTTTTTTTAAAATATAAATACCATTTATAAAATTTAGAATGTAATGCAGCCTCCCATCCGGTATAGTGTTTAGTGAAGCTGACTGGTGTGCGGTTGGGCCAATGTTCGAATCCCGGAGAAGGCATGTATGTATGTAAACATATAGTACATTTGCGGCATGTGGTTACTTTAAATAGATGTCGAGCCATGAGTCCTCTCGTGAGGTTGATGGAACTAGAGGAAAGGTGGGGAGACCCCTGAACAACCCCAAGGTGTTTTCCCTGAAAATTATGAGTCAACCCGCACTGTTACCTGTATGGTTCTCAAGCTACAGCTAATGACCCGCGTAAATGTAGCTCTTTGCTGAGATGAATTTAGCGAGCCTTGATCTAATTTTACTTTCGATCAGGTGGTATAACAATTGAATGTGATGCATCCGGGAATTTCAAAACATTATTTAAAAGACAATTTTTCTTACCCCCAATTCAGTTGTATTTGAAATATCAATGTCTTTTTAAAAATGTATTCCATAATAAATAAAAAGGTGAATTTGTATAGCTTTTAATCCATAGCAGTTTAGGTTTTAAGATTATTATAAATATATTTACTTCTGAATGTATTATAAAAAAAGGTTTAATTTTATGACTCTTAAATTTAATTACAGTCGAACCTCTATATGACGAACCTCTATATTGCGAATTTTTCTGTCTAGCGAACCTTTTCCTGGAAACGTAAATATTTCTTGATTTAGTCCGTAAAATAACCTCTCTTTAGCGAAGTACATTTTCCATATAACGAACTTTTTCTTTCGCGATTCCATTCCTTTTTCTCCCTATTTTTAAAGTATTTCTGAACATTTCAAGTTTTTATATCCTTAACAAATTTTATGGTGGTCATAAAGCTTAAACTGATTTTATTAAATCCTAACTCTCTGAGAGCAATAGAGTTCTGGACGTTTCCTCCAAGAAGTGCAACCTTTAACCCCATTATCCAGTTCAATAGAAACATCTTCGATATCCCCTTTCACACTCATTGGAGCTGTCCCATGTCCTCGTGTTCTAGTTATAAAATAATGTATGTTTAATATTACTTTCATGCTTTAAATTAAAAAAATGTCCTTAAAATTCTTTAATTGTAATGTAAAATTATTTTCTTAATATTGAAAATACAGTACATTCTTTGACATTATTTTTCTTGTTTTCCTTCAAGCTTTTCTTTCTTTCTTATTTTTTGATGTGCAAGGTAAATAAAATAAACATATATTAATTTTTAAAAAAGTGTGAATAGTCAATTTTTTTTTAATATTTAGTGTTTATGAATTTAAAGTTTGTTTTATACGGTTTATAAAGTATATTAAAAATAAACCTCTATATAACGAATTTTTCATATAATGAATTTTCCACAATTCTGTTCGCTTAGTATAGTTTAGCAATTGTTCCTTCTAAAAGCCGGCTTTAAGTTAATTGCAACATTTCTTATATATTTTTCTTTATTTCTCCTTGATTAGTTTTGAAAGGGATATCAAGACCAATAGTCAGCTAATGGAAAATACTAAACAAATGAAACGAGAGCAGATAAAGACAAATTGTCTTCATAATAAAGCGAGTGACGACTCCATTGGAGGCATGACATTTGTAACTAATGCATTTCCTCATAATGATTTATAGTGCACGCAACTCAATAGAGAAATATTAATGTTAATATACGACTCCAAAGTCTATAATGGACACTCATACTTATTACAGGAGAGTTTGCTGCTGCAGTGCTAAAAGGGTATTATGAGTTCATTCTTTGAAGGGGACTTCTAAATTGTGCTTTTATTTCTGTAGACGCATATATAACTTTAAGTAGAAGAACTAAAATTCTTCTAAAGCAGCTTTATGAATACGATAATTGAAGCTCATGATTTAAAAAAAAATCATAGATAAAATTTTATTTTAATAAGTATTTTCTTTATTACTAATAGGAAAAGCTCAGAATGTATGAGTGTAGGATCGGAAAGAGAAATTCTTTGAAAAATAGTTTTATTTTTTTTATACAACTATTTGTTCTTCTTAACTACTAGGACTAATTTTTAATTTTAATAATGATTTTAATAATGATTTTAATAATTTGGTTGTTAGGTATTAACCCTCCAAGCGGTCTGCACGTAAAATTCCGCCATTCCAGAGATGCTTTTTCTGCCTTCAAGCAAGATCCCCAAAATCGGCCGAGCCGCATTCTTAAAAATACGGCTCAACAGCTTTTGAGAACCCCACCTGAAAGCAAAAAAATATGTGCGGTGTATTTTTGAAGCATCTCCAGAATGGCAAGACTTTAAGTGCAGACCGCTTAGAGGGTTAATGTCATACACAGTATCCTTTTTCACAATTTCTCTTTGGAGGCAATAACAGTAAAAAATAATTTATATTTTATATTCAGATAACATTATTAAATTGATTCTGAAAATAAAAAAGTCAGTTTAACAAGTCATTATTTCATAATTTTTTTAAAAAAATAATTTTTGAGCCACCTATCCGGTATAGTGGTCCAGTAGCTGAGTGCGGTGCCGTAGGGCTTGGGTTCGATTCCTAGAGAAGATATGGATGCCTGTAAAGGTATAGTCGCGGGATGGAGGACCGTCGAGCCGCAAGTCGTCTCTTGAGGTTGGTGGAAGGGGAAAGGTGGGAGGCCCCTGCTTACCTCCAGGGTGTTCTCTCACAAAATTGGGGGAGAACAGAACCAAATCGTACTGTCACTTGCATAGTGCTCAAAGACAAGGCAAACGACAGGAGTAAAAATACAGCCCTTCGTATCGATGAATTTGTAGACTTTGAACTGATGTTACTGTCGATCAGGTGACCTAAGTAACAACAAGAATTTTTGAAGTTTTTTTAAATACTTTTATATGGCTCAATTTTAAAATTTTTTAGTTATTTTATGTTATTAATGTTTCTTACATTATTGGGAACTAAAGTTAATATGAATCTAAAAGTATGTTCCCTTGTTGATTTTTATAATTATATTTATAGATAAACCTAGAAAAAACACGATTTTTGTTTAAATATTAACTTTAAGATTTATTTTTAAAGATAACTTGATCTCACAAAACTAAAAATCATATTATCTTTTATAGAACATATATTTCAGAGTATCTCTACAAAAAAATTTAAGAAATCTTAAACAGTAAAACAGTCTTGGAGATTAGGAAACACACACATATTCAGAATTAAAAGTCTGAGAAAAAAACATTTAAAGTTTGCAAACTAATAATATTGACAAACTAATAATGCTTGTAAAGCTCTAATTTTTTAATATATTATTATTTTTCAACTCTTATGTTCCACATTGCAACATTACTTTAATTAACTGTGACCGAAAACATTTTTTTAATTAATATACTTTTGCATAATATTGATATCAATTGTTACGACGACAGATTATTTTCAGCTTTATATTAACCTAATATATTCACAAAAACTTTAAACACAAAAGAATTATACACAAAATAATAATGATACAAACTTCAGCTAGAAATCACTATGTTTCAAATAATATCTAATTTTTTCTCCGTTTCAAATGGGAAGTTTAGCAAGTTTAAGAGAGCGCTTCTGTTGTGGGACTTTAAAATATTGTAATGCAGTACTACAATGTATTTAATATAATGCAGTTTGGTATATCATGGAGATATTCAGTTCTTTCTTCAATATTTATATCCTGAAGTCTCATGTAATACCAGCTGAAAGCTGGATTTGAGATTTTTCATTTTCAGTCATATTCCAATTCTTCCAAATATCATTTTTCATAGCATTCTAAAAACGTTTTGGACGTAGGAATTTTCTCAGTTGGGAAAAAAAAATAACGAGAACAAAGTAAATGCTTTAAAAGTTATATGAACTATGCGTAAAAATGAATATTGGTCTTGAAATTAATTTAATTAAGTACCTATGAGAGAACTAAACAGCAATTATTTTAATAATCAAAATTGCAATTAATAGCCATTTCACACTTAAAAAAGGCGATTGTGTTCAAAAACAGTTCTAATTTATTCAATCTAGAAATGCAAAAGAAAAAAATGCTTTGAATTGAAGCTGAAAATAAATCTAGACTCTAGCATCTTCAAATATCTTTAAAAAATTGGCTTGGGCCAAGTTTTCCAAATACATATGCCATAGGATCATACAAAAAAATAAATCCATATTTTTGTTATTTTCAGGGTACTGTTATACCTTAGAACAAAAACTTTCCATGAAGTGTTAATTTAAATCCGTTATAAAAAAGTGTTATCAGTTTCAAACTAAAACTAATTTTCATGCCTGCTTATTAAATTTTTATTTGTTTTCAAGATATTGAGATAACTGATAATTCCATGCATTAAATCTAAAATTCTGAGTCAGAAGACTATATAACAATAACTATGACCAACGAATATATTTCGTAATCCTCTAAGGAAATCTCATCTAAGAAAGAAGTTACAAGGAACTGTTATATCTCTCTCTTCCCGGATCACCAAATATGGGCTAGTTTCCCTTGAGAAATCCCAAGAAAGGTATTCGTTTTTTATTCTGTTTTTTTTGATATTCTTCACAGCTACTTCATACGAGTATCGTAAGAAAAAATTGCAAAGCTACCTTATTGCAGTCAGTACAATCACCATTTAGAAGGTCCATGTGATATCCTGGTCTTAATTCCGCAATATCCATATTCATTCCCTAACCTCCCACATTAGGAATCTTTTAAAGTTTGTATTAAAGAAATAATCGATTTAAATATATATATGGAATCCAACACGTATTATCTCATAAAATTGAAGAAATCTTGTAAGATAATAAGTGTCTCAATATGCAGGGTAATTCAGAATGAGTATAGCGATTACAAAGGTCTATAACTATTTAATGCAGTGCTTCTCAAGCTTGCAATATTTGCGACCCAATTTTCTATCATAATTTTCATCGCGCCTCCTTCATACAATAACACACATTGTATTTAATTCAATAATAATGTACTTTGACCCTGAAGTTACAAAACAACATGAATAATAAACCGTACAAATTATCAAGATATTGAACTTTGTATATAATTTTGTTTATGACAAGCCTATAGGGCACTAGCAATTATTAAACGTTTTCCACTTGGTATTGATGAATTAATGATCAAATGGATCGTGCAGTAGTGAATATTTATAATATATTATGTCAGTGCAAATGTGTATTTTGTTTTTTATTATGCTATAAAATCTTTTGCCTTACTTCCTTTCAGTAAATTAGTAATTTTTTAAAATCTTTTATTTTCGACTTCTCGATATACTCGCGCCCACCGGTAGGACTATCACGCCCTCTTAGGTGGGCGCGCCCCACATTTTGAGAAACGCTGATTTAATAAAAAAGAATTTATCGATAAGATTTACAAAAAATGTAGATGGAACTTCAAAATTTTGATTAAACATACGTCATAGAGATTCTATGTGATTTCCCTTGGTAACAAGGACAACATCTAGGTTGTATTCCATTTTACGGCATACATTCTGAAGCCTTTGTGCAGTCATCGATGCAAGCGCATTACAAATTCGTACTTTCTGTTCTTCAGCTGTTTTGGGCATGGAAAACACATACACCCTGTTTATTTCATATAACCCCATAAAAAATCGCATATTGTCAAGTCCAGCGATCTCGGTGGACAAGAGCAGAGACATCATCGGCATCTCCACTTCGACGAATCAAACGACTTTGGAAGATGTTGATTTAAATATGTGCGAACATCCGTACTCCAGTGTGGTGGTGCTGCATCGTACTGAAAGGTGTAATCCGTATAATCACTGTCCAGCTTTTGCATTAACCATAGTTGAAGCATGTCAAGGTAAACATTTGATGTAACACTTCGTTCACAGAAGAAAAAAGGACTGTACAATGTGCATGATGAGATCGCGCAGAACACGTTAACTTTCGCTGAGTCACGTCTATGTTCAATTGCAATGTAAGGCCTCTCAATACCCCATATTCGACTGTTGTACCAGTTAACCATCCGACTTATGTGAAGGTGTTTTTCATCACTAAGAATGAGACGATCAGTCATTGTTTCATGTTTTCCAGCATAAACGTAGCTTAATTCGTACGTTTGCCGCAGTCTTCTGGTTTCAGTTGCTGCACAAGTTGATTTACGTACGGTGTTATTTTCAGTCTCTGTCTAAGAACATGCCAAACTGTTTTTGTGGCATTTGTAAATCCCTACTGCCATTCCTTTGTCAATTTCTGTGAGTTTTGTTCATACATGTTGCGAAATTCTTTCAACGTTTTCCGCTGAAACACGTGGCCTTCCGTTACTTTTCCTTTTGCACAAACATCCTATTTCTTGACACATCTGATAACATCTGCGTATGTTGTTCGTATTTGGAGGTTATTAATTCTAACACTTTGGAAATCTTCTGAGCACTGTGATAACAGAATTACAATCGTTAAATTCTAACACACAAAATTCTTTCGGTTCGGGACTCGCCATTTTCTATAATGATATGCCTACAGAGAATTTACGATGTTTCGTCTGCATTTTGTGTAAATGTTATGGATAACTTCTTTCCCATTAAATAGTTATAGCCGTTTGAAATCGCTACATTCATTTTGACTTAACTTTATTTAAGGAGTACTACAAATATTTATAATTCCCCTTATATATATATATATATATACATATAAATATATACTATCGTTCTCGACAGACGGTGTCCTGTACACACGTCTTAAATCCGAAAATTACAAACTTTTTTTAATAACTTGTAACAATCTGGACCGTTTTGATGAAATTTCTTACAAAGAAAGTTATTATAATACCTGACATCATCACATGTATAGTTACCACAATTCGACCTATCGATTGCGTGTGAATTTATATTTACTATGAACTAAATTGAATACAGAAGCTATTCTGAATAAAAACTTAAACTTGTTTTGATTAAAGGGTATAAAAGATAAGACTCGTGTTATTTTCATAAGAGGTATATTTTTAATGCACAAAAAATAAATTTATCATAATGCCATTTAATGTACAATGTTTTTGGTTAATCTTTGAGGGGTATAAGCAAACAAATGCAATGGTTTGCCAAACCTTGGACATGTAACATATAATTGGTCGTGCGAAAAGCATGAGTTTTATAAATCTAAGCCACAAATTGTCATTGTTTGACCTTGTGACTTATTAATGGTCATAGCAAATGCCAAGAAAATTGGAAATTGCAAACAATAGAATGGATAGGTGAGTCTGAAAGAATCATTGGGATCTGTGGTAGAAGTACAACTTCACACCTTGAAGTTTGCCACTCAAAATAGTAGCCTCAAGAATATTGCCCATGATTTTTTTATGAACAATTGCGTGCCCTTACATAATTTTGCCGCATTTTTAACTAATTACGATATCGGACCGAATTGTGAATCTAAATCATTCTTGAATCCATTTGAATCCACACAAAAATATCATCCAAATCAGTCCAGCCGTTTAGGAGGAGTTTAGTCACAAACACACAGCACAGCAGAATATATATATAAAGATATATGCCATATCGAGGCAAAATGAATAATCGTTCCGATTCTATAACTATTTTTTGTCTGATTTTTATGAAAAATTAGAAACGGTGAAAATATCGAAAAATTCTTCCCTCTTATTTCTATTTTTTTCTTACCGCGCATTAGCAGAATAAACAGCATACATGGGTAAAATCATTATGCGATTTAAGGTTTTTAATCAATATGTTTTTAACTAATTGCGATATTGGACGGAATTGTGAATCTAAACCATTCTCGAACCCACTTGAACCCACACATAAAATGTCATCAAAATCGGTCCAGCCGTTTAGGAGGAGTTTAGTCACATACACACGCACAGAAGATTTTTATATATAAATACATATATTTAAGAATTCAGATTAGTTTGAAAATATTAATAACATAGATTAAACTATTCTATCTAAATATATATTTATTTGAAAATAATGATTTAGATTACACGTACTTGAGGGGGGTTTAAAGCTCAACGTATCTAATTTGCATTTTATATATATTCATGAAAAAAGTCCCTACACGTGATTTAAATTCCCATAAAGTTTCTTACAAATCGTTTCAAAAATATTGATACCTATATATTAAGTTATGAATCTTTGCCTTTTTTCATACATATTTAAATGACACTTTGTATTTTAAATATTAAGATAGTATTATCATTTAATTGATACTTAAATATATCTTAAATGATTTTGATGCAATAATTTTAAATGGATTTTTTATTTTGAAAAATATTGCGAATTAAACTAAAAATATTTTAGTTTTTAATTTAGAATTTTTTTCAAAAAATAAACTATCGATATAACAAAAAAATGACATATTTGATTAAGCAATGCATAACTAATTTAAAATATTACGTTTCCAAGGAATATTTGAATTTTATGCAGCGTATGGAATATATAAAACTAAAATTTAATAAAAATATACGCAGTCAAATCTAATAGGAATTGAAAAATATTAAAAATCAAAATCCAACAATACTGAAAGAAAAAAAAATCTATAAAAAGGAAATCGTCCATAAAAATAAAGTGGGAACCAACTGCCACTGAAAATGCTTCAGAGAGAGATAAAAAATCTCATTCTAATTTCTTAGAGCAAGCAGTGTATTTCCTTAATATGCATGCTGTTTTGTGCTTGGAGTTTTAGGGTTATGCTTGGACCATTCATTTTATCTTCAACTTTATCACAAGACTTCAAAAACTCGAGAAAAAACAAAATCCCATGAAGTACCTCTGTCTTGAACTGTTCCTTTATTTTCATAAAATAAAAAAAGATAAATGAAATTCGATAATTAAGTAAAACATTTTTTCTTGGTATTGGTACCAATTTTCATGAAAAAATGTTTTATTGTTTTAAAAAAATCCATGAATACGTGATCTCTGTAATCTTTCCCACCACTGCTTTGTATGGAATCTCAACCACAAATGCATTATCATTGCAAATTTTGAATTTTTTATACTAGGTGCTCTTTAAATAATTTCTCCCACTTTTTTTAATGTGGCTCTCTTTAACATTTTGCCACTTAAAGCATGGAAAAATCACTTAGTATGAAACGGCAGGGAAAAAAATAATAACTTTTTCTGAAGTTTTAATATGTTTTTCGCATTTTAGAAGGAAAATTATTCATCAATTTCCATGCCTTTTCATCCATATTTCTCATATTCCTTCATTCTTTCATGCTTTGAATTAAAACGGGTTCCTTCTATTCTTTCACTTTTTTTTTTAATATTTATTTTCTATCTATATTCCCTATAGCTTTCGAAAAAAATAATTTGTAGGTGGAAAAAGATGTAAATTTGTTTGAAAAATTGAGTCTGAAAACTTCTGCACAAAACCATGGACACAGTTTTCGAAAACTCTGCTTTCATTTTGAGTTTGCTTTCTTCAATTTTTCTTTAAGAATTCTTTGGATTTGTGCGGAATTGTAAATTTGTATTCCTTATATGGAACGGAAATGGAAAGAAAAACGTTTAATAAACTATTTTGAGAATGATTGAAAAGTGGAAAGATCATTTACATGCTGAGAGCAAACGTGTACGCTTTATAAAATAATCTGCAGCTATCTTGGTATTTTGCATCACATTTACTCATTATTTATAAATAGTATTTTTATGTACTGCTACGATAATCTATTCAATTACGGTGAGAGCTGTGGATTATAGCAACTGAAATTTTAAGTATGTGTTTGATAGAGATGTTGATATAGA
Source organism: Trichonephila inaurata madagascariensis (assembly GCA_019973955.1). Lineage (NCBI taxonomy): Eukaryota > Metazoa > Arthropoda > Arachnida > Araneae > Nephilidae > Trichonephila > Trichonephila inaurata. The sequence goes on from BMAV01000377.1 coordinate 40,342, forward strand.
AGTAATAAAACAACAAACAAATTTTACTTACTATATATTAGTCAATTTTCCGTATTTTAACTTTCACTGTAGCCATGGTTTTACAGCATTTATTTATTATTTTTAATTGAATAAAACTTCTCACGTTGCGATCAATATAAAATAGCTGCAATACGTATTTGGCCCTTGTGAAAAAAGGCTTGCACCCTTGATTCTGTCAGTACACCCAGGTACTAATAGGAACCTATCAATATTTGGTACACAACTGTAATAGTGAATAAATTACCATTACTCTAGTCTAGCTTAGATTAGAACTGAAGGAATCACTGAATTATAGCATTAAATATCAACTTATTTTTTAACATCTATGGAGTATAAAACCAAATTATGTAAAGGAACAGACATGTCTCAAAAATACGAGCCAGCAGACGTTCGTGCAAAAATAGGCAAACAAGGGAAGGCGAAGTATTCTGGGAGGCAGTTCTTTTAATAGCAGTTTGCAAAGTCATTATGTTCAGAGTGTGGCACAATCTTAGGAGCATCTGAAGGTGAGGTTGAGGTCAGTTGTTTAGGTAAGTGACCTTTATTGTTTAAAGACAATGAAAAAAGCTGAATTTTATCTGTCAAAATAGATAATCCTCTTCTTACCTTAAAACCAAAGATCAAATTACTTGTTGCTTTGAGTTTATACTAGAAAATAACCGTCCAATGGTCGCTGCTTTACTTTTATTGCATCATTTCGACTAACGAAAAACGTGACGTGACACCAACGAAGATATAGAAAGAGATATATTGTATTGAAATGTGTGTATGAGCGAGTGTTTAATAATATTGTACATTGAAGTTACAGTAAGGCAATTGCGAAGGGACTCATAATTTTAAGCCTCAATAAAGTGACGAGGACGAAATATAAACTTGTGCTCTAATCTCCTACCATTCACATCTTCAGTGTCCTCATCCTTTCCAGATTTATCGTTCATCAGCTATCTACATGGCGTCTTTAGTGGCAATGGAATGAATTCGTGACTCAATAATACTGGTCACGAGTTCACGAACATGGCTATTTGGTAACCGCAGCTACATGATGTCGAGATACCGAAACTGGAAGAAGTGATTCCGTCTGAGATTTGTGAAGTTTAAGAATATCATTTCAAATAGGAGAATCTTTTTGTAAAAAGTTTAGAGAAATTTTTCAAGACGGCGAGACGAATAATTGTAGACCCGTTCAAAAGATGAAGATTTAATATCATCATTTTCGGAGCAGGGATTCCCAACAAGACTACAAAAAGAGCTTTGCTTAAATGTTTAGACCCGGAATGAGCATTAAGTCGATCGCAATCGACCGGTGGACCACCAAGACCATTTGGGGGGACAGCCTGAGGATTAGCAGTTAGTAATTATACACGGACTTATTCAAGATTGGCTGACAGTACGCAGACTATCTCTTCTACTGACTATAATTACAAAAACCCAAGTTTAGATAAAAATGTTATTTTTATTGTGTTATGAATTTTTTTTGATAATACATGCATCATTAGATATTATTACCTTTTATGGCCATTATACTACCATGTTTGTACTTTGCGTTTTGCTTTAAACGCGGTTTCAAAAAAGTGAGTTATTTTTTTTATTTCATTTACGTAGGTAAGAAAACATACCCATATTTATTTTTTAAGTTATAAAAATATTGTTGCCCTTTTTTCCTCCCCCTCACCACATCTACTACCTGGGCGGAAAGGTGCACTCTTAATTTTTTAAAACGGACCGCGGTGCGGTAGTCTAGTGTCGAATGTCTACCATTCTCATATTCCACCCGAATACGCTGCCAAACATTATTTTTGTAGATTATCAGGAACAAAGAACAGTAAGAAATATAGTATTGAATGAATAATTAGCATTAATTAAAAATACTTAATTAAACAGATACTTAATTAAATTGTGCCTGTTATATATATTGGGTTTTAACAAGGGGAGAGATCGGGGGAAAAATCAAAGGGGTTTTGGAGAAGAGCCGGACCCGGGGGCCCAAATTCCCCCTTTTTATGGTGCCACCGATACCGGGGGGACAAAACACCTTGAAAAAATTTGAAGTAGCCAGACCCAAATCCACCCAACCCCTTTGGGTTAGGGGGACGAAACACACCAAATTGAATCTTTTAGTTGATGGTGACATCTTTCCCCCTTTTTCGACTACCTGGAAGATAGGGAAAAGTTAGTCGGGCCCCTTTGTCATATAGAAAGAAATCCTCATACACTTTTAAAGGAAAAAGGGAAAAACGAAAAGGGACACCCCAATTTTTATAAATATTTTTCATTTTAAGGGGGCAAAAAGGGGTTTTAAATTTTCTGCGGGAAAAAAAACATTTAATTTTTCGCCCCTCCATAAACAACCCAAAGATTTTTTAAAAAAATTGGTTATACCGGGTTTTCCCCAAATCCTTTCATAAAATTTTTTAAAAACCCCTTTGTAAGGCGAAAAGGCCCAAAGTTTAAAATAAAAGATTAAAACTTCATTTTTTAATTTTAATAAAGATTTTGAACCCCTAAAACCATTTTAAATTAAAATTTCCTAAGGCAGTGTTTTTCAAACCCAAACCGGGGGAAAAACCCTCAAAACCCCGCCCCCCATAAAATAAGGGTTTAAAAATTAATTTGAATAAAAAGAAAAATTTTCCCTTTGTTAAAATAAAAAAACGTTTTACCCCTTAAAGCGTTTAAACTTTTGGGAAAAAGGCTTTCCAAAAAAAAAGATTTTTTTGCCCCTTTGAAAAAAAGGCTCAAAATTGGGGGCCACCCCCTTTTATCCTAAAATAAACCAAATAAAAAAAAAAAAAAATTAAATTTTGGTTTCTTTTGTTTAAAATTACCAATTTAATTTAAGATTTTTTTATTCATTTTTAAAAACCAAAAAAAAAAAATTCTGCTTTTCCAATGGTTTTCCTTTTATCCCTTTTTTTGGGTTTGGGTAATTTTCTATGGTTTTTTTTTATTTTTTAAACCCCCAAAAAAACTTTGCGGAAACATGGAAAAAGGGTTTTTGGGACCCCCTTTTTTTGGGGAAGGTTTTTTAAATTTTGGACCAAAAATTTTTTAAAGGAAAAATATTAAATTTGGGAAAACCAAAAAAAAAATAATACAAAAAACGTTAATTCCGGGGGAAAATGTTTATTTTTTTACCAATGACCTTGACAGAGAATCCTCTAATATGAGTCTTAAGGGGAGCTAAAATGAATTGATAACATATCTCCTTTTTTGGGAGTGGCAAACGTTTATTTAGAATCTTAAGGTACTTGTTTAGACCAAGTTCCCGGCACGACAACTATTTTTCAAAAAATATTTTCTTGAACATGCTGTATTTTTCCCTATTAATAACTTAGTGGTTTTAATTGTGATGTTGTGTACAACTGATTATTGTTTATAAATGTAAATGAGCAGAATATAAAAAAAGAATTGGGCATCTGTGATCTCTCTGAAAAGAAATTGAAGCTGATAAAACAAGGGAAACACTTACTGAAATAATGCATATTAATCATGTTAACGAAATTAAATTTGAGAAAAGCAATAAACATGAAACGAAAGGAAAATTTACAATAGCTACATTAAGAACTTTATCAAGAAAATATGAAGCCATAAGTGTACCGCAAAATGCACTTCACCCTGTCATAAAGACACAAGCAAGAAAAAGTTCAACATGATATTTGTCGATCATCAGAGGACACTAAAATTACAATAACGTAAGCAAAATGTGACAGTTTTGCTTGCAAATAACACCTGTAATGTTAGCAAAAAATGTCTGTGATTTGTGTCCTTTATTAGGGCCACGCCCTTTGGAATAATTTAGTTCAGTTTTATTGGATATTTTCTCAAATTATGAAACACAAATAGAAAAATCATTGAAATAGGTAAGTATATTTTATCTTAGTTAAATTATTCACTGAAATTGTGATTTTTATCTTGTATATTGAAAATAATTATAAAAAAAAGAATTCGGGTGCATCACTCCCCGCGGCCATTAACGTTAGTATCGAGTGCACACCTGATCCCGGGCTTTCTTGCTTTAAATATTAAAAAAATAACACAATTGTTACTCATTAGAATTTTATATTCTTTTTTTTATTACTTAACATTTATTCTAAATGCTAATTCTGCGAGGCTTAAAATTACAGTTCATTCAAATCCGCTTATAATATGAATATTCATTTCAATAAATCATTTTTATTTTTGTATACATTGTCATGCACTTGGTTTTACTCTCCTTACAATTAAGCTATTATATCAAGAATAATGTATTATCATTTTTTTAAA
>BMAV01000379.1:0-14902 GCA_019973955.1 Trichonephila inaurata madagascariensis
ACTTAATGAAATGTTTGAAAAAGTTTCTGTATTATTGAACTGTCTTATTTTATCATTGGAAGAATTCGTTCCACTAGATAAAGGTAACATGCGTATAGCCCCAATTATGACTTACAAAGACATTTTGGGGTTTGTTCAAATCTAAAAAAATATCATTGATACAAATTCCGACAATGGTAACGCAAAAAACGTAAAAGCAGTTCCTGTTCCAATTTCATCCGAAACAAGGAAGATCATGAAAGTATACGCCGTTGCTTAGACACACATTCCAATGGGGAAATGAATAAAAAAAAAGGTCGACATCGAACAATTTGCTGACATTTTAATGCTAAAATTACAATACAAAAAGAAATATCAAATTATTTTCAAAAACCTCAATAAATGCTTTGTTTTTCAAAAAACTTGGAATTTTCATATTAAATATCATTTAGTTAATGTAAATGTTTTTGTCTCATTGAATTTTTAATAAATACATGCAAATATATACATGTATGTAAGTAAAATGCAGTCTAATAAACTTAATTTTGTGGAACCTATTTTTTAGCAATATCTCTTAGCACGCGAAAAAGTATTTCAGCACCCTCAATTTCGTGTTAATCTATTTTCAGTTTGTAAGAATGTGAGTAGTAAACAGTAAACAAAAATTATATGAATGTGAGTAGTAGCTATGTAAAAATTATAACAGTTGAAATCATTGGACCTTTTCCTATGCAGTTTATTTGTAGATATATATCATGTTATAATGTGTGTAATCAATTTAATTCTATAACATCCAATATCAATCATATATACTTATCAAAATGATTAATTATGTACTAGATTATTTCATGACAAAACTTTAATTAACACAGCCCCAAATCCGTCATTTTGTAATGACATTACTCCACTCATCAATTTCTGTACTTCTTCAGAAATTAAGCATATATTCAATCATTTTCCGATCCTTACAAATGCAGAAGAAAGTTGACTATAATTATTTAAAAATAATTTTAAATTCGTTTCCTATTGATTTTTACATAGAATGTACAATTTCCAATTGTATTTTATTTGCTTAAATTAATGAATGATACAGAAACGGGAGCAAAAACATATTCAATATATTTATTTCTGCACATTTGAATTTAAATGGAAATTCTGAAGCGATATTATAATAGCATTGATACATTCAAGAACGCATTTCAAGTTTAACTGATAATCTATCAGCTTTTTTCAACTTACAATTTTTTTTCGTTCTCCATGAAAAAAACTGTGTAAGAATCAAACATAATAAGAATCAAAACTTTAATCTAAAGAAATGATAAATTATGGGAAATTGAATGAGAAACTGAAAATGATTTTAAAGAAGAAATAATAAAACCTTTGCTCTAAGAAAAAAAGAAGGAAGATATGATGTGTTTGATTGAAAGAATAAAATTACAAACTTTGAAACATTTTGTTCTTGTCATTTTTCATGTCATGATTTGTTGGATTTTAACTTTTTATTCTTGCGTTATTAAAAACAGACAAAAAGGATTCAAATTATTTCAAAAATCTGTCAGATTTCTTATCTGTTCTGCAGTATATTATGTTTTTCTGTCATAAGAAATGTATGTGAAGGGCACTTAAATTAATTTTTAAATGCATTTAGGTTTTCAATACTATTAAAAGCATCATTTTAATTTTGCTTATGAAACAGTTACACAAACATTTATAGTTTAATTTAACATCAAACGATTTTTTATGAAAAAAATGCATAATTAATTCACTAAAAATATTTTAGCTAAAAATATTCTAGTTAGTTTTTAACTAGAGAGAGTAACAAAAATTCTCCTTTAAAGTTCATAGTTTTTGTTCTGATATTAATTATAAATTTAAAATTTCGGAGTTTGAGAACGAAGTGAAATTGAATATTTATTCCTTATGATTACCAAATGATTGCCATAAGAATGAATCTACAAGGACAAATAAATATGAAAACTTATAAAAAAATTTCCAATACAGCTCAAAATATATGTAAAATTACAATTAATGTAGTTTAATTACTATTTTAATTATAGTCAAAGCATTTAACATTAAAAAAAAAGTTAGACGGGAATATAGTAAAAAGGGTAAAAATAACAAGTATTATATGCCAAAAGAACACAAAAATTAGTAGCAATAATGTACAATGGAACAAAATAGCTAAAAATATTCTTAAATTGCCAGATTTAAAATTCAAAATTTACCAAGGGGAATCGGCACCTACTATTATTGTAACATTTATTCCTTTCATTCTGGTAAACGGAGAAGAAAAAATCTTGTTATTTTCATAAGTCTAATACACTGGTCTGCAAAAAATTGAGACATAAAACTTTTTTTCGTCAAATTATACCCAAATCTGGGGTATAAAGTAATCATATTCCTTAAAATATTTTAAAGTAAATTTTTTTTAACTCCATAGCAGTATATGCAACTTTCTTTCTCAAATATTAGAGAAATTCTTCCCAATTTATGATTAAACAAATTCTGATGTTTATTTTAAAGCATGATAATGCAACTTAAAATTATGATGATCTTTCAGTGTGTTTTATGAAACAACTTTTTTTTTTATCTTTTTGTTAAAATGTTCTCTGGTGTGAGTTTTCTTGGTAAAATTCATTAATTTTCAATTTTTATTTTGAATCTATCTGTCAAATAATATTTTTTTGTTACTCTCTTTTTATTTTAAAGCATTTTTAAAAGATTAGATATTAATATTTCATACTTTTGGTTACAATCTACTTTCTTTCTCATGAATCCAAATCATTTTATGAAAGATGATTTTCATTCATATTTTTACTGTTGAAACAATATTAATTATATATTTGTCACGAATAGTACTATTATATCGAACATAAGAATGTGATTTTAAAGGTTAAAAGGTTAATGTTAATTAGTAGTATTGGTTTTGTTAAATTTGAAATGAAAATACGCGTTTCTTCTAAAAAAATATTGTTTTTTTCTTAAATTTGATTTAATACATTAATTATATTATAGACTTTTTCTCTACGTTGTCAATTCATTTCTTTAAAAAAAAATTAACTTTCGTCCCATTTAAAAGTTTAAAAGCAACTTAAAAAGTCGAAAGAAAGAGGAAAACATTTCTTGCTTTGTTAGTTTTCCTAGACATCTCTCTGTTTTTGCTTCTCAAACTCTAATTTTTTAAAGTAGTTTAAGTTCCAAGCATATAACTATTGCAATGAGTTATGTTTCAGTTTAGTTCTATATTCATGACCGTAACTTTAAAACTTATCTTTATCCCTTTGAATATTCAGAATGAAAAATATCAGTGTAGGTATATTCGTATATCTTTCGTCGCAAAAGGTTCGTCTAGATGTAACTGATTTTATGTAGTTCAAAATTTTCAATTGACACTTTGGAAGAAAAATTGACCCGGAGCATCTCTTTTTCTTTAAAACTCTCATTTCCAGTTTTGAAGTTTTAGAATATAATGAAAAAAATAAGGCTTTTCACCTTATATTCATCGACCTCTTTTCATACTTCATTTTCATTTGGAGTTCGTTTGTATATGTAACCAACTTTTTTACACGACTTTGAAAAAACAATTTGACAGAAAAAGCAGTCTTTCTTTTTTATATGATTTTGTAATAATACGGTACAAGAAAAGGTTGTCTTTTTTAAGCATCTGATTTAGTTTAATCCAATTTAGAAATGCTGAGTTTTACTATCATTTGACAGTTTACAACAATCCTTTTCTTTATGAGTATCGGTACATGCTCGAAAGACTAAAATGCCAAAAATAAGACTCTTTCTTTATGGGACATATATCTTTAAAAATTTCCAATAGGGCTTTTAGTTTTTTGTGATCTTAATAAAGATACTTTAACCCTTCCGTAGAAATACAAAAATAAATTTATAGTTAAAAATCTTTTTTCTGTCTAATTTAAGTTGGGTATTATTTTTGAGATCTCAAAATACATAATTATGTTTAAGTACCATTTTTTAAAAAAGGATTTTTTAAGTATGTAAAATATTTTTCGCACATGTATAAAACAATGAGTGATATGTAGTGAACCTATTTTTTAAATATAATATTAAGATAGGTTCTTGAAAAAAAATTATAAAACTTTGTAATTTTCAAATTTTTTTTCACTTTTTTGCACATAAAACTATTTTTTAAAAAACTATGTGTTATACTTCGAGTAAAAAAAAAACAGATTCACTACATGCACAGGTATCTTGTATAGAAGTATAAAAAATTTGGAAACATATAGTGGAACAGTTTTTTTTTTAAATGTACCTAAAAGTAAAAAGTTATACTTTGGAGAAAAAGTGAAAAATCAAAACATTGGTAGGAGTTTGTTTACATTTTTGGCAATTACTTTTTTCACATATGTTAAGGGTTTTTTTATCAACAAACATATAACTATAATACATTTTTAAATTCAGAAAAATATGCACTAGATTTTAATACTAAAATTGAAAAGTCATTTCTTTTTAAATTTGTTTGATGTCCTCTTTACCTTAAGGAAAGTTCAGAACATTTTCATGATCATTTTCATTTTTTTTTACTTTAGAGTAGCTTTACAGGATATATCCCTCCCAACACTAAAGATTTTCTCTCATGTTTTTGTAAGGATGTTTACAAGAATGAGTTGATTTTCAAGATTTATGAATGTACCCAAAGATATACTTTTCTGACGTGATTGTTCGAGTCCGCTAATTTACATTGTACAATTTTCATAAAAAAGAAGTTCTATATTTAATCAACTCTATCTTATTTTTTCATTGTCTTGTATAATATGTGTCTACTTGGCTATATCTATTAGCAATAATCATCTAAAATTCATGAATTTTCTAAATGGCATGCAAAAAAAGAAATAATTAAAAGAATTGATTCTTACTAAAAAAATCAACCTAAATTCATGCATTCTCTAAATATCATGTAATAAAAAATAAAAGAACTGGTATTTGCTACCAAGAATCAACTTAAATTCTGATGTTTATTTTAAAGCATGATAATGCAATTGAAAATTATGATGACTTTTCCGTATGTTTTATAAAATAACTTTTTTTTTCTTTTTGTTAAAATTTTGTTTAAAAGTCTTTTGATGAATTTTCTTGGCTCAAATAGTTAATTTTCAATTTTTATTTTGAATTTTTCTGTCAAAAAATATTTTTTTTGTTACTCCCACTTTATATTAAAGCATTTTTAAAAGATTAGATATTAATATTTTATACTTTTGGTAACAGTTTTTTTTCGTTCTCATGAATTCAAATCATTTTATTAAATGTGATTTTCATCGATATTTTTACTGTTGAAACAATATTAATTATATATTTGTCATGAACAGTAGTATTACATCAAATGTAAGAATGCGATTTTAAAGATTAAAAAGTTAATATTGATTACTATTCTTGGTTTTGTTAGATTTAAAATAAATACATTTTTTTTTTAAAAAAAAATTATTGTGTTTTTCTTAAATTTGATTTAATACATTAATTCTCTACGTTGTCAATTCATATATTTTAAAAAATAATAAACTTTCTTCCCATTTAAAAGTTCTAAAGCTACTTAAAAAGTCGAATGAAAAAGGAAAACATTTCTTACCTTGTTAGTTATCCTAGACATATTTTTGTTTGTTTGTTTTTGTCTCTCAAACTCCACTTTTTACAGTCCCAAGCATACAACTATAGTAATGAGCTATGTTTCAGTTTAGTTTTATATTCATGATTGTAACTTTAAAACTTTTCTTTATACCTTTGAATATTTAGAATGAAAAATATCAGTGTAGGTATCTTCGTATATCTTTCTTTACGAAAGGTTCGTCTAGATGTAACTGATTTGAAGAAGTAGTTCAAAATGTTCAATTGGCACTTCGGGAGAAAAATTGACCTGGAGCATCTCTTCTTCTTTAAAACACTCATTTCCAGTTTCGAAGTTCTAGAATATGATGAAAAAAAATAAGGTTTTTTATCTTATATTCATCTACCTCTTTTCATACTTTTTTTCGTTTGGAAAATTCGTTTCTTTATACAACCATCTTCTTTATACGACTTTGAAATAGTAATTTGCCAGAAAAAGTAGCTTTTCCTTTTTATATGTTTTTGTAATAATACGGGTACAAGAAAAGTTGTCTTTTTTTACCCGCTTTTATTAGCTTCAATTGTATGTAACGGAATCTTTGCTCTCAATTTTTACCCACTTTAAAAGTTCCTATTTATTCAAAATTTTGCACACTTGTCAACGACCGATGACAATACAATAAATTAATAATTTTTCTCCATTGCCCTGATTAAAATCATCAGGATTAAATATTTCTAATTTTCACAGATTTGGCGACTAACTCAGGATTTTGGCGATTAAAAGATTAAGTTAGAACCCTAAAGCGAAACCGCTCATGGTAAACACAAATATAACGAACAAAAAAAGTGTTCTTTATGTGAAAAATGAGAGAATGCATCAGCATTTTTTATCATAATATAAACAATTGCCCAATTTTTCTGAAAATGGAAACAAATAAATAATAGTTTGAAAGATTAATAAAACACCCTTTTACTGTAGTTCTAACTAAAAAATATGAGAAATAAATTATAGTTTTAAAAAAAACTAAAAAACTCGCTTTTATAGTTGATCGATCCAAAAGGTCAAAAATCATTCTTAACATAAGAATAAAATGATTAACGAGAAAATTAATGACATTGAGGTAAAAGCGTGGGCCGTTCGATAACACACAATTGTTATATCTTACTAGTTCTATTCTAAAATGCAGAGTTAGTATAAAAATGTATTACAAAGCACCCCTCACGCTTTTATTACATTTACCCATTTTCCCTTACTTTATGATAATCAATGTATTTTTGTAAATATGTTCGTGATGCATTGCAAATGTATAAGTAATGATAAAAATTAAAGATCATTGAAGATAATTGTAAAAATTAATTTCTATTGTTTTTTAGAGAAGGTAAGAATATTACATTAAGAATGTAAATACAAGGATGAGTTAATTTTTAAGAATTATGAATATACTCAAATAGGTATTTCACTAACGTGCTTGATCAAATTTGCTATTTTACATTGCAACATTTTTCATAAAATAGTTGTTCTATAATCTATCTATAGTTCTATAATTAATCCATTCTATCTTATTTTTCCATCGTCTTATGTAATATAAGCATATATTTGGCTATACTTGCTTACAATAATAATCCAAAGTTCATGAATTTTCTAGATGACATGAAATAAAAAATATATATATTTGGTTCTTTCTTAAAAAAATCAACCCAAATTTATTCATTCTCTAAACCACATGTAATAAAGAATAAGAGAATTGATATTTGTTACCAAGAATCAACCCAAATTCAGGAACTTTTTAACTTACATGTAACAAAAAAAATAAGGAAATTGATAATTTCTAACAAGAATCAACTCCATACCCCGAATTCTCTTAATGACATGTAATAAGAAAAGAAAATTAATCATTTATAACAAGAGAATCAACACAATTTAATAAGTTCTTTAAAACCGCATGTAATAAAGAATAAGAATATTGATATTTTCATCTGTATGAAACAATTTATACACTGTCGAATTTTAACACAAAAACGAACGAAAAAGTATTAAATCAAAAAATTAACTTTTTAATAAATTTACAATTCTTATATGAGAACATATTTAATAAAATGCATCAGTACTTGAAAGCACATCTGTATATAGGCTGATAGTTATGAAATTTTAATGAGTTAGAAATCAATTATATAGATAATTTCAAGGTTTTTTTATTAAACGCAATCATCGTGAGATACAGGCTTATTTTTAACTAATTTAAAAAGTCGTAGACATCGTAATGAGACAGGCTTTCATTTAAGACAGAGTTTAAGATTTAAATTATTTTCCTTTTGTTTAACTAATTACTTTATAAACTCTTACCTTTTAGAAGTAAGTCTTAGTTTGAAGTAAACAGTAGTTAATTTAAAAGAAGAGGGATGAAAACGCGAATTGTGAAACTTACAGTTCATGAATTTTTAAAACTACATTTAGTGCTGCCATATAGTTTAGCGAATTAAATGAACGGTTACAATAAACCAATAATGGTTGGTAGTATTTTTACTATACGGAAATGAATTTAAAATATGAATTTCTCATCGCATCTAAAAACATAGTTACGAATCTCCTATGTGTGTGTGCGCGCGTGTGTGTGTGTGACATTCTGATAACTTCAATTTCTAATCTCGCATTTATTCTTTGTGTCGGCTGGGTGGCGTGGTTGGTTTGCTACTGGCCTTTTGTACCCAAGGTTGAGGATTCGACCCCGGCCCAAGTCGATGGATTTTCATGATGTATAAAATACACAGCGCCAAGTCGTATGACTACTCGGCATGTAAAAGATCCCTAGGGAGATTCTCTAGGTAAAATTAAATCCTAGTACAGGTTCGCATCATCATAGCTCAGATGCCTCCCTCTAGGGACTTAACTGGGCGTCAAATTACGTGCGGCGATTGGCATCCGCCAATATGGTGCCGCACTAAAAAGAGGTATCATCTTTCGGTGACGTAATAGGTAGAATGATGAACTCTTGAATAAATGTTTCTAGCCTGTCATTAGAAATAAAATAAAAAAACATTTATTCTTTGTATCTTAACCAGGAATACCATTTTCACAACGTCTCATTTTAATTTCCAAGCTCAAAGAATTACACTCTGTGATTTGATTTATTTCCTATACACACACACAAACCCCATCAAATCACGCTTATACATTTTTCAAGCAGAAACCTGACGTCATATTTTCTTAAGACCTACCAACATGGCTTACAAAAATGTTAACAAAGTTTCTTAACTTACAAACACTTGATTTTAATATGCATATTGTATATCCCTGTATATTTTTCTGTCTTAGAGTATTTGGGGATTCTTCTGGCAATTTGTAATTTTAGCGAAAGACTGAACAATCACTACTCTCCATACATTTAAAGTACCAAAATGAGAATTTTTATCTATAACGCCCTCTCAAATTTCTTTGGGAGCCTGTTTATTCAGAACCACTTCTTCCCAGATCTCTACTCAACAAAAGAAACAGGCCCACCAAATTTCAAATATGTCGATCCAATAATTCAAAACCAAGAATCTTTTTAACTGAATACCCTTAGGTATCAATTGCCCCAAAACAGGTTCATAGTGTATCTCCATTTAACAAAAGAAACAGGTTTAACACGGAATTATTAATTCAAACATGGGAATTTTTTTGCTGTTGGCCATACCATGCTGAAAACATCGGTTTTCGTCCGATCAATGAAGTTAAGCATCATTGTGCGCGGTCAGTACTTGAGAGGGTGGCCTCCTGGGAACACCGCGTGCCGTTGGCATTCTCTAATTATTTTAAGACCATGGGTAGCCTAGTGGATAGAGCATCGAACTCCAGACAGGAAGGCCTGGGTTCGATGCCCGATGCCACCAAATACCTTTCGAGTACACACGAAGTACATGCTCGTTGAATCAGTGGGCCCGAAAGCTTTGTGGGTGGTCGCAGCAAAAACCACAGTTGCAGGGTAATGGAGAATATTTCCTTCCCCTCCAGTTCCATACCTAAATTGTGTAGGTGGAGATAGGTGGTGTCGCCCTCTATCATAAAGAAGTCCAACCTGTATCAGGCTCTGGCAACTTTCCTTCCTTTCCTTCGGGAAGGACACGGAAACAACAACAAAGGGAATTTTTATATATATAATCCAACTTAACCCCTCACAAAACCTTCTGAAAATCAAATTCCGCAAAAAGGGATGACTTTGTGGATTTTTAGTCAACAATGCAAACATGTGCAAAATTTCAAATCTCTAGGTCTAATAGTTCCAGAGATCACGTGATGAGTGGGTGATCATTATTCTCCTATATATATATATATATATATATATATAGAAAGAGAGAGAGATTAAAATTTTCCCATTTTGCACATGTACTCCATTTTTCATTTCAACAAATATTGCACATTTTATGTGCAACTTTTATGATCGATTTAAAGGAAACTTAAAAATCCGACTAATGACCCATGTGAAACCTTAAAATAAGGTGATATGTCTTAATGTGCAAAATAATGTTCTAATTCAACTACTCCGCCTTTCAAAGTAGAGATCAGAGACATTCATGAGTAAGCTTCGACCTTTCTACGAAATGGTATTTGAACGCGGTTTCCATTTAATAATGTTTCCCTGTCTTCTGCCAATCCAAATGTCTGGAGAAGATTAATTATTAAACCTCTAAATGGGAGGCAGACATCAGTTTTGTTACAAAGACAAGTTGCCGTCGTTTCCATGCTCTGAAAATTAGATTACCTGAAGTAATTACCTGTTACGAGTATGTCAGGTGTTAAAGTTATGAAATATGCTGGAAAAATGCTATGAAACGTTTGATGCGTTTCAAGTTTTCTGTAGTATGTTGAATTTGCACATATATTAAGTAACTGTTCCTGAGAGGCTTAAGTAATATTTTAATAAGTAGAATTGCTAATGTTTCCTATATTTCTCTCCCACTGCTGGAATGATTCAGAAAAATATTTTAAGTATTTGGGAACAATTATTTTCACGTGAAATATTTGTGACTGAAATCACAGCACATTATACATCATTTGGAAAATAAATTAAAAGTAAAAAAAAAAAAAAAAAAACTTTCTTTTAAAAAATAAGCATTAATTTAATTTTATTTCTAATAAAATGAACTTTTCTTTAATAACTTTCTTTGCTATCAACTTATAATGTCATTACACAATTTATAATATAAAAACTTGTCGCGAGATATAAGTACCGTAAAATCCGGCGTATAGCGCGTACCGGCGTATAACGCGCACCTATGCCTTCAAGCAGCATTTTTTGATTTTTGGGTATATTCGCCATATAACGAGCACCCACTTTTTACAAGGAATTCTAAAATGCACGTTTGCAATGCTATTATGTTTTGAAGTCATTTATTCAAGGTATTATCCCAAAAATCTTAGAAAAATAGTATACTTCTAGAATTACTACTTTTCAAGTTCATTAGGAATGTCATTTCTTTTAAAGAAACATATTTTAATATATGCAATTATCAAGCTTTTTTTATGCTTATCTCTTTTTCTCATTTTTAGAGCTCTCATTTTCATACCCGGCGTATAACGCGCACCCTTGAATTTCAGTCTTATTTTTTGTGTTAAAAGTGCATGTTATACACCGGATTTTACGGTACTTGTATTTACTTAATTTAAAAATTTTAAAAATTAAAATCAATCAGATCAAGTTATTTAATTTACTTGTTTATCTGCGCAGGTAAATTTCATGACAAGCTTTTTTATCATAAATTGTGCAATGACGTTATAAGTTGATAGCAAAAAAAGTTTTAAAAGAAAAGTTTATTTTATTCTTTTTAGCACATTTAAATAAAAGCTTGTTTTAAAAAAATGTTTTTTTACTTTTAATTTTTTGTTTACTTTTTAGCTATCGCTGGACATGTTTTTCAGTCTGTTCCTCTCATTCAACGCATCATTGTTTCAAGATCGTTTGTCGATTAATTCTGGTCTTGCTCAGGGGTACTCAATCTTTTTTCCCGCCAGGCCACATATGAAAAATATTTCACTCGGGCCGCAACAAGAGAATAATGGGCAAAATTAATCAAAATATTAAAACTTTTTTTTTCTCTTTGCTTTTATTATAATACTATAATAAAAATAAAAAATACTAAAACTTTTTTTAAAAATTTGTAATTTTAAACCAATTTTTTCAATCCTTGTACATAATTCGGATAATCCTGTTCTACAAACGAAAAAAAGGTTTCATGCGATTATCTTTGAAAATTACGAAGTTATCAAATGTTAAATTAAAAATTTGAGGATTTTGGAAAAATCTTAAAAAAAATGTTTTTAGCATTTTATTTTTTAAATGACTGATTCTAAAGGAGAATAGCCTGAGCGTTTTTTTAGTGCAAAATATCGATTCATTAACACAAAAAAAAATCATACGGAACGATTTAGAAATCATTTTCATGAAAACGCATCGATTTTGACTCATTTTAGAAAAAAATAGTAAAAAAAAAAAAGAAAACATTATTTTTTAAAAAAGAATTATACCGTGTTGAGGCGAAATAAATGATCTTTCTGATTATGTAATTATTTTTTGTATGAGTTTGATAGAAAGGATTAGATGATTTTTTTTAAAATAGGTCGAAAAATCGGAACTTCTTTAAGCTAAATCCGACAAATTGCTCGGCAGCATAAAAAGCTAACAGGGGTAAAACAATTTAGCGTTTGAAGGGTTTTAATTAATATCTTGTTTAACTAATTGCAATATCGGTATATAAATACTCAAAACATACATTGTCATCCTAACTAAACTAGTATATAAAATTTCAGCTCAATCCGGTGAAGACATCAGCTACAAAATTTAATTGCAGGATTCCACCAGAACAAATTATATAGCAAGTTATATGTGTATTTCTCATAAAATTAAACCTTAAAAATTGAATGCCAGAAAAAATAATGCAATTTCAAAATGTATGCCTTGATTAATCCTTCAATCTACTATTGATAAAATATTGCGCCTTTAAAATGTTAAATTAAAATATTTATTTCCTTATAGACACTCACAGAGGTATCTGAATTTTAGTGTAATTTATGAAGCATTAATTTTTATTTTTGAAAAAAATTAAGACTCCTTTTTCTTATTTTTTTCTACCATGAATGAATTTTATCACACAAATGGTGTGGTATGGTCTAAAATACTATTAGAAATCTTTGTATTTTGTAAGCTAACACTAGTTGTGAATTTACGATAAGTGTTTCAACTGAGTCATATTTTTTATTATCTCACACGTGCATTTTAATTGATTTTCAGAAAAATCCACTTTCATTTTGGCAATTTTTTTCACAAAAATGGTCGATATTTTTTTTTCTTTAAAAAGGAGAATCCTTTTATAATACAAAAAAGTACAAAATGAAACTTAGAATCAGTTTGGATAAATTAAGATATGAGATATGGAAATGTTATAGTCAAATGAAAGAATTATAACCTCACAAAATAAAACTAAACCGATTTTTAGAATAATTCAATTTAAATTTGGTAATTTATTTTCACACAAAAAAGACTTTTATTTGTTTATTTATTTTTATTTTTTTTTGAAAAAAGAAAAAGTTTTATTATTACCAAAGAAATACAAAAACGATATATAAAATTATTTTGCGAATAAGTTGAAATACATAAAATCTAACACATTACTATAAAATAAAGTGTCTAAATTTTTGAAATAATGTTCACTTTGCAAGACAACGTACTTCTTTATTGCAATTTATGAAAGAAATTTTGGCCCATTCAAGACATACTGAGGTTTTAGATTCTACGCACTTATATTCTCTGTTTTAAATTTTTTCTTTGACGGACATTCCAGATAATTTTTTCAGTGACCTAATTTTACATCAGGTGTACTTATTTTCTATGTAGCGAACTTTTTCTGAAACCTCGAACATTTCACGTTTTTTTTTTTTTTTTTTTTCGTAAAATTACCTCTCTACAGCGAAGTGCATTTTCTGTATAACGAACTTTTTCTTTTGTGATTCAGTTTTTGTTCTCCCTTTTTTTTAAAGTAGTTATTCTCTCTTTAACACATTTTAGGGTGATCATAAATTTTGAACTGGTTTTATTAGATCCTAACTCGCCGAGAACAATAGTGTTCTGGACGTTTCATCCAAAAAGTGCAACCTTTAACCCCTATTGCCCAGTTTAATAGAAACATCCGATATCCTCTTTCAAACTCAGTACAGTTGTCCCATATTCCTGTGTTCTAATTATAAAATAATGTATGTTTAATATTACTTGTACGCTTTAAATTATAAAATGTCCTGAAAATTAATTAATTTTAGTATGAAATTATTTTCTTTATTGAAACAATGAATTCTTTGACATTCTTTTTCCTTATTTTCCTCGCAGGTTTTCTTTCTTTTTTTGATGGGTAAGATATATAATTACTTTTTTTGATGTATAGTGTTTATTAATTTATAATTTGTTTTATGTGGTTTATATATAAAGTACATTAAAAAATGAACCTCTATATAACGAACTTTTTTCCGAGATTTAGCGACTTCGTTATATAGAGGTCTGACTGTATATTTTAATTAGTTACAAGGAATTATATACAGAACAATACAGTAATACCTCGACTTATGCGAATTCGGAGTAACGCTATTTTCAAAGCTCATACATTGGTCTTTTTTTCCATCGTCAAAACTCAGGCTGAATTATAGCAGAGCCTAATGAAATTGATAATTTAAATGAAGTTGTCGATCTTGCCAGGTAAATGAATTCAGAAGTGCATAGTGATGACATTCGAGACTTTCTGGATTCCTATAATCAAAAGCTGACAACAGATAAACTCATTAAAAAGCAAGAGTAAGAGTAAGACATTGAAGAACTTAAGTCTGTAGACCCGGTACAATTAAAAGATCGAATGATGGTTGCCAATTCGACAAGCCTCAGTTTAATCAATTATCTTTCAATGGTACTTATAAATACCACTCACTTTAAAATTACATTGAATAACCTTTTTTATAAATACTCTAAGGAAACTTAGCAGGAATATTCTTTTAAATCTACTCTTCCAAAAAAATAGCAGCACGGGTTCTATGATGAATATTTTAGCGGAGAAGGCGAATAGTTTTATAGCAGAAATTGCGTTTTCAGCGGATTGCGAAGATTGTCCTTTTTATTCCGAAAAAATAGTTAATGTCAAAGTTAAGTGTCTTATTTTTTTTGTATCATAATGAAGACATTAGAAAACGATTTGACTGTTTATTTTAAGTTAACAATATATATAATTAGTTTTACAGTTAAATATCTTTAAATAACTCATTAGCTTTAACGGATTAAATTTCCCAAAGTTGAGTATTTTGTTTATGTATGTTCCTTAGTTTTCAATGTAGTGCTTCAAAAAAAAA
>BMAV01000379.1:28287-68189 GCA_019973955.1 Trichonephila inaurata madagascariensis
TTTTGGAAGTCCATTTTCGGATAGTAACCGTTTTTGCCTGAATCTCTTCAATTGAGGTAAATGAGCTCTTTAAGCATTTATTTAACTATAGTAAGTACAAAAAGATCGCATGGGGCCAAATCAGGTGAATACAGAGGACACCTAATCGGAATAATGTTTTTGTTGGTCAGAAACTGCTTGACAGATAAGGCCGTGTGAGCAGGTGCATTGACCATTACTCCGCAATTCTGGTCTTTTTTTCATAATTTTTTCATGGATTCTTTTTAGTACTTCAATGCTGTAGTGTTGAGTAATTGTTTGACTACTGATGTGTGTGAGAACCTACTCACATATCACAAATTTTGGCAGTGTTTTGGTCTGTAATCTCTGACGCTGTGTGCCTAGCAGGTTCATCATTTTACACACCTCCCCTTCCCCTCCAAAACCTCTTATACTATTCAAACACATGTGCACGAGACAATTAAGTCCATAAGACTTGGTTAATATTTTAGAAGTTTTCGCGGCTGATTCACTAGCTTGATATTTATTCGTCTTTTTTCCGGCAGAATACATGTGAGCATGTTCACTCAATGCCGCAGTACCAACTGTCGTGATTGATTAAGGCGAAACTTGCGACAAGGATAGAGGAGAAGCGTGGAATAACGTCACCAAAACAGTTGTTGCAAAGTCCCCCTTTTTTTAAGCTACACACTTGTCTAATTTTTTTAACACGCTTTTATAAGTTTCACTTGTATGTAACAGAATTTTTTATCTCGATTTTTTCCCGCTTTAAAAGGTCAGATTTATTCAAAATTTTACACTCTTGTCAAGGACCAAAGACAATACAATAATTTCTTAATTTTGTTCTATTGTCTTGATCAGGTTCATGATGAATAATGATTTCCAAATTTGGTGGCTATTTCATTACAACGTTTTTAGATTTAGCTTCTAATTCCATATACCCTTTCCAGATTTGGTGACTAATTCCAGAACTCATTTCCAGATTTGGTGAGAAAAAGAAAAAATTACAACCCTATAAATGCGAAAAAGTTTGTGTCAGAAATTTCTTACTATAATATAAGCAATTGATTAGTTTTTCTGAGAATGGAAATGAAAAAAAAAAAAAAGATAAAAACTCGTGCATGTGAAAAAAAAATATGTTCAAACCCAGTGTTTCTGAAACTGTGGGAGGCGCTCCTTTTGGGTATGGGTCATGATAATCCTACGTGGGAGGCATATCTAAAAGTCCAAAGTAAAAGATTTAAAATAATTATTAATTCCCTGAAATGAAGCAAAAAAAAATATGACAAATAAACTGTAGTTTAAAAAAAACTTAAAAAACACTCTTTTATAGTGAATTGAAAAAAAAAGTAAAAGAATAATTCTTAAAATAAGAATAAAATGATTAACGAGAAATTAATGTCATTGGGATAAAAGAGTGGGGTGTTCTATATTAATTGTTATAATTTCTTACTAGTTCTGTTCCGAAATGCTGAGTTAGTGTAAAAATATAGTAGAAAGCACACACACCACGCTTTTACCCCCAATGACATTAATTTTCTCGTTAGTCATTTTATACTTATTTTTAGAATTATTCTTTTACTTTTATTCAATTCACTATAAAAGCGTGATTTTTAGGTTTTTTTTAAACTATAATTTATTTTTCATTTTTTAGTTCGATCCACAATAAAAGCCTGTCTTTGTTGAATTTATCCTGGCGTTTGACATTTGGAGCCAGATTATGTGGCTCCTGGAATTAGTCTTTCTCTTCTATGGATATTAATTAATGGGTCTGAAGCGTATTTATTCTCTCCGTTTACGAGGCCTCAGGTGAGCCCCTATCATTCTATTTCAAAGATTCCGTCTCTATAGATACAGGTCTTAAATAATAAAAGTGTGTTAAGAAGAAATATCAAATATCAATCGTATTATATCACCTTTTAAACGTATTGCGAAATGTTAATTCGTATATCATCACTTCTAAACATATTGCTTTATCAAATTAAAAAGTTATTTAGCAGTTAGAACAAAAACTATTTTTATTCCCGTTTGTTGTCTTAGGGTTGCACCTTAATTTTTTTAGGCGCTAAATCTGTAATTAGTCACCAAATCTGAAAATGATTTATGCAATTACTCGCCAAATCTGGAAAGGATTTAATGAATTAGTCGTCAAATCTAGAAATTATTATATTCTCTAATTATTAAGGTCCTAATCATAACAGTGAAACAAAATTTTGAAGTTATTGTATTGCCATCGGTCCTTGACAAGTGTGCGAAATTTAGAATTAATCCTACATTTTAAAATAGGTAAAAATCGAGTTCAAAGATTCCATTACATACAAGTGAAACTTATAAAAACGTGTTAAAAATAAAATACATATTCACACTGATATAAGATACTTATAAATGTATCAGTGCGGCAAAAAGTATTTACTAATTGATTTATCAATACTAAATTTAAAACAAGTTTAGTAATTACTAGTGACTTCCATTTGCTTGTCATATGCAAAATATAATATATATATTGATACTATTTGCAGTTTATAATATTAAAGTCACATTGCAGCTTTAGCGTCGAAGTACATAATTATTGCGTTCAATACATTGTTGTTGAATGAGGGGGCTCGATGAAAATTATGACCGAAAATTGGATCGCAAGTATGGAAAGTTTGAGAAGCACTGTTCTAACCAGCAAACTTAGACATAAAATATGTTTTTGTAAAATCTCTTGTCGGATCTGTGGAATGAAGCATCATTCATTGCCTCATTTTACCAAAACAGCTCAGAATTGATTCAGAGGTCATAGGATTAAAAATAATTTATCACAAACACTTCAATTCAAAAAGTGTAATTTGTGCCTAATACTGATGCAAGTTTCAGACAGAACATTGAGTTATTTTTAGTGAAAAATATCATTGGCTTAACACCTTCTTTCGCATGAAATATTTCAAACAGCTCTTCCAGATATCCTACATTATGCAAACCAGGTCGTATCGAAGCACTGATAGGATGACAACGAGTATTCCAGATTCTAAAAAATAGCACAGTTAAGATTAATTCATCAAGGAATAAATGATAGTTTAAAAAACTAAAAATTCATGCTTTTATGTGAAATCGAACTAAAAAGTAAAAAATAAATAAATAAATAAATCCTAATAAAAAAAATTAAAATGAATATAACGAGAAAATTAATCTCATTGGGGCAAAAGCGGGGTGTGTGTTGTACTACATTTTTATATTAACTCAGCATTTCAGGATAGAAATAGTAAGAAATTATAACAATTGATATAAAGCACCCACCTTTATACCAGTGACATTTTCTCTTTATAATCATTTTATTCTTATATTAAAAATATTTTTAATTACTTTTTTGTTCGATTTTACACAAAAGCGTGATTTTTAGTTTTTTTAAACTATAATTTATTTTTCCACACCTTGTATATCTTTGCTAAGCTCTCTTAGAAATATTTACTAAATATATAAACAAGTATTTTAATTTAATTTATGAAATGAAACTTTAAATAAGGGTCATTAACAATTATTTTCAAACAAATATTTTTTTGGTATTTTTTTACGGCCGCGGTAGCTTAGTGGTCAAGGTCGGGGGTCGCATGTCACGAGTTGGAGCCTAGTACCACTAAAGACCCTCCGTGTAGGTGTGCGATTCACGTTAAATCTGTCCAGAGCTCAAACGTCCTCCCGTTGGTGTGGTGTGGTAGTTAGGATGGGGGATTGCCAGCTCAGCTGTCGTCCTCGTCACTTGACCATGGTTCAAAATCACGAGGTCCGTCGCCAAAAGTCCTCGTGTAGCTGAGCAGTGCGACGTTAATATTTACTCATTCACTCGATGCTATTTTTAAGTACCGTAAAATCCGACGTATAACGCGCACCTATACTTTCAAGCTGCATTTTCGAACTCTTAGACATATTCGCCGTATAACGCACACCCCCTTTTTTACGAAGAGACCTGTAATGTAATTATGCAATGCTCTTATGTTTTGAAGTCATTTATTCGTTGTATTACTTTAGGTTTCTTTATAAAATGGCATATTTATAGAACTATAATTCTTTAAGTTCACGGGGTATGTCATTTCTTTTAAACGAACAGTATTTAGATCTATGTAGAAGTCTAATTTCTTTTATGCTCATCTTTTCTTTAATTTTTAAAGCTATCACATTTTTATACCCGGAGTATAACGCGCACCCTTAAATTTCGATCTTATTTTTGGTGTTAAAAGTGCGCGTTATACGCCGGATTTTACGGTAACCAATGATACGAGGGTCATCCAGGAATTAAAAAAAACATTACCTCTTAAAGAATGGGTTCTTAAACTTTCAATATTTGCGACTCAATATTCAATCATAAATTTCATCACCTCTCCTCTCCCCCATACAATAACAATGTATTGAACTCAAAAAAAAAATCTTTAACGCTAAACCTAAAATACGACTATGAAGTCTTATGCCCCAGCGTTGTGTATAAACGTCACGTTCATCCAGTGCGTTATTTGCCCTGGACGTATATATTTGTCTTTCCAATGTACGATCTTTTCTGTGAACTGCTATCCATAAAATTATTTCGAAGGTTTTGGAATGCAATAAAATGACCTTTGGTTTGACCTAAGTATTTACTTATTTTAGAGGAGTCGTTTATTCTTATTCTATAGCTCCTCCTCCACTCCCTCCAATACACCACATATGCTTGTCTACGTGTTAAAAGGTGACATTGGGGAGCGAATCGCATAATTTATAATCAGCATTTGAAGGATTAATTACAAACCATATAAATTATCAAGGATTTTCTGCATATAATTTTAAATATGACAATCCCATGGGGTCACGGGTAATTATTAAACTTGATCTTAACTTAGCAGTATTATATAATTATAAACTACTTTGCAAAGCACTGCTACATTTACAAGTGTATTATATCAGTGTTAATATGCACTTCATTTTTTATTCTGTCAAAATGTATTTTGTTTGTTTACTTTCAGTAAATTAATAATTTTTTTTTGAAATAATCTTTTGTTTCCGACTATTCAAAATGCCCGTGCTTGCCTCGAAGTGTTATCACGCCCCTGCAGGGAAGCACACTATAGTTTGAGAAGCACTGTCTTAAAGAAAAAGGCATTTTGTGAAAATGGCGCAATGCTTATAAAAAAACTATTCTTCGAAATTTATTTAAACATAAAAAATTGTTTACATTATTAGTTTGACATAATTATCACCATGGCAACTATGAAATGATATAAAAACTATTAAAAGAGATACATAATCATTTTAATTTGAAACCATGTATTGTTCTATGCATTGAAGTTGATATAAATTTAAAAATTAAAGGTATTTTATATGAGCTATATATAATTTACAAATCGACAAATTTAAGCCTATGTAAAAATAATTCTTCTATTACACTAGATACAAGAAACAAAAAATTATTGTCAATGGTTAATATACGCAAGTAAATACGATGGAAGCCTTAATAGTAATCTCCTATGATATATGGACCTTAAGCCAATTGCGACTAAAATTGCGACCCAATTTTAAATCATGATTTCCATCGCCCCCCCCCCTCCCATACAATAGCAATGTATTGAATTCAATAATACAATACTTTGACGCTAAAACCACAATACGATTTAAACCTCTTTTGTGCCACCGGCGTATATAAATGTCTCGCTCAGTCAAAGCGTTAATTTCCACAGACGTATATAAACGTATTTTTGAAGTACAATCCTTTCTGTAAACTGCTATCCATAAAATTATTCCGAAAGCTTTGGAATGCAATAAAACGACCGTAGCAGTGTTGGAGAAGGATTTACTTATTTCAGAGGATTTACTTATTTATTTATTTCCTCTTCACCCCCTCCCTACAAAATACATCACATACACGCGCCTATGAGGCATTGGGGATCAAATCGCATAACTTTTAATTGTCAGTAAAGGGATTAATTATAAACCGTACAGATTTAAGGATAAGTGTTAATTTTGTATATTATTATATATATGTCAAGCCTATGGGATCACTAGTAATTATTAAACTTGATCTTAACTTAGTAGTGCTAAATGAATTATAAAATGCATTGTGGGCAGTACTCTCTCTCATGCATTTATAAGTACATTATATCAGTGTAAATGTGTATTTTACTTTTATTATGTCAGAACGAATTTTGTTTGTTTACTTTCAGTAAATTAATATTTTTAAAAAAAAAAAAATAATCTTTTGCTTGCGACTTATATGCTTTGTAGAGTTATCACATCCAATAGGAGGACGCACATAACAGTTTAAGAAACGTTGCATTAAAAGTTTTTAAAATATTCAAAGGTTTGTAGAAAAGCACAAACATTACAACTTCCGTTTCCGATTTAAAACGAGAGATAATCTATCAAAGTCACATAACAGGAAAACAGTCGATTTCTGTTACTGAAAAATGCACATGAAAAAAGAGTATGTAAATTATCTGGAGGCAGCTGCCTTTCTAAAGGATTCATATTTCATCGAATGCGATGAACCAGAGGGAAAAAATAAATATTTTTTGAAATGAGATTTATTTCTCCATTTAAATTTACAAAACGGCTAACGTAACTTTGCTCAATTTTTTCTCTTATGTACAGATAGTATAGGAAATGATGAAAAGATCTATTAAAGAAATGCAGAAAAGCTTTTATGCAATTTTTCGAAATATTGTGTTCGTTATTGTTTTTAATATACACTATGACCAAAGGATTGAAATATCAACTATAACACATTAGCTATAAATAAGGTATCAGTTGTTAATATTTTTTTAAGTATCTGATCTTCACCATTTACAGAAATAAATGATTACTGATGCTTTCATATTACAATCAGTTGATCAAATTTGGTTTCATGCGAGACAACTTCGTGGCAGTCAACTCGTTTTCAGTCACCACTCTTTTAGTGTAAAAAGGAAAGATAATTCTTTTCACACACGGGCACAAAATTAACTGTAAAAAGGGAGACAAAAGCAGGGCTGGCGAACCAATGACACTCAACACAATATTTTAGGCACTCCGCTGATCAAAACGGTTTGCATGTTAATTCAAAATAACAAAGTTCACTGTGTGTGTGTGCGAAGTATCACTAAGAAACGCGATTTATTGTTGCTGTGAAGAAGCACACTCGTTTGTTTTTATTTTGCTTTAGTTACGACGTGCACTACAATTGCTAATGATGCGTTTATCTAAGAACAGAATAGTAAATTTCATTGATACAACTGTATTTTAAAGTGTGTTTATGTTATATTTACAATTCTTAGCCGTTATTTAACATGGCTCTAGTTCAGCAAAAAAAAAAAACTAATATAAAAAGATAGTTTTTAAGTCAATTCCTACTTAGATCAACAACGAAACATTTTATTTTAGCTCTTTTTTATTAAATAGTTACAATTAATATAAATATGTATATACACAGGACAGAATCACAACATTAAGTGGTCATTAGTTTTTTTAGTTATCCTTAAAGTATCGTATTGTCCTTTTAATTTCAGTCCAATTGAATGCTTCAACACGTGAGAAAAAAACATTTTCAAGTTTTGACACAAGTCGCCAAAAGGGTCGCTAAGTTGCCAACGTGGCTGTATTTGTAATTCTTTAAATAATTAGTTTTAATCCATTAATTTTTATTAATTATAATTAAATTATTGTATTGTCATCCACAATGATCCTGTATATAAAATTTCAGCTCAATTTAGGCCTTTAAAATGTATTTTATTAACAATTGAATGTTCCACCAAGATAAATAAATAAATATACAAATATATAAATAAATAAATACATAGGCAGTGTGAGCTAATTGTAGGAATTGAAAAAAAAAAAAAAACAATAAGTGTAAGATGGTAATTGTAACAGGGAATTTCAAACTTGATGGACCGAAAAACATGGCGTAGTTAGTAAAGGCGACACAGCGGTGTGTGTATTATGTTCTGGAAGAGTTGTGTATGTAGACTGTAGTCTGTAAAACGGATTCCAGGCACATTTAACTGGCAAGAGGCTGGTTCATGCTATTTTAACCATATTTTCATATACTTATGCCAGTGAATCATTATGTTCAGAGATGAATAACATTACTCGCTTTGAAATTATTTGGCAAATGACCAATTCAGCAGGCCTTCTGCTAAAAGTAACATCTTACAATCCTGATATAAGTTAGTTGTCATCTAATCTAGCCACCTAAAAGCCAACCTAATGTTAGTTTATAATTTGAATTACCCGTATCACTAAAACAATTTCTACTATGCAGTGCAAAATGTATTTTTTCGTTGTAAATAAAGAGTTTTCAGAGTTGTTAGTTTTTAGTTTTATTATTTTCCCGATATTTAAAAATCAAAATTACTTGACGTCACGTCTATACCTCATTAAAAATTTCTTTAGAAAATATGGCACGTTGATCCATAAGGGCTCTCCACCCCTGGCCTAAAGGAAAAGGAGTGTTGGTGTCATCGAACGATGACCGAGTCCGAAGAATCAATAAAGAGCTTTCTCCATTTTCAATACACAAATAATTGAGTGTGAATAGTGGACCATCCATATTATCCTTTTAGGTGAGTCAATTATTGGGGAGGAGAACATATACTTCGAGAGTTTGAGGCATAGCATAAGTACCAGTGGGGTACATGGACCACATGGGAAGGGACACAGGCTTTTTTTATCCAAAACTATCTTTCTACCTCTTTTCCTTCTGTTTCGTCACAAATTGACTTATGTGAAAAATCCCTAAAGTTAGAGAAGCAAGTGGATACGTGTCAAAATTATAGCTAGGTATGAAAACACCAACTTGTTACATCTAAATGGAGAAACGGTAGGCATAAATAGAAAATATCAAATAGGGTATCTTTGTCAGAAACTGTTTACCAAAACCGTTTGTTAATAGCTGACTAAATAAGAATGCATGCTCGAAAAGTGGTTTTTCTAAAACAGTTCTTCGATATTTTTATAATTTATTTACTATGTCTGTGTTGCAAAATGAAAATTCCTCACCACTGACATCAATGCCAAGAAACATGTACACTGATGTAGAAAACATTTCTCCTAGAAAATTTGTGACTGAAATGATTTAAATTAATCTGGCGAGTTTTATTTTTTTTTCGCTTACTAAACGAAAATGGTTTATTTTTGTGGTTACATACCACAAAAGCAATTAATTCCTATTACTTTGTTCCAGCTGCAAAGAGGGAAGTTGGAGCTCTGATGCAATGGGACAGTGATCCTGCTGAAATGTGGCTGCAGAACATGGTTTGTAAGTAAGGCTTAAGATCTAGAGTAGGAACCACCCTGATTTTTGCTTTAGGATTCCTAATGTTTCATGTGTTCCATATTGCCATGCGCATAGTATAAATGTCTTCACACTCTGTGGTGGAATAAGGTTGGTATAGTTCACTCCATGGATGGATTCATCCCTCTTACATTGACCAATTCCAATGTCGCATCACCATTACTCAATTTCATTCAATACGAGCACCAGTATCTCAAAAAAATAAATCCTAAATTTTTTTAATGGAAATTTTTCTTATGTCAAGCTGAAAAAGTGATCTGCTGCCTTCCTTGTTCTGTCATACTGCTACATCTCACAATTGTGAGAGCAGTTCGTTGCAGTTGTCCAGGACAGTTGTAGAAACCACTAAATCGGATGTGAAATCTTTACCAACAGGTTTTTGAAATAATTAACTTTTGTCAATTTAACTCCAGTCTTGATTACCCTATGTCTAGACATGAGAAACTAAGTAGTAAAATAATGGTTACTTATTTTAAATGAGATATAACCTCTGGAACTCGCCAAAGATTGCATTCAAATAGCTAAGCGACTATAATTCAGAAACTCGCTAGTGTGGAGATATTTTCCGCAAAACAACTACTCCTATTTTCTATCTGACAGACTATTTATATGCAATTTAGTAGTGATATTCGTTTCTGAAATGGAGTTGCTCTAGCTCAAAGTGCAAATTTAGGTGGATGGTAAAAAATCCATGTTAACCCGTTATATACCAAAACTCTATAATCTTCAATTTTTTCACAAACAAAATACATTAATAGGATAACATGAATGAAAAGTGAAAGAAAAGTCTGTTTTCAAGTTTCTGTGTTCATTGGTATAAAAACTACAGACCGTTCTTTTTTTGGGGAGATTGGCCGAAAACGCTGCCAAAATCCACATATTATTGTTAATGCAAGAAAGTTTAATAAATACCATGGGAGATAAAATAAATTGAGTTTGTGATGTTTTTGCTGTTCTATGGTGTGTGAAATACAACTAAACACTTGTCATGAACACCAACATTACACCTATCACATACTTTCGTCATTTTTTTTACAATACGCTCATCTCTTCTGTGTTATAGTTGCACTATGAAATGATTTCCTGTTCTAACCCGTCCTCCCATCAGTTTGTTTTCTTGAGGTCCTAGACGTTGATCCTGTTTTCTTTGACAGGTATAAAAGCACCATTCACCTTCGAACATCCAAAAACAAGAGCTTCTCTTTTGGATCAGCAATTTGGTATGCACGCAATGTGCTTACCCCACAAATATCAATCATCTGGGTGAACAATGGCCATCATCATTTCTTTCACTTATTCCATTCTGATACCAACGTAGGAATGATATTGTAATATGCCATTGTTCCGTTATTGGGAAGCGTAAAATAATTTGATCTTGCACTTAACTCAAGAATTCTAGAATCAACTAAATGTTACATGGGCATCTGTAAATTTATAATAAACATATACACATAAAAATATTTCTCTTTATTGTTGTACAGCTCCTACCAGGAAGCTTACAATACTGCCAAGTGCAAAACTAAAAAAATGCGCTAATTAATTAATTTCCAACAAACAGTAAGCTAATTATTGAAAAAGTTTTTTTTATTGATTTTGTAACTTTTATAGTCATTAGTACAACTATCGAGACTAAAAGTTCCACTATATAGGTAGAAATAAATAAAAAAAGTCAAGCGTGCCAAAAAAGGGACAAAGGAATATATATATATATAACGGGTTAAAAGAGAATAAACTTTGCGGATAGCCCATTGTTACAGTTCTTCAAGGAAGTAAAATGAAACTTCTCTCCCCACCCCTGAAAAGAATAATAATGAGAAAACATAATTCTAGTTATTAAAAATAAAGTTTTTTTTTCCTTTTATATAGCACTTGGAGGTCTACTGCAACCAGACATGATCTTATTTTAAAATGAAATACAAATTTATTGCCAGTAAGATTTTGCTGTGCTTATTGTATATTAGCACTAACGACGAATTTAGCGGACTGTAATAAATTGTGATCTAAGAATAAAGGTATCGGCTTTTCGAATTCCGGTCTGTTGAAAGAAGCTTGATTCAATGAAAAGTCCAAGTTCAATTTGATATTTGATATATTTCAATGCTGAAGAATATTTCAATATGAATAGAATAGTTCACACGTAATAACACAGTTCACAAGTAATAGAATAGTTCACAAGTTAGAATTTCGACACAAGAATATTTCACAAAAGAATGTTTCACTATAGATTCGAATGTTTACATCTAAGAACGATACATGCACTGACTGTTGCCACAAGACCACTTCTAAAAGGAAGCGGCTCACTGCAACAGCGCTACCTAACGGCTTTTACTATTCAACACTTATAGCAAAAAAAAAAGGAAAGAGCTTATTTTGTTAAATAAACTCCCTGAAAAACGAATGTATTTGAGTTTGAATTAAGTTTTTTTTATTGAATTCTATGATATTAATTTCGCATAAAAAGATCAAACTAGATAGTTATCTTTTTTTTTTAACAATAGCAACGATCAAAGTTGAGTACATTAGTGTATTCCAAATTTAATAAACTCCTTATTAAAGAATAAAATCTATAGTTACGATAATTATCAAACTTAAAAAAAATCATCAAAAAAAGCAAACTTAAAAAGGCTGAAAGATTAATAAAACTTAGTTCATATTACAATGAGTTATTAAAGAATTTTAATATTGGAAAAAACTTCATCATTTTTCTCCCTTTTTACATGGCGGTAAAAATAATATAATATAATAAATTGAAAGTATATGCTTTATATTAAGTTTTACAAACAATGAAGCACTGATAAGTTGAATACAATAAACGTTGTTATCTTTAAAAATGAATAAAATTACAAATGAATGAAGCGTGTTCGAAAAAATAATAAAATTAATATTCAATAATAATATCGACTGTAAGGAATAAAACCTTTCTAATGCACACAATGAACCGGAAAGAAGAAAAAGAAGGTTAAAAAAAAGACAGTTATCCGATTTTTCATTTCCGGTTTAAAGTCAGGGAAAGACCAATGAAAAGAAAAAAAAAATCTCTTTTCTTTTCTTTAATCTGGGAGCAGCTGCGCACCCCATACTAACGTTAACGGTCACGTGGAGTGACTCATTCACCACAATACATTTTTTTATGATTATTTTTATTGTACAAGATAAAAATTGTCATTCCAGTGAATAATTTAACTAAGAGAAAGTGTATACTTACCTACTTTTAATAATTTTAAATTTTTCTTTGTTAATTTGAGAACAAATATCAATTAAACCAGTGTTTCTCAAACTGTGGGGCGCGCCACCCTAGGGGGCGCGATAACCCAATGAGGGGGGCGCGAGCATATCGAAAATAAAAGGTTAAAAAAATTAATTTACTAGAATTAAGCATAACAAAATACTTTCTGACATAATAAAAAAATACAGATAAACACTGATATGATTTATATATATCATCTGGCAAAATTACATCATCAAAAATAAAAGATTCTTCTTCAAACACTCATTAGTTATCTTTGATCTTATAACCAAATTTAAAAAAAACATTTTATTAGCTTTGCTGTAATACCACGATGAGAGATTTCTTAAGTGTTAAATATTTTTATAAAAAAATTGTGATCTAAGAATGCAATCAATCCATCTTAAAACATAGCTTAACTTAATGAGTGAGTATATTTCACATGTTTCAGCGGACCAGGGAAATTTTCTCGTGAACCGCTAGTAGTCCACGGACCACCACTTTGGCGACCTCTGATTCATTGCATTAATTATTAGGTACTCTGTGATCACCAATTCCATACTTTCAAAGAGATTTTTTCAATAATATGTTCTTGCATAGCTAAGCTGTTAATCACAGTCAAAAATAGAGCAAAAATCATTGCTAGTTACGTTAAAACTAAAGTAGTTTGACACGATTTGAAAAAACTGATGTTGTTTAACTTTGACTCACCATAAAAAGAGAAATATAACCACCCACACACATAATTCAGTATCCTAAGCAAATTGTTTCAAAGGATGACCCATTCAGTTATGATTCAAAAATGGTACAACACTTGCTACTTTTCCATTTATTGAATTAAATGTCCCAAGTGTTAACTCGTATGTAAGCTCAACATATTTTTCAAAGTGATCACTAGATGAGTCGTGAGTAATTAGCTAAATTTATTTCCTCCACTGCTTCAGCATTTCCCTTGGTGCAGTTCGGTTACACTTTCGTTTGGTTTAAAAGAAGTTGGAAAACAAACACTTCGAACAAACAATTCATTTCAGTAATTGTTTAATTTGAGTTACACGTTAAAGATCGAGTGTTTCAAATAGTCATTTGTTTAAAAAAATGATGTAATTGTTGTAATAGAAAAATAGAAGAAGATAGAAATTTCATATTATTTTAGGATTTAAATAAGTGGGTCATCTTTTGAATCAACTTGCCAAGGGTAACACATAATATTTTTCTTCTTGTGGAGAATCAAATCGAGATAAACTATTTGAATTTTAACTGAAACACCAAAAATTTTGCTCTATTTGTGACAGTGATTAATAGCATGACTATGTAAAATAACTTTAGTGAAAAGAATCACTGTAAAATTGTGAAATTTGAGGTCACAGTTTCTAATGATAGGATGATGGTTATAAAATTTTGAAAAATATGTTAGTCATCACTTAACCAAAGAATAGGAAATATTAATTTTTCTCTGGACTGGTATGTCTCTCCCCCTCATTCCATGCCCACTTGACGTTGAGTTTCGAGACACCCTGTATATATATATATAGGAGAAAAATGACTTACGATAGATAGGAAATTTGGCAGGCATGTGTCTTTTGTTTAGCAGAGATCGGGAAGCTTACGGACAAAAATTCACTCTTTCTTATCTCAATACTTGAAATTTAGGAAACTGATTCTTTTTTTAGAGTAGAAATCTGCTAAGGATGAGTTTTACGCAAAACGGTTCCTAAGGGAAATGGAGAGTGCTATAGACAAAATTTCCGTTTTTGAACTATTAGATTTACAAACTTGGAAATTTGGTAGATAATTTCATGTAGCTAGAGATCTGATAAGAACTGATTTTTGAAAATCTACTTTCATGGCAAGTTTCTGGAGTATTATACAGAAAAAAAGAAAAAAAAAACATGTTTCTGTTCTTGAATAGATAGCGGGTTTACCTGAAATCGTCTCCCTTGCGGGTTGTCTGGTTTACGGAACCATAATAAATTTTTAAAAAAAAAAAAAACTATCGTACTAGATTTCTTAGAAACTACTGACTTGAAATTTAGTCAAAATGTTTCTTTTGTTAATAAGAGATCTGCTAAAAATCAGCATCAAAGGAGGGATTATTTAAGGTATCCGACTGCGTTTGGAACCTTGATTTTAAAAAAGTGCATAAATGGATCATTTTCAGGATATTTAGTGTCACTTATATTAGATACATGTATAAAATTGTTTTAAGGACATTTTGAAAAGAAAAAGAAAAAAAACTATTTAAATACAATATTTTGGCAAAAAATTAACTTAGAATAACTTTTTTTTTTCAAAATATTCTCCTTTTTGTGAAAAATGATTCTATTATAATAAAATTTTGCCTGTATACAGCTCACTCCTCTGTACAGAGGCTCAACTATGATTTTTGAAAAATCCCCTTTATTTTCAGAGTTACAACCCATTGAAATAATTATCGGCGTTATTTTCTTAAAATTTCTCCCCTCTGTTGTCGTAAAACATGGATAAACCCACTTCTAAGTAATATATTTAAAAATTATAGTTGGGCCTCTGTACAGAGGTCTGAGCTGAATACAGGCAAAATATTATTATATAATAGAAGCACTTTTCACAAAAGGAGAATATTTTGAAAATGGATCATTCTATGTTCATTTTTTGTCAAAATTTTGTACATAAATAATTTTTTATTGTAACACTGATCTTAAAACAATTTTATATACATTTTATAATTTAAGTGACGCTAAATATCATAAATATTATCCATTTATACGCTTTGGCAAAATCACGGTTCCGAACGTAGTCGGATACCTTAAATGTGGACGAGAATAGCATGCTCGAATTTGTTTCTGCTATTCAACTGACAGCATTTATTTGAATTTAACATTTCAATAATATACTGACAATTATTATATATAAGTGACCAAAATATTTTGTTATTCTAATTAAGAACATTAGTAAAACATTACTTTGCTATTTTGGACATTACTTCTGAAACTTCGGAATGATATTTTTTCCCTCAAACAATCTTATTTAAGAAGATTACATAATTCAAAATCATTTCTCCC
Organism: Trichonephila inaurata madagascariensis; assembly: GCA_019973955.1. NCBI lineage: Eukaryota > Metazoa > Arthropoda > Arachnida > Araneae > Nephilidae > Trichonephila > Trichonephila inaurata. The sequence goes on from BMAV01000379.1 coordinate 43,826, forward strand.
GCTAGCTCATTTATGGCTGGAAATTAGTTTTTTTTTGTGTCAAACGCTTGTCAAAATGACGGGGAAAATTTTAATTTTAAGTAGATTGTGTTTGGTATGCGTACATTAATTGATGGTATGTAGTATATGAACGTGTCTAGCACTTAATACTACTTTGATTCATTTTAGCTTTTCTAGATGTTTACATTTATTTTATTATTTTTTTTAATAAACCTACGTTTTTTTTTTTTTTTTTTTGATTAACTTTAACCAGGCAAAAAACTTTAGAAAATGGAATTATTCTTTTTAAATTTAGTTTGTTTAGCAGCAACCTTGAGGTTGCAGATGTATAATAGGGGTTGGGGAAGAAACATACTTTTATTCGTGATTTATTAAGGTGACCAGTTCAGTTTTTTTGCAATGAAAGAAGGACTCACGCGAAAAATTTAATAAAAAGTTACAACGTAAATATTTGAAACATATTTTTAATATAAATAAAAATACTCTTATTACGCTAGCATTCTTTTTAATTATTTACTTAAACGAGTATTTTCTCATTGAATATTTTTTTTTCTGAATCTCTCATTTTCTAATACATCGGAAATTTTGTAGCAAAAAATATTCTTTATATTGAGCTTTACAGTAAGTGCTACAGCAAAAGTACCAACATTCAATCTTTATATTTCTCACTTTTTTTTGTCCAAAAATCATTACCAACTGAAAAAACACACAACACGAAACCTTTTTGCAGTTCCAGTAATAGTCTTGTAGTCTAACTCACAGCCATAATAACTTTTTCCCTGGTGTAAATTTATCCAGTTTTTAAGGGAACACTAGCTACAATGCAAATCTAAAAAAACATGAATCAAAATTTTACTATATCTATTGTATTGTCAGTTACACAGCCGTCATGTCGTTCATCTCAAAAAGGGAAAATACGTTTTCTAAAAACACCAGTCACACACGCATAGGTGACACAACGCCACCTAGCGAGTGTTCATTAGCTAACATTCCCTAGAATTAGAAGTATTTTCCCTTGAAGATTAGTATAAGCCTGTTACACTTTATTATTTTTGTGAAAATTTAACAGGGTAAAATGAGGTGTTTTTTTTTAAAATTTTATTCTGGAAAATAAGAAAAAATTCTTTGATAGCTTTTTTGCATGTAAGATGTGCGCCTTTTTTTTTGTTAATAAATAAGAAGTAGAAAAAAAAAAGATAAAAGAAAGTATAAGCTCGAGGATTTGTTCCAGAAATGCCTATATGTTGATTACCATATTGGAATAAGCTAATTGTGGTAATATGGGATTTATATGTCCTAGTGTTATTTAAATAAAATATCAATAAAAATAAAGAAATATCTCTAATAAAAAACCTACGATTGGTACTTAATTGCCCGAAATACCAAAAGTGACAGGAAGAATTACGTAGGAAAATAATACCAAACTCATTTAATGTGGTCAGTTCGAAAAAATATTTAATTATCAGCAGTTATAGCGAATTCCTTCATTCGCCTCTTGTTCTTTTAAAGGGAATGATTATTTGTAAGCTATTTTTGTAATAAATACGTTTTTACTTTCAGAAAATTTTCCAACACTTACACTTAAATAAACACTGCATGAAATTCGTGACATGTTAGAATAATTTTAAATAATTTCTTTTACTAAAATGAAAACAAAACATTTTTGCTTTTATTAAGAGAAAAAAACCTCGGAAAAACAATTTAATGGTAAAATAAAATATCTCAATGGAGTTTTAAGGACAGATCAAAACACTGTTTGGAATAAAATATTCATTATTCTCGAAATGATTTTCTGCTACACGTATCTTAAAAACATGAATATAAAATTTTTCCTTCCCCCAAAATATTGGTGTCCTAGGTTTGAAAACATGATTAAAAATATTTTTTTGACTGCACATTTGAATAAAAATGAAATAAAATATTTCAGAAAGTATGATTATAAATTAGGACCGATATAAATGCAAAAGTATTAAATAAAAATGGTACCAGTTTTACTGATGAATAATTTATGAAATGCAGCACAGTAAATAATGTCTTATGTTTATCGTTCATAAAATAATTTTTTCCTAGTAAAATATTCGCTACATTTTTAGAACAAAGCATATCCCTCATTTTAGAATAACTTGATATGAATAAAAAATATGACTTTTCAGCACAGTATGAAATAATTGAATTTATATGCTTTGAACACTATTCAGTACTCTAGATAAAGATATTATTGAATACTTTTCACATTTATATTATCATTTTATAACTGCACACTAATATCCAAATTGATTGATTGATTGAATATTAACATCGCACTGTTCAGCTACACAAGGGCTTTTGGTGACGGACCACATAATTTTGAACCATGGTCAAGTGACGTGGACGACACCTGAGCTGTCACCCCCTCTCCTAACTACCACACCACACCAACGGGAGGACGTTTCAGCTCTCGACAGATTTAACGTGCATCGCTGCCCTACCCGGCGGGTCTTTAGTGGTACTGAGCTCGAACTCGTGACAAGGCATGCCACTATCCGATACCTATACCACTCGGCTACCACGGCCACACTAATATCCAAATATGATTTAACAAATGATGTACTTATAGGGAAAATAATCTACAAGAATATTTCTCAGTTACTTATTATTTGAATTACATATGTATCATTTATTTTTACATCGCTTTATTTTCGATTGTATTGCTGACATTTACTTAAAGAAGATATTATTTTATAGAAAACAATCAAAAAAGGATGCATGATCACTTGTTCTCTAATTTAATATCTACGATTAAAAATGAAATATATATATATATAAGTGAAGTTACATTATTTATTAATTTAATCAATACAATGGGTAAAATAACTAATGATTCAGTGTGTGTGTTGCTGCTTATTTTATGTAATTATGTATGTATTTTTTATGTAATTTATTAAACTTACTCGAAGGAATTGCGAAAGTTCAATTTGTATGGGCGGAAACTTTTAAATAGGATCATAAGTTTGAGATTGGGGTCCCCTCCCCACAAAGTGTTATACTTTATAATAGAGGTTTTTGAATGTTGCAACCAGTGACTATATTTATTAATGTGATAACTGCTTGATGGTATCACCAGACTTGCATGACTTCCCTCTGGTGGTGGAATTAAAACCCGTAAAATGATTTAGGCTGATGAAACTATGGTGTGCACCATCGTACGGGAATCCCCAATGTTGTTGCTGTGCTTTTTCTATATATATCCCAAAACTAAAACGAGCTATAATACTAAATTTAAATATATTTCAACCTCTTCACACTATCCGGGCAGTATGGCTGTGATTTACATTACGATGACCGTTGCCAGAAGTGCCTATGTATCTTCTATTTCGACATTTATGCGTTAGTTAATCTTCCATAAATTCGTAAATAACATATAGATATAACAAAAAAAAATCGAAATCAGTAGATATTGTTATTTTATATAGTTCAAATAGTTAATGCAGCTTAAGTCTTATTCTGTAAAGAAATTTATCATGCGTGTGTATCTCTGTACTAACAAAGTGCATTTCACTTTTGTCTGTTCAGCAGAAATAAAAACCATCCAGTCAAATTTAATACTATGATAATCATTGATTCTTTTGAATCTGATAATTAAAGGTTTAATTATGTAAATAATGAACGAAACACAAAGAAATTCTAATCTACGATATTACATATTGGGCTTTGAAAATTTAAGTATGTAAAAAATTCTATCTAATTTACTTTTTTAAAATCCCAGGCCCAGAGTCACCCTAGGCTCACAAAATCCCTACTTCGGGGAAAATTATTTATTAGTTACCAATGACCTTATCAATATCCTGCTTTATGATAGTCTTCATGGGAATTAAAATGCGTTTGTCACGTATCTCCCTCTTTTTCGGGAGTAGCAAACGTTTTTTTCACTATCTTAAGGTACTTGTTTTAGCTGAGTTTCCCTCGCGACCATTCATGTTACATTTCCCCCCTGTTAATAACTTAGTGGTTTTGATTGCTTTATTCTAACATTTATTATGGTTTATAAATATAAATAAGCAAAATAAAAAAAGGAAATGGGCATCTGTGTTCTCTATTCACACTGATCAAGCAGGCATATAATCATGATAACGAAAGTAAATTTGAGGAAACAAATGAACATTAAAAGGTTTGAGCTGAAAGGAAGATTTTGAAATGCTACCTAAAGAACTCCATCAAGAAAAATTTAAAGCCATAAGTGTACCACAAGGGTCAATGTGGAAGATGATGGAGCTGTTAGGCGCCCAAAGTAAGCGATTCGCCAAAACATCGCCAAAATTCGTTATATGAGTGGGTTCCCACTCATGGTAAGACCATTAATCAACAATACTACATTGAAGTACTAAAAAAGACCATGAAAAAATTTGGGGAAAAAAGTCCAGAATTGGGGAGTGACGGATGAATGCACCAAGACAATGCACCAGCTCACCCAGCCCTATCGGTCAAGCAGTTTCTGACCAACAAAAAAAAACTGTGATGGGACATCCTCCTTGTTCACCTGATTTAGCCTCACTCTACATTTTTTTTAATTCCGTACAGTTAAATCTTCTTAAAGGGCACCCCCATTTCCCTCGGTTAAAGAGACTCACGCAAAAACGGATAATCTTCTGAAGGGACTTCCAAAAAAAACCCGTTCCAGAACTGTTGACAACAATAACAGCATCGAATGCAGAAGTGTATGAATGCTGCAGAAAATAACTTTGAAGACGATAATGTCACGGAGAACTGATTTTGTAAGCGCAATGATTTTTTGGACCCGTCTCATTTTTTTTTGTACCACACCTCGTATTTTTGCATCATATTGAAACTAATCTTCTTGAGATTCAGTTACACTTTCTATGTGATACAATCCTTTTCTCCATCATTCTGATATCATCTGACAACACAGTGAAACTTTAAATTGTAATATATCTGACACTACATACAATCCATTTTCATCATATTACCATATCTCTATCTATATATCAATGTTAATAACTGATGTAAATTTACACGTTACATTGTTTTACATTTAACATCTATTAAGAATGCTCGACATAACTAGTTTTGCAATTAAGTAATTAAAGTCATCATTTTAAACAGGTCGTCGGAAAATACTCAAGTGTAAGCAATCTTATTACATGAATTGGATATCAAACTTCAATTTAAATATATATACATAGTTTGTAATATTCCACTTTAAATTAAAGGACGTTCTTTTCCGATTCAGTGAGTTAAAAATCATTTTATTAAGATATAATTTCATATGCAGTTAATATATAGGTTGGTATTAATTAATGATTATGGTAGATATATTAAGAAAACTATGTGAGCAGAAGGTAAACATATGATAAAGAGTGGGGTATGTTATTTAAAACTAATTTTAATAGTTTTAAAGTTCAAGAAAGCTTGATCTTACTCAAGACAGACGAAGTATGTGGTTCTTTTAATTATAAATTTTTCTTAACAAACTCTCATTCATTTTTTTAAAAATGTTTTGAGAAATTTAACAGAGGTAGGTTTTAGCTTGATGTTAACAGAAAAACTAAACAGAATTGGCAAAATATGCAAGCTGTAAATAAAAACGTTAGTAGTTAGTAATATGCCTCTATTTGAAAAGAGTTGTATATCACTCAAATCAATCAATCTATTACAATGCTTCTCAAACTTTTTCCGTAGTTACTACCTAATTTCCAATCACAATTTTTAAGTTAAAATCACAATTTTTACATTTTACTTGCAATAACTTTAAAAGAAAAAAAATGGAGATATAGGGATTTTTTGTTGGTTTTTTTTAGATTTCTTTCAGTACATTTTATGAAAAATTAAGAAGAGAAAAACAAATTATATTATTACTAAAATGGGACAAAATGGGTCACAAAATTAACAAAATATTACATAAACGGGGTCCGCTCTGTACAAATAGTTAAAGAACAAATTCTCAATTTTTGAATTTTGATGTATTACTTTGATTTTCATTTATGAAATAGCCTTTAGGATAAGAGATATTTCAAATTTACAAGAACTAGAGCACTTTTAGTTATTATATGAATTTGCCTCAAAAAACTGTGATTATATTATATTCACATAATTGACTGTAAATTTTGTAATAAAACAGTGATTGATAAATCTGAGGGTTAAAACCTTTTAACTATTATACAGAACTTACACAAAAAATTTCATTTTATTATTTTCAAAATTTTTAGAGCAATCGCTATTCCCGCTTGAGCATTTAAAAAAATAAAAACACATATCAATTAAAACGCATTCTAAAGTAGTGTCATTGGCTTTTAATAAAACATTTGTAGTTTTTGTTCTAGTGAATGGAAAATAATAAACTTGGTATTTTTATAAAGCTAACAAAATGGTTTATAAAATAAAATCAGAAATAATTTGTAAGTTTTTGGCAATGCTCACAATTTTTGGGTAGTTGGATACATCAATCATATTTTGAATTACAACTGTATATGTAATTATACTCAATTATTTACGATTTATATATTTAACGAAGTATGAGCAAGATAGATAGCTACATAGATTATCCAACAGCTAAATAGACAAAATGACGCTAGTTAATTAATTATCGTAAGAGGAAATCTTTTTTAACTCTTCGTGATCTGTTTGAACGAATTTCAAAAGCTTCATAAAAGCATATAATTCTAATCAGAAAATAATTTATCCCCCGAGCTTTCAAAAGTAAGTTATTTCTTAGATACTGTTTACTATTGATTATGTTGCATACATTTTGTTCTTTGTATCTTTTTTTAAAATTTGTTCGCCATTTATTTGTTTGATTATTTGAAAATGTGCTTTTCTCAGCGTTTTAAATTTGATCAGTTAGGCGCACTTAAATAAATTATTGCATGAATAGTTTTATATTGAATTGGAATTCAACATATTCGGAGAGTATCTCGAAATGGTTACTCGAAGCATATCGAATTCAAGGTATCCGAACACGCTTAAAATGACCCAATTCGGTCAAGACAGATATTTTTGTTTTCTATTTTATTGAATAAAACTATCTTTTGGCTTTACAAAACATACTTTTATTTGTTCCTACGCTGCCTAGAGGCCAAGCTACAGTCAATTTTATTAAGTTAGAAAAACCTGAAATGCGTCTTTTATCTACCAGAATTGTGTATTTAAATTGTTCGAAATCTATCATGGCGAAATCATCATCTATGATTACTCAAAATATTACAAATGTTTTTCTATAAAGCTTTTTGAGCCTGTTATTTAAGCTATTTTCTAGAGAATGCACTAAAATATTTCATTGTATGAATAATTTTGAGTTAGGGCTTGTTATTTAAATAATGGTCTCATAAAAAATGTGATTTTTCTTATAATGTTTACTCAATCAGCTCTAAAATTTTCAAATTTAAATAAAACATTAAAATTTTAGTACATTCCCTAGATAAATGAATCTAAATTGTTTTGGTAATACTTTTACTAATATAAGTTTATTATTTTTTTCTCTAACTGCTTTGAAGTTTTACAAAAATATTGCTAAAATTTCACTTATAATTGTGATTTTTGTGAAATTTAGGCAATTTAATATAAATATTGTTGGTTAAATATTAGTATTTATTGCTATTCAGTCCTAAAAAAGACTTTATAATGTTTAAATATGTTATTTTGTCAAAAAGTACTTCGTTTTCGGATACTTCAATGGTATTTTAAATTTAAAAAAAGAAATTGTTAAAAGATGAATTAAAATCGTATTATTTTAAAGTAAAAAATATCATCCGATGTAATAAGATCTAAAATAAACGCTTAGTTAAATACTCAAGAGAAAATGAATAAATAAAAATACTTGCCTGTTTTTCCAATAAACAAAGGATCATGTTACTTAATACATATAAGTGTGTATGTGTGTGTGTAATGATAATTAGCATATATATAATATTTTCGAATTCACACTGTAAAAATGCAGAAAGCAGAACAAACCAAACAAGCTCTGATGTTCAATCGACCCCAACGGACGTTCTAGTGTTATAATAGTAATGATATGCTTATTTTTTGCCCGTCAATAAAGTTTCTCTTTTTCAATTATACTTTAAACTCTAAATAAAGTTTATTTTCAGACTACTAGAAAACCTAAAAAGTTACCTAATATTGAACAAAAAGGATATAAAAGAATAATGTTATTTTCCATCAATATAGCTTTATTCTTTGCTTACAGGTTCCTTTCTATTCACTTTTTGATTGCTAAGCGAAAAAGTAGTAACCAAGTATACCTTAAATTCACACTCCAGGAAATGAAACTTTGTGACGCTTTCTGCACTTTCTTGAATATTGGGAGTGAAGTTAACTATTGGAATATTTTACCTTTTTATTCAGAAAAGTTTTATTTATATCCATCTTTTTCAAGAAGAATTGATTAAAGATTTTGAATAGTACTTCAGAAGAGAAATGATCTCCAGTGTCATTTCTTTAAATGCGATGCATTTTTTTAAATAAAGAAAGATTTAATTGAAAGAAATGCAATATAAATTCTCAGAGTCTTTCCAAAAGTTTTTACATTTTGAAGTAGCTTTGTCACAAGTGTGTCACAATTTTTTTACATTATTTGTTTGTTATCATATGTGGATTAACTTTTGCTTTTATGGAGCTTAAATGGGCTTTGATGATAAAAATATATGTTTAAATTATTTTCTATCCAATAAAATGAATGGATGGTTATCCATAAAAAATATTAATATTCAGGTGCAATATATTTCAAAACAACCCTCTTGGATCGAAGCCGTTTTTAACCTCCCCGACACCCTAGACACCTCAAATTGTTACGCTCCCCCTCTATTACCAGAGGATCCCCCCTTCAGTTCTTACCTTGCCACTTTTGGTTCAGGGTGGTTCTTAGTTCTTTGGTTCTTAATCTTTTCCCTATCTAGGCTTTTGTTCTTTGGGATGTCTTTCTATTATCCACCCCCTATGGGCCCTCAGAGTCACAGACAGGCAATCGTCAGCCATACGGAAAGAATAGTGGCTTAGTTTGACCATCCTTGTCCATTTCTTACCTTATAACATCACTAACCACAACTACCCACTCTTTAATAAATTAGAACAGTAAATTAATTAAATCGTTTGCAATTACAGTGTAGAGTATACATTATGTATGAACTGTTTTTAAATTGTTAGTTATCATCTTTTTTCATCGCTTATCGCTTTACTATCTTCGTAGCGTTGGTACTTTCGCTGTAAATTTAGTTTTCTCTCTTTCTTCGCCCTCCAATTTTTGGCGCCCTAATCTTTCGCAATCTAGGTACGTGTCCAAGCCTGGAAGTGGCGTTGCCTTGGATTGCACAACATTTCTATTGGTGGTTGTCTCCCGAGGGATGGATTTGTAGCTCTAAACCCCCTTTTTGAGTGAGCTCGGTTCCTTTAGGCATTCCGTCATTCCTCCAATCTCGGAAGCAACAGCTTACAACTTCCTAACTTTAAACGCTAGAATGCTATGCACGTAAAAAACTTGCTTGTTTTTTTTTTACTACTGTAGTGCCGCGTGTAGCGCTAATTGTTTGAAGATTTCCAGTACACATATTGATGTCTTCAGATAAATATTAGTTTGGAGAAAGAGAAATCCATTATTTTTTCGGTATATGGCTGTAGTGTCGATATCTCGTGAAGTACCAATCAAACAATGTAAAATTTATGCTCGTTGTCAAGGTGATAGTTTACACTAAAAAAATTATTTTGCTATTTTTTGTTTGGTCTATTTAGTAGTGAATTACAGGATGTTAAAATTGGAAGTCAACAAAGAGAAAATTCGGTACGTTTTACAGTTTTTCTTTGATAAAAGCAAAAATGCAAGTCAGGCGGCTGAAATTGTGAATGGTGCATATGATGCCGATACGGTAACAGCTAATTATGTGCAATTTTGGTTTTGTCGATTCCGTTCAGGCATTTTTGATGTTAAAGTTGCCCCACGTCCGTCATCGAAAATGTCGATAAAATCACAGAAATAATCAAAGTTGATCGGCATGTTAGTAGTCGTAGCATCACCCAGGAGCTGAAAATCGACCATAACACAGTTTTAAGCCATTTGAGCAAAATTGGATTCAAAAAGAAGCTCGATGTTTGGGTGCCACACCAAAAATCATGATGGATTGAATTTCCATCTGCGAAATCTCTGGCCAAACAGAATGAAGTCGACCCATTTCTTAAGCGGATGGTAACTGGGGATGAAAAATGGGTCACATACGACAATATTGTGTGAAAACGATTTTGGTCAAAGTGCGGTGAAGCAGCTCAAACGGTGGCCAAACTAGGACTAACGGCCAAGAAGGTTCTACTGTGTGTTTGGTGGGACTGGAAAGGAATCATTTATCAGGAGTTGTTTCCGTATGACCAAACACTAAATTCATATCTCTACTGTCAACAACTGCACCGTTTGAAGCTAGCGATTGGCCTGAAACGGCCAGAATCGGCCAACAGAAGAGGTGTTGTGTTCCATCAGGACAACGCCAGGCCACTCATTTCTATAGTGACTCCCCAGAAACTCTGGGAGCTTGGTTGAGAAATTTTAATGCATCCACCATATAGTTCGTACATGGTACCAAACGATTACACCTTTTTCTCGCATTGCAAGACTTCCATAGTGATAAGAATTTGGGATCAAGAGAAGATTGTGAAAATCGATTACTAGAGTTTTTCCCCAATATAGGCCAAGACTGCTATGAGAGAGGCAATATGTAGTTACCTTTAAAATGGCAACAAATTATACAATAAAACGGTAACATATTTGACCCAAATGGGACAATCCAAAGCATGTTAAATAAAGTTTTGAATTTCATGCAAAAATAATGGATTTCTTTTTCCTAAACCTAATATTTTGTCTTCGTTGCCAGTGAACTTATCTTCATTCTTTTATATTAATTACTCCTACAATAATATTTGTGGATTTGAAAGTTAATTTCAGCTGATAAAAGAAACATTATATGTGGAATACCGAAAGTCAACAAAAGCTGTCGGGGGAGTAGGAAGTGTGCTATAGTGCATAAGTGTTGTATTTATCCAGAAAACTTTGAAGACTGAACAGATGCACAAAATATATGACCATAGTTTTTTTTTTCTTTTGAAAATTATATCGAAAGACAAATTATCATTCAAAATAGATTGAATGGATCCAATGCTGAAGCTAGTCTCATATGGAAGTTTTCTAATCGTGATTGAACAATATTGCATCAGAAGGCCCCAACTTGGCAAACAACAATCTTTTTTCTGGACATTGAAAGCGTACTAAAATATGTTTCAATTTTCTGTGGCATACAGCCATCTTTGAAGCATTTATACCACTAGTTTATACGTGTAGTGTCCATTATCTCGTTCTAAATGTCCTGTTGGATCTTAATGATAATATCCACTTGAAAAATCTCAATATTTGATTTAGGACTAAGAGTGCTGTTATTCATACGCTGCTGCATTTAAAGCCATTGCATCTTAATCCTCCGATAGACATGCATTAAAATGTTCCATCCATAGATGCGCTGCATCTCTCAGATGCATCATCACCTCATACTTACTTTTGAAGATGGTTTAATCATTTTATTCTGGGGTAGGCATTAAGTCGATCGCGCGGTCGACCGGTAGACCTTCAAGAGGGAGAATTAGCAGTTAGTAAATGTATACCAAAACATTCAAGATTGGCTGACAGTATTAAAGTATTCTACTGATTACAGCTAGGAGCAGTGGCGTAAAGTACACCTCCACTACTCCCGCATCGTGGGGGGCTCAAAGCCTATGTTACGTTATGGTTCTGCAATCCTTTGTTAAGATCCGGTGAGGCCCTAAGCCCGATTTTGCAGGGAGCCCTAATATTCTCCGTTACGCCACTGACAAGGAGCACTAACTTAAGATGACTATGCTTTATTTTTAAAAGTATTTTGAATTGTTTCGTAACAAATGCATTTGTGGTTATTATTATTATATTTGTGGCTATTATATTATTATGCATGTGTATCCTGCGTTTTTCTTTAAACGCTGTCTTAAAAGTGTATTTTATTGTAGTTATGTTGATCAGTACATATTCCGTATTTATTATTAAGTTATATTAAATGTAGACCTTTATCTTAGCTCACCACACCTACGCCACCGGGTGGATCGCAACACTATGAAAAAATTAGAAGTAGACCGCACCCTGGAAAAATCTGCCCACCCCTGATTTTATTGGTAAGATTTGACATAAAAACATTTGATATAAAATAATATTTAAAATAGAATCAGGAATTGAGATGTTTATACGGAAAAAAACATCAAAATGATAATGGTTAGTTTTCACCGAGTCATCAATGTTTACATTTTAAGATGCCTTGTTGCAGTCTTCACAATTCCCCTCACAATGCTCAAGGGCCTGATAGGAGGGTACAGTACCTTATTTTTCAAGTTCCTGGCAATATCTTTCTTTGTTTTTCGTCTTGAATAGTATATTGCACATCAGATATTTCTTTAATCCTGAGTCAAATTGAGAGAGTCATGTGAATGTTACACTCAGACTGTGAAAATGCCCCCCTAGGGTGCCCTTCTCTTGGATTATCTACTTGAGCTAGAGGTGTAGGATTAACAAAAGGACCAGACGTGTCCATGTTCTTAATATGACTTTATTAAGAACTAGAACTTAAGCTTTTAACATAGTAGATAATAAATATATATGAGAGAATCTACGATGAACAAACCCACAATACAAGTAATATCGAAATAACCTAACTCGGACCACTATCAATATCTAACCCACCTAATCTCAATTCCAATAATAACGCGTCCTAATATTAAATAGTCAATCCTACCTTAATTTAATCATTAATCCGATACTAAGGAAGTTGAGTCTTTACTCAAGTGCAATAGTATGCACCTTGACCTAATGGCTCTATCTTCGAGATAACCTCTGTTGGCGGTCACTTCACGATTGTATCAATCTCTAACATAACATTCCCCAAATTGCCACACCGCTTACTGAAACTTCTGATAGTTAAAAGCTATCTAATTTGCATCTTTCCTTCACGTTTCACTTCTTGGGTTTTGGTTGGAAAAGAGTTGCCATTAATCTTGGCCCCAAATGAACCCCAAAGGACATGTTAATGAGAAGACGCGTGAGCCCGTCACAAGACCGTCTTCGCAGGTGCTCTTTCAAAAGTTCGTGATATAGTTTTCCTACATATATGGGCGAGGACATGAGTGATTTTTATTCTCATATAAATATTTTGGTTTAATCCAGCTACATTGAGCATTGAATAAAACCCATTCACTGACTAGGCGCGTGGCATCCCTCAAATGTGTCTCAACTCCCAGCAAAAAAAAATCAAACAGAGGTTATAAAATACATGTTTCGAATTATTTTCGTATAAAACTTAAAACTACATTATTTTACAAGAAACATAAATCAAAATAAACGAAATAGTACTAAGTCATAAGAACTGACGTCGTTGGGCGCGCTGCATCTATCAGATTCAATGGCCCCTGCCGCCCGAAATATGAAGAAGTCACCCTTGTCCTTGACATTGAATCCTAGGACGCGTGACGAAAGGCAGATAGAAGAAGGAAGGGCACGTTCCAACCCACCGTGGGGGCGCAGACCCAAACAATTTTTACTATGCATCTGAGAGATTCAAGCGCCTAACGAAGGGTTGATTGCTCTATTCTCAAAAATATCATTTAAAATTTCTAAAGGCATATATTTTAAGACTGACAACAAGCAAGAGGCTTACAATATATCTGTAAAACTAATTGGCTGATTGATTTTAATTTACGTCACACTGTGAAGCATTACATAGAACTATTGATAAGGGACCTCGTAATTTTTAAACATGATCGAGTAACAGGGATGGCACCTGATCTAGTACATCGTCTCCGAGCCTCTCAACCACTTTTTAACCTTTCTACATGGCGGGTTTTCAATGGAAGTAGGTTCAGAAATCGTGACTTGACAACACCACCCACTATTTCGCTTCCATAACTCTTGGCTATCTCGGCCTTAAAGCCAATTGGGTATTAGATCTAGTATTTAGAATCAAGTTTATCAACCCCATGGGCAACTGAAAAATGAAAAAAAAATAAATAAATAATAGGTTTGTTATTTTTGGGATGTTTTTTTCAATGCTTTGAAGCTAGTATTTTTATAACTATTTCATCTTGTATGGTTTAAAGCTTTTGTATCAATTTTTCTACTTTTAGAGAGTTCAAAAGCCTTTCTCGACGGGATTTGTACAAACATTTGAGGAACTAGATAACGTTTGTGTTCAAGTTTTGTACACAATGATCTTATAAAATATTGTAAAAATGAAGAAAATACAGGCGTAAAAGAAATTTAAGCCCCTTGCACGAGGAATATAACCTTTTCTTCCTCTACAGATAGCTAGCTGGCTGATATCTTATTTTAAAATACGCAGTTTTTAAATTTAATTTCACCACTAGTTTGAGAATATATTTTGCTATAATTTGCATTTATTTTCTACTTCTTTGCGCTGACTATTGCCGTTTAGTCAAAGTATATTTTTGTGTACTTCTCAAGTTGATAGCTTGAAATATAAAAGGAGGAAATTTGTTTAAGAAACCTCGATCTTCTATCTAGTCTTCTCCATGAAAGTCATTTGCCTTCAAATCCTAGAACAACCAGAGTTATTTCAACAGATAGAGAGAGACACCTCATAAATATCATTTGCATACCAACCTTGTGGTGAAATGAGGCCAAAGCTATGTATTAGGAAGACTGTTTGTCATGGAAATCCACGGTGAACTGACCAATTCACGTTTCCTGATCCGTGAAAGACCTTCATATCTACTATGAAAGCTCAAACAATGAATTGCAGATGTGTTTAATATTGTTATATCAAACATTACTGTTATTCTAGTACAATCACACTCCTTAATTATTTGTTACTCGCCGTGATATATATAAATAGAAAAATATAACTCAGGGCGTCTCAAGATTTCAATATTTGTGACCAAATATTCAAACATAATTTTCATCGCACCTCCACCCCCCCCACCCCCATACAATAGCAATGCATTGAATTTCAATAATACTATACTTTTACGCTAAGGCTACAATACTACTTTAACCTCTTAAATGCCATCGGTGCATATATACATCTCGTTCAACCGGTGCTTTAAATGATGCGGACGTATACATACGTCTTTCCGAAGTACGATCTTTTCTGTGCACTGCTATGCATAAAATTATTTCGAAGGCTTTGAAATGCAATAAAAGGACTTTGACATTGTTTACGAAAAGATTTATATTTCAGAAGCTTTGGTTATTTATTCATTTTCTCTCCCTCCCCCAACGTTCGCGTACGAGAAAAATGTTGGCATTGGGGTTGCGAATCACGTAACATTTAATCGGGAGTCAAGGGATTATTTATAAATCGTATAAATTATCAAGGTCAGAGTTAATTTTTGTGTATAGTTTTATATATAACAAACCCATAGGGTCAATTGTAATTATTAATGTTGTTCTTAACTTAGAATTGTTAAATTAATTATAAAATACATTGTACAGTACTCATAAAGTTATAAATGTATTATATCAGTATAAATGTCTATTCCATTTTTTACTATGTCAGAAAGTATTTCGTTTTGATTCATTTCAATAAATTAATAATTTTTTAAATAATCTTTCATTTTAGGCTTTTCAATATACTCGCGTCCCCCTTTGAAGAATTACCACGCCCCTAGGGGGCACGCTCCACAGTTTGAGAAACGTTGTATTTACGGATTTTAAAACAATTTTAAGATAAACATATTTTATAAAGTATTTGTTACACGTAAACGTCTAGCAAATTCACACATTCGTAACATTTATAAATTTGAAATTAGAATTCTGAGAATCGATAAATCCCTTTCTTTCATAACCTACTAAATTTGCTCAGATTTATTAATTAACTGTTTTGGAAAATTTTCATCAAATTACATTTATGTTGTTCATATGTCCTTAGTTTTCGGGAGAATGAGTGTTTATCAACGTCGTACTATAAAAATACTCCAAGAATATTGGCGACGGACTTCGCAATTTTGAACCTTGATTATATGGTGAGGACAGCTCCTAGGCTGGAGCTCCCGTCTCCAAACCACCAAGCCAACGGGTGATTTTTAAGCCAAGGCATGTTTAAGCCTCTCTAAACGTCAAGTCTACAACGGCATGCGCTCCACAAACTTGTGACCATGCTCATTAGGCTACTACTGTAGGTAATTTTTTTCGAAAAAACTATTTTATTTTTGAGTATTATCTTTTATAAAATTTTGACTATTAAGTGATTATTTTACATAAATAAATAAAAATTCTTCCTTTTTTTTTAATTTGAAGCTCTAAAATAAAAAAAAGCATTTTACGTCAGATATGTTATAATTATGGGTAAAAGGTCTATATCGTTAGCCAGTAAAGATTAAGATCTAAAAAACAAAACTGTTTTCCTAACAGTTAACAAAAAGGGAACAAAAAATAATTCCACAAATACTATGCTAAGCGAAACATTTAAAAGCGAGTCGTTGTCGATTGGCTAAAGAGTTCATCTTTAGCCAATCTTATCCGCCTTAAGTACTTTTTCATGTCGTATCCGTTCTCCATCTGAGCTGGGTTTGGGAATCTCCGCTCGCCTTCCCGCGAAGCGAGCTGAGTCACGTGTCAAGGCGCATGCAGTGCCGCCTTCCCTGGGCTCTTTACACAGATTTTTTTTCCCTTTAATTTGTACATTAGGATGATTCTTCTTGCAAATATATATTCCACAACCTTTTCACAACCATAAGACTGATAAGAGTAAATATGTGTATATATTTAGTTTGTTTAGACGTAAACTAAATAAAAATCAAAACAAGCGTACATATAAATGTGTTAATTCAATATGGACCAAGGTGTAGCTTCCTGACGCATTTGTTTTTATATGCCCAAATATACTTACTTTATCATAGCACAAACTATACTCACCAAGTACCATAGACATGTAAGAAAACACAGCACAATGAGCTCCTATACAACACAACAAACTGAAATAGGAATCAAAATACATCCCGCCAATGTTTTATCATTGACGCCAATGGATTTGCTATTTTTTTTTTTATTTCTTAAAGTACGTTTACGTAATTACCTTCGGTATACGTTCTATTTTGACATTTTTGCATAAAAAAATGTAGATAGGGTTATAATTAAGTACGACAACCACCAATTATAAAATAAGGGGGAACATTTCCCTAAACCATGATTAGATTAATTATTTTAAAGATCCATTAAGGAAACTTCTATTTCTCAATGCGTATTATTATCTACGAATACTAATCACTTTGGGGGGATTTTCTAATGATAACACTTAAGGGAAACTTGTTCTTGTCTTCCCGTCCTTAAATTGCTGGATAATTTGGATCTAAAGTATAAAACATGAAAGGTTCTCTGGCGTTCTACATTTTGAATGTGCTAAAGTTTATTAGTTAAATACACAAACACGCGCATGAATACATATTCCAGTAATTAGATCCAAATAATTTAACATCGGGTTCGTTGCTCTACTAATAAATTTTAAATTCCGCAACGAAAGACTAGAGCTTATGAGAAGATTAGTGCGAATTCTAAAGACAAATAGTACGTTAACAATCAGATGAATTCAGCACACAGGATTACATATCGTTTCCGCGAATTGGTGATATGAGCATTAGGAATCTCATCACTATTGGAAAGGCTATTTATGAATTATTTCGAACTCCAATAGGGGATTTCATGCATTAAATATAAGGAATCATTTTGCTTACTTTCCACTATCTGTATAATCAAGAGAAAGGGTTAACTAATAATTTGTGGCTCTATTATCCGAGATACTGAATAAAATTTACAAAATTAAATTTTTTTAAGGTATCCGACTACATTCGGAACCGTGATAATAAAAAAGCGCATAAATGGATAATTTTCATGATATTTAGTATCACTTAGATTAGAGAATACATGTATAAAACTGTTTTAATGACATTATGACAAAAAGATTATTTAAATATAATATTTTGGCAAAATATAATCTTAAAATATTCTTTTTTTCAAAACGTTCTCCGTTTATAAAAATGCTTCTATAATAATAATATTTTGTGTGTGTGCTTATATAAAGTAAAGACTTCTCTCCAGAGAGTCTGAACTAGGAATTTTGAAACATTCGCATTATTTTCAGAGTTACCATCTGTTGAAATAATTATCGGCGTTTTGTTCTTAAAATTTCTCCCCTCTGTTGTAATAAAATATAAATAAATCTACTTCTAAGTTACTTATATCAAAAATTCTAGTTCAGCCTCTGTACAGAGGTCTGAGCTATATTTAGGCAAAATATTATCATAATAGAAGCCTTTTTCATACAAAAGGAAAATGTTTTGAAAATTGGTTATTCTATGTTCATTTTTTTCAAAATATTGTATTTAAATATTTTTTTATTGTAATAATATTCTCAAAACAATTTTATATACGTTTTCTAATCTGACACTAAATATCATAAATATTATCCATTTATACGCTTTTGCAAAATCACGGTTCCGAACGTAGTCGGATACCTTAATAAGCTAAGCAAAAAAGACGATTAATAATAATTCATTATTATTTTTATTTATGTACAACAGAAAAAAAATACTTTCTGCACTAGATTTGATATTATAAGAAAGTTCACAATATTTTTATAGTATTGCAATTAAAAGGTAATATGTATTTTATATCTCAATAGTCAAAATTACTTCTAAAGCATGTGTCATGTATTTTTTCATTTTAATTTTTGCACATTTATATGTATGTGTGTTAAAATTATACATATTATTACGAATTTTGTGTAAATAGTGTAAATAATTTGTAATTGAGTATTTAATGCATTTATATTACTTTGTGTTATGTTTATTCCATGTTAAAATTGTACCATTCACAAGCAATGCCGCCCCTTACGTTATAATCGCGATTCAATGAGAACTTGGCGAAATCTTGGCGGTAGAGCCAAGTTGGCATGATTTTTGTGACCAATTTGGCGACTTTGGTGACCATTTCGGCGTCATTGTCGACCATGTTGGCGATTTCGGAACCCTCTGGAATCTTCTAGAAAGTAGTGGATCTCTCCACTAATGTCACGATCGGCTCTATTTCTAGAAGTTTCTCTCGCGCCTATAAATAAGATGCTCGCCGGGACGGCGATGGGTTTTGATTAAATCATCGAGTAGTTTTGACATAGCCATCTGTCGATAGCTATGTCTTGGGGGCTCCGCGTAAGTTAGAGGTGTGGGATTATCGGAAGGATATGAGACATTCTATAATTCTTAATATGACTTTTATTAAGAATTTAACTTAAATTACTTATATAACGAATAAACTTATATTAAGTGAGAATAAACCAAAGTACGGCCATTTAACTAAGTCAGATCGTGCAATTAGATCACTTATCAATATAACTAATTAGATTCTCCTAATCTCAATTCAATAATTTACTAGCGTTCAGAATATAATCCTCCTACCTTGGTTGAAGACTCAACGATTCTGATACTTTCAGGTAGACTGATGTTCTCGTGTTCAATATTTGCTCTTTGTAAATATTAGCAAGGGTGGGCGTCTCCGTGATCCTGAGTAGGCCGTCTTAACACACTTCCAACTCTTCCACACTAAGCTTTCTCTAAGATTGTCATCAGTTATCACTAAACTTTCTATCCTTTAAAGGTTATCTTATTTGTTATCTTGTTGCTTCGTTTTTCCTCTTGGAATTGGGTTGGAAAAGTTTTGCCATTAATCGTGGCCGTCAAAGAACGTAGGAGTTATGTTAGAAGAAGAACGCGAGAGATGTCACATAGTGAGGATTGTTTTGTCTAGCGATTAGCTCGGCTGTGCTTGTGAATAATCTTTTACATACGTGTATTTTTAAACACTGGTTATTGTGTTTGATAGCTGTGAATATTGCTGTGAATATTGCTGCTGAGTCCTGTATTTAAAGGAATGGATTTTTGTTAATAAATTCACATCACTCTATAAGAACTATTTATTTTCTTTGTGATGGTTTTGCATAAAATCCCCGAACCCTCGGATCTACGTAACAATATAAATACATTAGCCGTTACCTGCTTGCTTTGTTGGATATTTCATGATGTTGCATGATTATATAATGTTTATAAACCTTTGATAACTTCCTAGCTTTAAGCTTTCGATTGTATAGAAAAACATTCTTATAAACTTCACTTATTGATTTGAAAAAGAAAGGACGTGTTTCTACAGCGAAAGTATAATTATCTTTTACAACCTCTTATCCTCCAAAATTTTATTTCTGTGAAACCCATTTTTAACGGCTCTACTCAACAAAATAAACATTCTTGCCATATTTCCCGTCTATATATTTAATATTTCATAAATGGTATGTTTTCTCTACTGTGCCCCCTTAATCCCTGTAAGACCCCATCAGAAAAGATGTCGCAAAACCGGTATATTAGCGGATCTCCACTCAACAAAATTATTTTCATCAAGTTTCCTGTTGTATGTCTAATAGTCCAGAAAACATGAAATTTTATCTATAAAACCCCTTGAGAGTCGATTTCTGCAAAACTCGTTCTTCGGGATTCTCTACTCAACAAAAACGTGCTTATGAAATTTCAAGTCTGTGGGTCTAATAGTACAGAAATATGAATACTTATCTGTAACACTCCTTAAACCTATGACCTTAAACCATTTATGAGATGATTTTCATGAATTCTTTTCTTAGCGGATCTGTACTCAACAAAAGAAACATGTCTGTATGTTTAATAGTTTGGTAGATCTCATGATGCGTGATTGAGTCGCTTTTCTCCTTTATATAGACATACTAAGTAGCTATAGTAAAATAAGAATCAAATCTCAATAATGAAGTCTCAATCTTTCAGATATAGTACTAAAACGGTATAACACTTTAAGGTATCCGACTACGTTCGGAACCGTGATTTTAAAAAAGCGCATAAATGGATAATTTTCATAATGTTTAGTGTCCCTTTGATTAGAATACATGTATAAAATTGATTTATAAGGACATTGTGACAAAAACATTTATTTAAATACAATATTTCGGCAAAAAATTAACTTAGAATAACCTTTTTTCAAAATGTACTCATTTGGTGAAAAATGCTTCTATTTTAATTATAATTTTCCCGTATATAGCTCAGACCAGTAGCGCACACAGGAATTTTTCAAGGAGAGGGGGGGGGGGGGCCGGGGGTTGAAAGTTCACCATTTTTGTATCATGCTATTTTTGATTTTGGCGATTTTCAGGAACTAAACACAGTAAAAAACTAATTATTGAAAAAATAATTAGCATTAATTAATAAAATTAATCATTAATAACAAATATTTAATTAAATTTTACGTATTATATACTTAGAATTATAACCAATCGGAAAAAAATCAAGTTCTTTGGGGGGGGGGGGGGGCCAGCCCCCCAGGACCCCCCCCTTGTGTGCGCCACTGGCTCAGACCTCTGTACAAAGGCTCAACTAGGAGTTTTGAAAAATTTACATTATTTTCACAGTTACAACTAATTGAAATAATTATCGGCGTTTTTTCTTAAAATTTCTCCCCTCTATTGTCGTAGAACATGCGTAAATCCACTTCTAAGTTATATATTTAAAAAATTCTAGCTGAGCCTCTGTAGAGAGGTCTGAGATATATACAGGCAAAATATTGTTATAATAGAAGCATTTTTCACAAAAGGAGAATATTTTGAAAATTTGCCATTCTATGTTTATTTTTTGTCGAAATAGTGTACTTAAATAATTTTTTATTGTAATACTATTCTTAAAACAATTTTATATAATTTTATAATCTAAGTGACACTAAATATCATAAATGTTATCCATTTATACGCTTTTGCAAAATCATGGTTCCGAACGTAGTCGGATACCTTAAACTTGTTGTTCCAAGTAATTTTTTTTTTTAAAAAAAAAAAAGTCTTAGCTCGTTGGATTTACGAAAGGAAATGTATTTCTGATGTCATACAAATAGATTATTCGCTTCAAAATGTAAAAAAATAAATCAAAATAAATGTTACAAACTATCAAAAGTGTAAAGAGCTCGTAATATAGTTAAAGGGCAAAGCTAAAGATAAATTATTTTGATTAAAATCTATTAGACGCAAAATATTTTTGATAAAGTGCTAAAGTTGAATAAAAATAAATAAATATGATCATCGATTTTATTCGGTGCACGCTTTTATGGATCTTTACCAAAATAATGCTTTAGAGAAAATGGCTTCAGTTAGTAAGTTTTGCTATGACAATTTACTGTAAGCATTGGTTTCTCTTGTTAAAAGTTTGACTAAAATTTTGTTTTAAAATCTTATTAAGAAATCTGATGAATTTATATCATACCAAATATATATTTTTTATTCTGGCCTTATTATTATTTTTAAATAAATGTACTTAATAACATAAATCTAAAACATGACTGAATATAGGGTCAATTTTTTATTTGTTTTCTAATACGCATGTACTATTTTTGTTATTCTAGTCTCAAAGTGCATGAAATATTTATTTGATTTCTTTTTTGAATTCTTACTATTCGTTTACACTCTCCCTATAGTTATTTATTTATTTATATATCTTGTTCAAATATTCAATCGTTAATAAAATATTTTTTATTCTCATCTAATCAATTTCAAATACATTTTTTTGAAACTTGTAGAGGAGTTTTTTTCAAATATTAATTCATTAATATATTTTTATTTTTTAATTTTAAATTTATTCTGCTTTGTTTCTGGCGAATTTACAACTAGCTGCAACAGATGGCGCCATCAAAATAGGAATTGACTTACTTTTTTTTATATTATATATATATATATATATATATATATATATATATATATATATATATTTTTTTTTATTTGATCAATTTCGAATACGGTGCTTAGATTTAATTGTCTACATTTTTTCGATTCCTACTATTAGCTCACACACTCTATATATTTATTTATTTATTTATCTTGGTGGAATTTTCAATCGTTAATAAAATACATTTTAAAGCGCTCGATTGAGCTGAAATTTTATATACATGATTATTTTTAATGACAATACAATAATTTAATTATTATTAATAAAAATAAATTGATTAAAACTAATTATTCAAAGAATTACAAATACAGCCACGTTGGTATAATTTTTGGCGACATAGCAACCATTTTGCCGACTTGTGTCAAAACTTGAAAATATTTTTTTTTTTTTTTTGTCACTTTTAAAGCATTCAGTTGAACTGAAATTTTTTATACACGATTGTTTTGGATGACATTACGATACTTGAATAATAATGAATAAAATTTAATTACCACTTAATGTTGTGCTTCTGTCATTTATATTAATTGTAACTCTTTAATAAAAAGCAGCTAAAATAAAATATTTCTTTGTTGATCTAAGTAGGAATTAACTTAAT
The DNA here is from genome assembly GCA_019973955.1 of Trichonephila inaurata madagascariensis. Taxonomy (NCBI): domain Eukaryota; kingdom Metazoa; phylum Arthropoda; class Arachnida; order Araneae; family Nephilidae; genus Trichonephila; species Trichonephila inaurata. The sequence goes on from BMAV01000379.1 coordinate 67,188, forward strand.
TTTTTATATATATATTTTATTGTTTAAAATACATTAGTGTTCAAAACTAAGGAAATGTGTTAAAGTAATGCTTTTATTTCAAACTAATCAATTTATGATCAGTTTATGATAAACTAATGTTTAAAAGCCCTGAGAACAATAAGATTATCAAAAGTAAACTTATCTCTTAATCCGCTTGTAAATCACTTGCCAGCTCTTTTCTAAACTGCTATCACCCTCTTCAAATCAGTTTCTCTATTATTCCATAAATGGAATACTTGTCTGAATGGTAGTTCTAGCTTAAATGATAATTTTAGGACGAGCGACTTATAATCACAATTAACGACCCGCTACTCACGATTAACCATACACGATTCATGATTAACTTTAAAACACCCCTTGACAGGGTTTAAATAACATTTACATTTGAATAAAACCAAGTAATCTCTGAGGAAGGTGATTTTAAAGTCAAACCACAGTAGAAGCATAATTTTCTCAAGAGGATTGGTTGAATGACCGATGATAGAATTCATCACAAAATGTCCTTCAGTTGGTGTGGTGTGGAGGTTAGGAGAGAAAGGTGTCAGAGCTGGTGTCGTCCTTGTCAATTGACCATGGTTAACAATCACAAGGTCAGTCGCCAAAAGACATCGTGTAGCTGAATAGTGTGACGTTGATATTCAGTCAGTCAGAAACTTCCTGGGGGCAATTGGTTATTTACATCGTGATTCTCAACACGGTTGCATAAAACTAGGGTATTTTAGCTGGTATAACATTCTAAAAACTAGCACACCACTGCATGTGGGAACATTGAGCATCCAAGAATTTAACATCCATTTCCACCTCTACACAGAAGGTCTTCAATATTATCTTGACACGAACTCAGAGCTCGACAGCAACAAAACTGACCACGAGTTTGCGACCATGGACACTCGTCTACCACCATGGCTAAGGGCCTCTGGCTACCGAAGGTTTAATAATAACCATTCTACAATAATGTATTTTAGAAAAATTAGCCCAATA